>CM069448.1:43940437-44540437 GCA_035610835.1 Ophiura sarsii
CTTCTGTAGGCCTATCTGTTTACATTATCTAAGTGATCTCTTGAAGTTGTTGTGGACGTACAAAATGAATTATTTCACAGATGCACGTCCGCAACACTAAATACAGAATTGCCCAATCATTATATTATTTCCTACCGTTTAGCTTGGTCAGGAGGAAGTAGCGTGCCGTTTAGACATGGGTTTTGCTTGGCTGTAACACGACAACAGGCCAACGTCAAAGCGATCACCAATAAAAACGCCCCATGAGATGGATATATTCTGTGGCACCGGATAGAGAGAATTAATTACTTGTTGTGGCTTCTTTACCTTTCAAACATGGAATACAATCTAAGTTGTTTTTCATTCCCATGGCGAGAGAAAGCGTTTGACGCATACGCGCACGCAGTATTGTGCGCTCCGCATCTTGATACAACGCGTGCGCGGCCTACGTTGTGAAACTGCCCATATTCAAATTGTGCCCCATATTTAGGGAGGTTACCTAAACACGGCTGATTTGAGCAGAATCCCCACCCCTCCTCCCTAATATTTGACCAGTGGGATGGCCTATACTTCTAGTATTGTATAATTTAAATACAAAACATTCAGCTTCACCCCCCACCCCACCCCCCCCCCCCCCACCCACCCCTCCGGTCAATGCCCAAAGAAATTTATGCCACTGACCAATAACTGTAACTGACCAGTGGCGGATACAGTGGGGGGGGGGCGAGGGGGCGGGGCGCCCCCCGTAAATGTTTTCAATATACCTTTAAAACGTGTACGCGCCCCCCGTAAAATTTGACAAATACCTTTTTGTGTACCACTTTACCTTTTTCAGAGACATAGGTAGGTTCCGTTACGGTACATTTGCCACTTGTACCGTGCGATTTTTGCCGGTTTTGGGGACAACCACATCGCTACCCCCCCCCCCCCCCCCCCCCCCCCCCCCCCCCCCCCCACCCCACACTTAGCAGAATTTCACGAGCTTACGGCCAAAAAAATTGGGGACCTTTTACGATTTGTGTTGTTGTCCGCCCCCCCGTAAATTTTAATCCTGGATCCGCCACCTGCTGACTGGTGGTAATTGTCAAATTTGTTATACGCAAGCTCAACAACATGACAGAAGGTCCGGGCGCGAATTTATCCGTAAACAATATTTGGCCAATATGTACATTATTATCACTCAGTCTCATCATGTACATTATACTATACGCTTTATTCCGTCACGGTATCATATGTTGCTTACGGTGAATAATATCGCGGCCTGGGCGCCAATTTATTAACCGTACACACTTAGGCCCTACTGTATAAATGTATTGCTTTACAATGTACATGTGCTATGCGCTTTACTCCGTCAAGGATCAAATGTTGTTTACGGTAACGAACATCGAAAGTGTGTACGGTTAATAAATTCGCGGGCGGGTAACGGGAAACTCGAAATCGACTTTCAGGCGCCTTAGATCCACATTTTAATGGTTTTTGAGCGTGCGTGTGGGCGAGCGTGAGCGAAGGGCTCACTCCCCCTCTCGTTTTTGTTCACGGATGGATCCGAGACGAATCAATGGATTCACTCACCAGTAATCAAGTGTTATGTTAACGCTTTCCACGCGGCAGGTGTCTGCAGACGACATTCCAAAATTTCACAAAATGTTTCAAAATTGTCAAAACTATTAAATTTCATTATCATATTTGGAATCACCATGAGAAATATATTGAAATAAGTACAAACATGCCTTGTATTGGTTCAGTAATCATTGAGATAGACTATGAAAATTGGGAAAGGTTTCTGAAATTCTGTTTTGTATAATATGGTAAAACTTACAGCCGCGTGGAAAGTGTTCGCTAAAAAGCGTGTCTAAATTACGATTCACTCATTTGGTAGTATGTCAACCGCAAAAGTTTACAAAAAAGTGTTTTCATAATTTTTAATATTCCCCATAGAACGACCTATATATCATCACTTAAAATATAAAATATATGGGAGTAGGCCTACGTCAACTGGAATTTTTTGGATATAGGACCTTGTTATGAAGGAAATTGTCAATAAAAAAGCTAAAACAATTTGCGATAGGCCTAATTGGCATTCTAATTTACCCCTCAACCAACCGTGTACACTGCAAAAACTGCAGAACATGTTCTGTACATGTTCTGAACATGTTCAGATGTGTTCTGAACACGTCTGAAAATGTTCTGGAACACCTGGAGAACACACCGTGAACATGTTCTGAACGCGTCATGTGTTCTGCACTTTTTGCAGTGTACCAACACATAACTACTGGCCAACCCGGGAGTTCCAGCCTATACACCGATATCCATTTCATATAGGCCCTACTCTCTAAACGTAAAAGAGCTAAAACTCACTCGTTGAGAGCAGTAGGAGTGACAGCTCTTTTTCTGGAGTGAAGTTTGCTCTTTTCAGAGTAAAATTCACTCTGAAAAAGAGTGAAAATCACTCTAAAAAGAGCGAAAAAACACTCCGAAAAAAGAGTTCACTCTAAAAAACACGTCCCTCCTAGAGCTCTAAGAGTGAGTTTTAGCTCTTTTACATTTAGAGAGTAATGGGTGCCCCCCCCCCCCCCCCCCCCCCCCCCCCCTAACCCTAGCCCTCGTTTATACTTAATCGTATAATTGACAATTCATAATAGTGTATTATGATGTTGATATGCTTTAAAACTTAAATAAGACCTGCAGTTTTAAATTTAGTCATAATAGGCCTGGAAAATGGAACATAATAAATACAGTATTTTGCTGTATTCCAAATTACAGCCAAATACTGTCACTTTTTAACCTTTTTTACAGTATTTAACTGTACAATTTACAGTTTGACTGTAAATTAGTCATTTCTTAACACTTTCCACGCGGCAGGCGGCTGCAGACGACATTCCAAAATTTCACAAATGTTTAAAAAATGTCAAAATTATTGAATTTCATGACCATATTTAGAACCACCATGAGAAATGCATTGACATAAGTACAAACATGCCTCGTTTTGGGTCAGTAATCCTTGAGATAGACTTTGAAAATAGTGAAAGGTTTCTGAAAAATCTGTTCTGTGTATGGTAAAAATAATAGCCGCGTGGAAAGTGCTAACAGTGAAGATTCCGACGTCGTTTTTCTAGCTGCCCTGGTATACCGTATCCCCTGCTTTTTGTGAATCGGAGTTATGCTCTTCCAAATGTTTTCAAACGTTTTGCCTGTATCCCCGACATAAGTTTTTTTCACAATTTGTGCACGGGATAGAATATATGACATCTACGAAGCCTTAGAGAACGGGTTAATCTCGAAACGTCGTCCGCTATAAGGTATGTTAAAACCTGGACTAGATATGATAACGGGTGTTTCCATAATCATTATCTGATAATGGGTGTTTCCATGGAAACACCCATTATCTGACCACTTATCTGGCCATTATCTGACCACTTGTTTTCTGACCAATTCTAACCCTAAACCTAAACCTAACCCTAAACCCTAACCCTAATCTGACCACTTGTTTTCTTACCACAATTCTATATTCTAACCCGAACCCAACCCCGGGGGGGGGGGGGTACTCGCATTTGGTTTGGCCGGGGGTGTGCCGCTGGAGATTCAAAACCCATACCCATTTTTAGGGGTGATTTTGGAAAAATCGGTACCCATTTTTAGGGGTTTTGCTTCATTTTAGACCAAATTTTCGCGAAAATAGACCTAATTTTGGCAAATTTTCGCGAAAATAGACATAAATTTCGCGAAAATAGACCCATTTGTAAAAAGTGACCCCATTATTAGGGATTTCCAGCACAAAATCATGCCCCATGTTTAGGGATTTTGTGCCCAAAAAGCTACGCATTAGAGCGGCACATCCCCGTATACCGTCTTAGGCGAGTACCCCCCCCCCCCCCCCCCGGGAACCCAACCCTAAATTGTTGGTCAAAACAAATGGTCAGATAGAGAATGGTGGTCAGGTTATGGAAACACCCTATGATAACCTCATTTCTATCAGTCATTTTAATCTAACAGTCCTGATGAACATGGTTGGTAAGGGTGTCCCCTGTTTGAACAAAAGCAATCATCATGATCATTAGGTCTACCTCGTTCAGGAACAGCAGTATAATTCCGATCCGCGACATTTCGTAAATATGATAAAGTAGAAAAAGGCCCTCTGAAAACAGGCCAATATCAAGTTCGGTCAACTATTCAATAAGTTGACAAATGATCTGATTCAGTTTGCATGATAGTTTTGCGATTATAGGCTCCAATGGGCTGAACCCTGGGGCCGGGGGCTAAACATTAGTCTCTCAGAAAAAGACAAAAATCCTACATAGGACGTTTACTATACAGCAAACACTACGAAGTGTCATTGGTACGGTGTACTAACACCGCCAACACACACACAAGCAATTTACACACACGCAAGCAATTTACACTCACAAGCAATTTACACACACAAGTGAATTAATTTAAGCGCACAGGTGAATTAATTTACGCGGACAAGCAATTTACACACACAAGTGAATTAATTTTATCGCACAAGTGAATTAATTTACGCGCACAAGCAATTTACGCGCACGAGTGAATTAATTTACGCGGACAAGCAATTTACACACACAAGTGAATTAATTTACGCGCACAAGTGAATTAATTTACGCGCACAAGCAATTTACACACACAAGTGAATTAATTTACGCGCACAAGTGAATTAATTTACGCGCACAAGCAATTTACACACACAAGTGAATTAATTTACCCGCGCAAGTGAATTAATTTACGCGCACAAGTGAATTAATTTATGCGTACAAGTGAATTAATTTACGCACACACTGGAATCAATTTATGTGTACAAGTGAATTAATTTATGCGCACTAGTGAATTAATTTATGCGCACTAGTGAATTAATTACGCGAACAAGTGAGTGGGAGGGATTGTGGGTGGATTGGTTGGTTGGTTGGTGGGTGGGTGGGTGTTGGTGGGTGGATGGATGGATGGATACCGCCCTGACCGTAGCCTACGACTTTTTCAGGGACTGGATCCCACAATGCATCAGAAAAGGATAATCAATGGATTTGTTTTCCGATTGGCGATAAGGCTTATTGTGTGTGTAAATTGATTGAATTAGTTAGGACATATTTTAGATAAATTAAAAAGGTACATTTTTACACAAACCTGGGGTGGGGAGGGGAGTGGGGTGTGAGGGGCATCATTTCAGTACAGCAATTCACACCAGCCAACCTTGGCATGAGGCAGTAGTTCAGGGAATGTGTTATCTCAGTGACAGTTACCATGGTTACTGGTTATAGTCTGAACTATTATATCGTAAATTAATTCACTTGCCACGTAAATTAATTCACTTGCGCGCGTAAATTAATTCACTTGCGCGCGTAAATTAATTCACTTGTTTGTGTAAATTAATTCACTTGTGTGTGTAAATTGCTTGTCCGCTTAAATTAATTCACTTGTGCGCGTAAATTAATTCACTTGTGTGTGTAAATTGCTTGTCCGCGTAAATTAATTCACTTGTGCGCGTAAATTAATTCACTTGTGTGTGTATATTGCTTGTCCGCGTTAATTAATTCACTTGTGTGCGCGTAAATTGCTTGTCCGCGTAAATTAATTTACTTGTGTGCCCGTAAATTGCTTGTCCGCGTAAATTAATTGAATCCAACACTCGGGAGCGGCATAATGTGACGTCATAATTGCTGGCTCCCAATTTTAAATTCGATTTATTCCGTCAAAATAAGCTGTCGGGTTCCAAGGTGTCGGCAATAAATATTTCTCTTTCATCTTTCCGCTACCGAATGTGAGGTTCAAATTAATTCACTTGTGTGTGTATATTGCTTGTCCGCGTTAATTAATTCACTTGTGTGTGCGTAAATTGCTTGTCCGCATAAATTAATTCACTTGTGTGCGCGTAAATTGCTTGTGCGGGTAAATTAATTCACTTGTGTGTGTAAATTGCTTGTGCGCGTAAATTAATTCACTTGTGCGCGTAAATTAATTAACTTGTGTGTGTAAATCGCTTGTCCGCGTAAATTAATTCACTTGTGCGGGTAAATTAATTCACTTGTGTGTGTAAATTGCTTGTGCGCGTAAATTAATTCACTTGTGCGCGTAAATTAATTCACTTGTGTGTGTAAATTGCTTGTCCGCGTAAATTAATTCACTTGTGCGCGTAAATTAATTCACTTGTGTGTGTAAATTGCTTGTCCGCGTAAATTAATTCACTTGTGCGCGTAAATTAATTCACTTGTGTGTGTAAATTGCTTTTGAGTGTAAATTGCTTGTGTGTGTGTAAATTGCTTGTGTGTGTGTTGGCGGTGTTAGTACACCGTACATTGGTGTAACGACGCTTGAAGGATACGAAGTGACTCATTCGTCTGCAAAAGAAGAAAAACATATTTACACCTTAATTCTTCATTGATTAACAATGTCCACGCGGGAGTCATCTGCAGACGGCATCTCCAAAAATGTCAATATTGTTGAATTTCATCACCATATTTGGAATCACAATAAGAAATGCATTAAAATCAGTAATTCTTGAGATAAGACTTCTACAATTGGGAAAGATTTCTGAAAATTCTTGTTTTGTATAATATGGTACTAATAGCCGCGTGCAATGTGTTACGGTAGCCAAATGATGGTAGTTTTAATGGAATATCGTCCACCAAAAATAGATGGTTTTTGGATCACGACCCTGGCCTGGTAATACAACTGTCAATTAGTCGTTACGCTTTTTCTATACAAATCCAGTAAACAACCTTGCGGGTGAAGATCCATTCACTATTAGTATTAGGTTACGATTTTACGGTCATATATTGAAACCCTCTGATGCCTCCGTTGTATTGTCACGAGGCATTCATCTATATCAATAGAAAGCGGACCGCCAATAATATAAATAAGAGAAATCATATATAGTCACTAGTCAAGTTCAAAAATGTCTATTAGTCGAGTGTATTTCAAGCATAGATAATCGCGAAATCTGTATCTGTATTGTAGGCGGGATTGTAGGCCTATACACATAAAGGGCACGTTTTCATTTTTGGTGGTGATGTGTATTATAGGCCTATTCGTATAAACATTGTAACAATATTATATTGGAAACTTAACAGGATCATTCTTACAATATGATGTTGTAGTCTTTCGTGAGGAAAGGTATACTATGGAAGGCAGTATCATCTTTGCCGTAAGATTGGATGGACCCAGACCGTATGGATTTCAGATAACCGGCGGTACCGATTGCGGAATGCCGGTACGCATAGGAATGGTGGGTAATCTATTTGATTGACTTTATTTCCTTAAATATTTTTTATTGACGTTATAAAAAAAATATTTGAGATTTTTAAATCTAAAAAAACTTACATGTTCAATAACTTTTTAAGGTTAACTGCTTATTTATCGAATAATATGTATATCGAAACTTATACCTGTAATATCGTTTAATATACCGCGGACTTGATTGCGCATGATTTGATTGGCATATTGATTGAAATAATGCGGTCTGGGAGCAGACGCTCCAGCGATGATTACGGGCACGCTTACTGACGACGAGAGCGTGGCATGGCATTGGCATTGCCAGGGGTACAGGGATACCAAGGAAGATATTTTGTTCTTGATTTCTTTACCTTATTTGAAACAAGCACCTTAGTTTTAAAAAAATAGGCAGGTCGCAGATCATTTTATCTGAAATAAAGCTTCTGAAATTAAGCTTCTTTTTCAACGCTATAAAAAATAATTAACAACGTTGAAATATTGATGTAGGCTAGTACGATTGGGTCTATACTTTACAAGTCGTGAATATCGTGCCATGGTCAAATATTTCGCCTCGTTGAATGGATTTATGTCATCATTTCACCGAATGATAATGTATTTATTTACATTACAAAGATAGGGGAATATGAGGCAACTGGTCCTGGGCAACTGGTCCGAAATGAAGGATTTTGTAATTGTGGGCAATACTGCTTTCTTTTGACAAGTACGGACGTTGAAACTTGACACAATATTCTTACCTTCTACATTCCAAAACATTTGCAACTTTACGGTAGGCTATTTACACATGTGATATTCTCCAGATCTTTTAATTGAAGCCACCTCCTGGAGTGACTGATTGAAAATTCACAGATAGTATGGGCGATTTATGAAGATGGGTTTAGATCATGTTTAATGTACTTTATATGTTTGATAGATATGCAACAGTAAATATATACATGCAGTACTATAACAGTTATCTTAAGATGCTATAGTGCATATTGCATTTGCTGGGTGCTATATTGTTACAGTAGTAGGCCTATGCTCGGGACTTTTCGAAATAAACCTACGATTATAAACCAGGTTGTGGTTGTATAACGACCGTAAAATGGCACATGTTGCTAACTTGGGATATTGGTGATTGCGATTAATATTATAATTTAAAGAATGCTTCAACTTAAATCATTATCACGTGTATTCATTTGGTAAAGCTAGGCCTATAGTTTATGAATTTGCAAATAACAAAGTATACCATTTCTTATTTTATCTAAAGACACTCGTCTACTTGTAGGACCCGAATGCCGTAATAATTGCGAATTCAAATATACTCGCTGGCTACAGAATACTGTGTAGGCCTAATGGCTAAAAACAAAAATGCAGTTTTGCCTAATTTTTTTTCTGAAATGTTTTAGAGTTATTTATTATTATGACAAATAATGTTTTATAACGTTTAGGCGTAACATGTAATACGTCACAGGCGTGCTTGAATAATGTTTCATCTCGACAAAGTGCTGAGTCATTTGTTGGGGCAAGTGGTCCAAAGGGGTATGGGGCAATTGGTCCGCCTGCAAAAACTTGTAAAATTCATTTTGAAAATTAGTTGTTAGTGTCAATAAAAACATGACTCGGTATAAGAAATGGGTATATACAGTCATCACAATAAGTAACCGACCAGTAATAAACATGCTGATAACTCTAAAAGTATAACTCCTACATAACGATATTTAATTATAATGAGGAAGTTACGATCCCAAACGTTAGGACAAGTCTGATTTTCATTTTAACATTTTCTTTTCAACACGGGGAGAGTACGACAGGTAAAGCGTGTGTGCCGTATTGATTAACCGTAACAATGCCACCGGCCGACTATCCAACAACCAGGCCATCGACGGGTGAATTGGCACTACCACTATACCAGTTATCAATAATTTGCCGGTCTGAGTCCCCGTGTTGAAAATGAAAATGTGAAAATGAAAATCAGACTTGACAGTACATTTAGGATTGTAACTTCCTTAATAATCAGTCATTCTTAGCGTGTAATATCTCAAATTCAAGAAGAGAAATTTCTCAACATGTTTATAATTTAATATGTTTACTTAGGAGTTATACTTTTAGAGTTATCAGCACATTTATTACCTGGTCAGTTACTTAATGTGATGACTGTATAGACTTAGAGCATACCGTATCATTAACATGATTAATATATATGCATTTAGATGGAAGCATCCATCAATGTGGGATTTAAGCCTAAACATTATACGGTAAATTATGTACAGGCATGGAACTGCCTTAAACCTTACCTCTCTAGGGGGCTGTCATTTTCTTAGGGGGGGGTCATAAATATGTCAATGGCCGTTGATAATATATTTATAACCCCTATCCGATATAAACTAATTTTATGACCCCCCCCCCCCCCCCCCCCCCGGCCTATCGAAGTTAGATTTTGTAATGACTAAAATACCAAACAATGGAAAATAAACAGGAAAGGTGTTGTAAATATGTACATTTATAAGGGATATGCTTATATGAATGTGCGCGAAGCGCGAACAAAATTGCCTTTTTTGAAATTTTGGAATCTGAATTGCTACACAAAATGATAACCCCCCTATTTTAGATTTCACAAAATGATGACCCCACCATATTTGTGCCCCCTCACCCCCTCCCGAAGAAAATGACAGCCCCTTATACACACTGCAAGTCCCTACGGCGCTAGCAGCTGGTACCGCGCGATCACTCACTGCAAAAACTGCAGAACGTGTTCAAATGTAACAAATTATATAGAACATGTTCTGAACACGTTCAGAACATATCCAGAACACGTTCAGAACATGTTCTAAATCTGTTACATTTTGAACATGTTCTGGAACACCTGGAGAACACACCGTGAACATGTTCTGAACGCGTCATGTGTTCTGCACTTAATGGTGTATCTCGTGCCACCATGGCGGCGGCAAAACTATGAGGATATCATATAGGATGAGAATATGACAAAAGTAATCAGAAAGATCATTAAATGTGAAAAAAGTGTCATTGCCGAAATATATTGGGCTTGATATATTACATAAAATATACCTATACTTGCGAACTCACGAGTTGTATATATATTCTGATAAACCTTTCAGGTCCGCGATGGAAGCAAAGCATCAAGTGTCAATCTAAAAGTGGGCCAACACGTTCTAAAAATCAACGGAAAATCAACATCTAAAATGTCTCAGGATACGGCAAAGATCGCCATTAAATCTTCCGCGAAAAGATTACAACTCAAGCTCCAAGGTGAACGGTAAGACAAATTGCCTTGTTTTATATTATTTTAAGACAATTCTCTTTAATAAGATTTGCTCTCATACGGAAATCCTGTTTTCACATTTTAGACATTTATGGGACTATTAAATAGCACATACACAGCCAGTCCAGAGTTCCACAAATTTCACTTACAGTACAGCTTCAGAGTGCTATAAATTTGACATTGTAAATAACCTGATTAATTATATCCCAACTTGATGTGTGTGTGTTTAGTAGATGATTGTTTATCTTGATCAGTGTTGCTTGAATCAAAACTTCTAAGTTCTATCAGTGTCCTACTGTGCAGGGTTTGTACACCGGGTTTTGTACAGCAGAGTTCTGCCACATAAATCATTACTAATACTAGTACTGTCGATGAGTGCTATTAATTCCTTATAGCACTCGGCAGCTGCGCTGCCTCGTGCTATAAGTCATACATAATATTCTTTACATCTGATATAATAGTAGAGTCATTATCTTGGATTCCGTGACCATTTTCTTCCTACCTTAGTTTCTTAGTGAATTTGTCAACTAGAACCATTTTAAAAGAAAATGAGCTCCCGTGCATTTTTCAAAAGTGACGGGAACGTTCTTTTATAGCGCAAATTCCAAAATGGCCGCCATACAGGGGCCCAAAAATTCAAATGGCTTTAATTAAGCTAAAAAGCACACCACCTTGTTCGGCTGAGCACAAGGATTCCGAAAAAGTATAGTTTTGGTTAACAAGTTATCGGGTAAAACGTAAAAAGGTCGTTGACCTTTACATATGGGGTCAAAATCAGCTTACAAAACTTGTCACAGTTTGCTTAGTTTTCAGTCGATTTCTTTCATTTGCTTGGGAATATAAACTAGAATATTAGATTACTACGCTTTATACAAACAACAACAATATCATGGTTCAATGCACACTGCAATTAACAACATGTTCATGGTTCAATGCACACATCGAGGTCAAATGACCGTTTCAATCCGTGCACAATTACTTTTTGATTCACCCTGTAAGTCAACACTCATCGAGGACCAAGATAATTCAATTGTATAAGAAGGGAGCCAAATGACTCATAGTAGAGTCATTATCTTGGATTCCGTGACCATTTTCTTCCTACCTTAGTTTCTTAGTGAATATCGTTACGCGAGAGGATCAAGATCACGCACGCTAATAAATCTGAGCTCCGTCTATACTATATTTATATTGTTTCATAAATGACGTCGATTCCTTTGAGAACCAATGGGGATTGCTTAAACTTTCTTTGCTGTTTTAAGAATTTTTTAATAAGTAACATGTTTTAAGGGGGTCTTAAGGAATTTTTATTTTATTTTGTGAGTGCTGTAATTATTGAACTATGACTCAAATGTATATAAAAGTATACATTTTTGGGGGGAAAAGTGCCACAAAAGAAAGTGCCACAAAAAAAGTTTTCATTTGTACGCACTTTTTTGTCCAATTTTTTTAAAATATTAAAAAATTGTCCCTAAGTTAGTGTCTTTACATCATCATCAAGTGATCCATTTCCTTTCAAAAATGTATAGGCCTACTTTCATTTGATAAATAAATTAATAATTACAGCACTCACAAATTTCAAATAATCAAATCAAAAACTTTCTCGAGTCCCTTTAACCTCAGATAGGGTTGTCAAAACATTATAAGACCCAACAACAAGTTTGTCTCAGAAGAAACCTGAAAAAGGGCTATGCTAAATGCGGTATATTTTTTGTTGTTGCATGAGACGGGCTCCGTAAAGCAAGAAAATGAAGCCGATACGGTACTTCACAATCATGGGGGGCACACCACTAAATAACTCCCCCATTGAAATACACGCGTTTCGGTCCTTTTTCAAGACAGTATTTTTACCCCACGTAACAATGATGGAAGTTTTTATTTCGCATGAATGTATTAGATATGTGTTGAATTTTATTTTAAACTTGATTTTTCTTGACCCATCTAGATGAAATTTTTCGCTACGGGCACCTAAACAGCGCCCTCACCATTTTAAACCGATATTTTCGCTTCCTCACTGGTTCCGGCAACGATATCCTTCCGCAGCCTAGGTTCCCGTGCGTATTCGATTCCGACGATTTTTGACCACATTAGCAATGCTAAGGTTCTATTCTATCTTTTTCATAAAAAAATAAGCAAGATTTACTTCTATTTGCTTCCCCTGGGACGATGATCAAATTGATATAGGTACTATTTCTCCGAACCATACACCAAACGCGCAAGGATTTAGTGTAGTGCCCCCTCTAGATCAACTTTTCCGCTACGGGCACCTAAACAGCGCCCTCACCATTTTAAACCGATAATTTCGCTTCCTCACCGGTACTGGCCACGATATCCTTCCGCAGCCTAGGCCTCCGTGCGTATTCGATTCCGACGATTTTTGACCACATTAGCAATGCTGAGGTTCTATTCTCTTTTTCATAAAAAATAAGCAAGATTTACTTCTATTTGCAACTTGATTTTTCGTTACCAATCTAGATCAACTTTTCCGCTACGGGCACCTAAACAGCGCCCTCACCATTTTAAACCGATAATTTCGCTTCCTCACCGGTACTGGCCACGATATCCTTCCGCAGCCTAGGCCTACGTGCGTATTCGATTCCGACGATTTTTGACCACATTAGCAATATGCTGAGGTTCTATTCTAGCTTTTTCATAAAAAATAAGCAAGATTTACTTCTATTTGCTTCCCCTGGGACGATGATTAAATTGATATAGGTACTATTTCTCCGAACCCTACACCAAACGCGCAAGGATTTAGTGTAGTGCTCCCTTAGCTTGACAATGTGAAATTAAAATATGAAGGAAGAAGCATACAGGCTGTCCCAAAATGATTAGTACCCATCGATGCCCAAAGTTCAATAATATTTTTCATCATCAACATCAATGAGATTAGATCCGTTGTTTTTGCTATCATATTCGCTATACTGTACCCTTTCATTAGAATTTTAGATCATGAATATCGGACTTATTTTATTGAAGTTATACTCCATTGTGTAAGACATGGTGATTTCACCTTTTTGGCAAAGTGCAAAAAAAGGGTGTTTTTAAACAGCTTGTTTGAAAGAAACTAATACATTCTCTTGTCTGCTAATATCTTTGGTTCCTTTCTATTTTAAACTGCTGTTGTATCATATTGTTGTTTAAACCATTAATGCTTCTTCATTTTTATTCAATTTGAAGAGTAAAAATGGATCGTCACGCATGAGCGACCCCAAGCTTTGTTTCTATAATGAGCTAGTTTTGAGGCTAAACTTGAGGGACATTTAAAGAGGTATAGACGTGATCATGGGTAATTAGCAGTGGATTATACTTTTTTCACATTGGGGATGCAATTTCCTACAAACTTGCTAAAAAGTATATAGTCCCTTAGTGTTTAACCTCACGAAATCCATTCTCCAATGTGAAAATGAAATCTTAGCCACTGGTGATTCACCAAATACCACTTCATTTCCTACAAACTTGCTAAAAATTATATAGTCCCTTAGTGTTTAACCTCACGAAATCCATTCTCCAATGTGAAAATGAAATCTTAGCCACTGGTGATTCACCAAATACCACTTCATTTCCTACAAACTTGCTAAAAATTATATAGTCCCTTAGTGTTTAACCTCACGAAATCCATTCTCCAATGTGAAAATGAAATCTTAGCCACTGGTGATTCACCAAATACCACTTCATTTCCTACAAACTTGCTAAAAATTATATAGTCCCTTAGTGTTTAACCTCACGAAATCCATTCTCCAATGTGAAAATGAAATCTTAGCCAATGGTGATTCACCAAATACCACTTCATTTAGAAGTCCCTAAACACTTGTCAAATAAAACAATGCATGGGGTCACTCAAGTGTGACAAACTTCTTTGACCCATTACATTGAATTAAGTTGAAGAATTATTGGTAATTTGAACATCCATATATCAGTTACAACAGAAAGACATACAAGATTATATTGAGTAGACAAGAGATTATGAGACTACACAAGTTTCTTTCAAACAAGCTGTATTAATATAGCACTCACATTTTCTAGCCCTTTGTCAAAAAGGTGAAATCACCATGTTTTACACATTAGAGTGTATCTTGAGTTTGATAAATCCGATATTCATGATCTAAAATTCTAATAAAATAGTACAGTATGACAAAGATGATGTAAAAACATCGGACCTAATCCCATCGATTTTGATGATGACAAAAATTATTGAACTTTGGGCATCGATGGGTACTAATCATTTTGGGACAGCCTGTAGTCCAATAGGCCTAAATCACTGGAGTCATTTGTTTTTTTCTTGCGTTTAAATACTGTTTTAATATACGAGAGGGGAAAAAACATTCCATATAGTCATAACTTGGCTCACACTAAAGGGGCTCACACCAAGTTCAAGAAAAAAGTTATATGCGGTAAAATGCGAATTTTAAATGCTATATATACAGCGGTCTTTTGAGACAAACTTGATTTTGCTTTTAATATTTTGACCTAACCAATACCCCAAATATGCCAACTTTCAATAGTAAGGTCAAAGTGAATAGTACAGTGCTATATATAGTGAACTAAAACTCATTTTGGAAACAGATATGACCATTTTAATAGTCGATCGATCAGTCACTATATAAATATAATCTGTCTGGCGGTATTCTTGCGTGAAATGTCTAAATGAAGTGTAAAATTGGACAGTGGTTGTATATAAAATTGTACGTATACAATTATACTGTACAGGGTGGTCCAAAAAAAACTATACCCAACTTTGGAGGCCATTTTCTCCTAGATTATACAATATTTTAGTAATTTGGTTTGCATATTATTAAAGCATATATCGTTGAGCATTATTGGTGAAAATAGGGAAGATATTACATTAATATTTTTTGAGATATTGCTATTTTTAGCGAGTATGTGTAAAAATGGCTTTTCCACGGGAGCTGTCAATGCATCAACATGATATGCACTTTTATGACAATATGATATGACACAATAATGTAATGACCCAAGACCCATTATAGCAGTTAAGGATTAAGTTTAAAAAGATGTGCTTGTCATTGTCAACTGTGCAATGAATACAAAGGTGTATCATTGTCATATCATATTCAAACATGTTGATGCATTGACAGCTCCCGTGGAAAAGCCATTTTTACACATACTCGCTAAAAATAGCATTATCTCAAAAAATATTAATATAATATTTTCCCCTATTTTCACCAATAATGCTCAACGATATATGCTTTAATAATATGCAAACCAAATTACTAAAATATTTTATCATCTGGGAGAAAATGGCCTCCAAAGTTGGGTATAGTTTTTTTGGGACCACCCTGTATATGGGAGCACTACACCAAATATCTTTCTCATTGAAATACGTGTAAAAGTGCCATACTTCAAGACACCTTTTCTACCCTCCGGTTACATTTATGGCATACTTGTCACCTATGACCATTTTCAGTAACATCTCAACTTTAATTTAAGCCTCGTTTAATGAGGAGTTATCAGCCTACATTTTCCGCTACGGACCTGCACATAGCGCCCTCACTTTTTCACGTTTTCTGGCATGCCTGTTCACCATTTAGGCAGGTGCTTACGCCCTGGGCACTATTTAGGTCGATAAATTAAAAATATCGTATTTTATTATTGTAGGTGCAACGGATAGGTCCCATTCGTTCAAATACAAACATACCATCCCCGGAGAAACAAATTGCCCGAAAACCTCACATTTACAAGCCTAGTCTTCGTGCTTTTCCGGAACTATACAGGATACACGAATTGCGCATTGATTTGGTGTAGTGCTCCCATAGGCCTATGTAAGTTTATCTGTGAAATATTATTATCACAAACTTGTAGGCCCTATACCCTCGTATTGTTGATTTAAGTATAGGCGGTTTTGACCATATTTTTGAAGTAACGAAATTAGAATCTTGGAACAAATGTGTTGACGAGCCTATCTGAGGTGAAAATAAGGTCCTTGTTCCATACACAAACTACTCGTAGTGTAACCATTTATCGTAAATCGTTTCCAATTTCTTTTATAATTATTATTCATTTCAACAATTGTTGTCGTAAATATAAGAATTTCACCGGATTGAATAAACAAAAATCCGAAATTTTGTTTTAAAAGTTCAGGAAAATATAGAAGATTGACCAATTGACATTGTTAATCCATGCGAACGCGCTTTTTTGAAATTATTGATGTAGTATTTTCTTTTTGGAATATATTTCATAAATTGGGGTCAGACACCGGCGAGTGGCCTGAGCCTGATGATAAAGGTCTAAAAACGAGCTGCAAGTATGCGGGATAGGCCTATATACAATCATATCATAACTTTAAAGCAAGTAAAATACTCTCGTATATGGCAGGCCCAATGTCCAGTCGAAAAACTTGGTTTATCGATTGGAAATCCAAGTTTTTCAAGTGAAAATCCTAGTTTTTCTCGAAAAACTTGGTTTATCAATTGAAAAAACCAAGTTTTTTTGACCCGGAACGTATTATAATTAGAAAAACTTGGTTTATCATTTGAAAAACCAAGATCATCGATTTGAAAACCAAGATTTTCAGTTGGCTGGAGAAAATCTTGGTAATGTCCAATAATTTGAAAAAACTTGGTTTATCAATTTGATAAACCAACTTTTTCTAATTATTTTACGTTCCGCGTTGAAAAACTTGATTTCTCGATTGAAAAACCAAATTTATCTAACTGTAATATCTAAGAATTCGAAAAACTTGGGTTTTCGATCGAAAAACTTGGTTTATCATTTTGATAAACCAAGTTTATCTACGTTCCGCGTTGAAAAACTTGGTTTTCCAATCGATAATCTTGGATTTTCTTTTCAAAAACCAAGTTTTTCGCCTAGCTGTCGAAAAACTTGATTTTTCAATTGATAAACCAAACTTGGATTTTCACTCGATAAACTTGGTTTTTCAGAGTGGACAGAGTGAAATGGGACAGACTTTGTTCAAATAACTGTTATTTTGCAACCGTAAGGTTTTTTGTAACGATATTTTCAGCATAGATGGTCAAGATCATATAGTTGATGAATATTGAAAAAGATTTTTTTAAATCTACCCACCCTGTACGTGAGAACCACCCTGTACATGCGCAGGATGACCCCGAGGAGGACATGGTTGTCCACAATAACACCGAGATCTTTTGCTTGCTGCCAAGTTGCTGGGCGAACATATAGTTTTAGCATAGTTATAACGATGTTAAATCCAGTTTTAACATATATAACGATGGGATGTATGTATTAGACCACTAGTAACTCATATCCAGTATTTTTGCTTTGTTAACATTCTTAAAAGTCCAAAATGGCTGCCAAAACGGCCTAAAATGGGTACCAAAATGTGTCCCAAAATGGCTGCAAAAATTGTCAAATTCCATAAAATGGGATCATATCAACCAATATGTATGAATGTATGATGAGTGTATAGTTTTAACAATAGGGGGGAATGTAGACCAAACTCATATCCAGTATTTTTGCATTGTAATAACATACTTTAAATCCAATATGGCCGCCAAAATGGCCGTTGATAATCTACAAGAGTGTATAATAATCCGAAATAGATATTCTAAGAGTGTATAGGCCTATTGCATCACATTCACCAAATAGTATGTTCTAAACTGTTATGAACTTTGATCAGCTTTGGCCAAAAAGGTTCCCGTTATTTCTGACTCACCCTGATGATGCAGGAAAACCCATTTCCAAATTCTTCTCCAAATTAATACTAGACATAAATATAGTTGGGATCGGACGTGTACATTTTAAAGACGTATTTTTGCAAATGTGCATAATTCACAAATTTACGTCCGACCCAATATGCTATTTTTACCCCAACATTGGTTTGTTGACTCTCTGCGACAAAACATTGCACAATTTCGTGAAAAGTATGTATAAGATAGTTAGTCGTGTAGTGACTCTGAAGTTGCCTTAACCCCCTGGGCACTACCGGCCTATCTTACAGTGGTTCTGATTGGTTTATTGCAATACGGTATATACTCATTTGAATAGCCAATTAAAATGCAGCTTGTAAAATATTTCACTCCAATCTTTATCAGGGATACAATTATTCTAACACTGTCTCTGATTGGTGCAATAAATGATGTATCTATCTTTCTGACCAATCGGCCGGTAGTTCTCAGGGGGTTAAACATGTTAAACCAAAATCAGGTTGAAACCAATTCCAGTGAATGAGAGCCAATAATGTGATTTGGCTTGTAGTTTACCTAAAATATACGGAATTGCCCGAATGTTCACTTTGGCGTATAAAAAGTTTAATCCGTTCATGAATCTATTACCGTCTAAACATAAAGACAGGGTTATTGAGCCATGATACAAAAAGTGTCATATATTTGGATTTTGGATAGACACAATCAATGTCACATGAATGTTAATGCTAAAGTAAACGGCACATGGTAGACAATTTTAATTTAGAGGTCTATATATCTTATACAAAAACAGAAAAAATATGACCTCGGTAAATTTTGTATAAGATTATTCATGCGATTGGGTGGGTGTTTTGACTGAGTCTTTATTGTTATACCTTTTAAAGTATCACTGATTATGTCATTATTGTGAGTAAATAAATGTTACTGATGTTCATCAATGTTATTTTTAAATTGATCCATGTATAGCTATGCGCAAAGGAGAATCGCACCCGGACCCGGTCTCTTCCACATTCAATTGAATCCATTCGGTGCATGACGTCCAAACTTGTGACAAGATGGCAGCATCCGTTATTTATTATTTCATTTCTCGTTTTGATTCAGGAGTAAACCAACATTGACAGAACAACATAGAACAACACGGGACTTAGAGAATAGACATCGTGGACGTAAAGGACAAGGTAAATACGAACAATATAGCGGGCAATCAGACTAAAGGTAATTACATGCCTGTGTGAACCTATACCCTGTAATGAATGAACTGTCTAAAACCCTAAAGGGTTGGGTTCACAAGATACAATGCCTATTGCCTATGTGAAATCAACCTTGCCCTGTAATTCTTTTTATTAAAGGCATATTATGTGATCTTTTCCAGAGAGCGCCCTCTATTCATTATTTTTTTTAGAAAGTAGATTTTCTTGCAGATTTACATTTCCGATCATAAATTATACATACATTCCAAGTTACAGAGCGATACGATTCCTAATTACCTCAAAATCATGGTTTTAGAGTGAATTTAGAGTGAAAAATATAAAGTGTCGGGATTCCGACAGTTTATTTTCACTCTAAAACCATGATTTTGAAGTAATTAAGAATCGTATCGCCCTGTAACTTGGAATGTATGCATGATTTATGATCAGAAATGTAAATCTGCAAGAAAATCTGCTTTCTATTTTTTTTCGATGTTGAGGGCGTACCCTGGAAAGATCACATAATATACCTTTAAGTGTAAGCGATGAAATAGCACATTTGAATCTATCAGTCATGGTAATGACACATTGACAAACAAATTCCATTTGCAAAATGAAAAACAGTCATTTTATTGAAAATGGTATATCTACTACTGTACTAAACATTCATCGAATACCCAGTCCTGGGTCTCAAAAACAATCATACTGTATGCTTTTTTATGTTTTCATTTATGAGGGGTTGGTAGATATACATTTGGGGTTGTGAAAACTAATACATGTACATTGCATATCTGAATGCAAAGGATAAATTGATCTTCCAAAAAGATGTTGAATCGATTACTTTGAAGAAGAAAAAAAGAGAGTTCAAGTTTGTTTTAAAAATGTATCTGGGTTGTGTAAAGTGATCACACTTATAACTTTGGTCAGTGGGCCCTTTTGTCATGGCATATCAGTATTAAAAAGACAATGCAATAAATATATATAACAGGGGAGCAATGTTTAAAACACAACTAACTTATCTTTTATTTCTCTCTGAATTCCAGAGCCTATAAATAGTTTTAGCATAAAAATGTAAACTGTACTACTACTAGTAGACCTATATCAAAACTAAATAGAACCTTAATTGAGCACCTACATGTACATGCCTTTATTAAAGTTATCTGCCTGATACACACATATTTCAAAGATGGTGCCATTCTGCTAATATTATGGTGGCATTCTGCTAATATTACCTATCTATTTCACACTGAGAGTAGTTTAATATGTAGGTATAGGCCTATAATACAGTCAACCATTAACTTGTTGATACTGTGGAACCTTGATGCAAAATCAAGGTGTTGTTGTTGTCTCAACCATCTGTGTTTAATATTTTGATTGGATAACACAAAGTTTTGTGGCCCCACAGATTTCATTTTTAAGAGGTTCAACTGTATTAGCTATAGGTGCCGTTTAAAATGACATAAACACTGACCAGATTTTATAAACCTTTCAATGTTCTCTGTCCGATGTGAGTCATATGATACTGAATACAGTCCAAAAAAAACTGGCAATTCTAAAGTCGACATTTCAAAACTTTAAAACTAAGTGATCAAACAGACAAATTCAATGTTGCTGATGCCTCGCGAGTATAAATGCTCCCATTATTGGTATAGTAATGGGCAGTTATGTCCATAATTGTATTACTTTTCTTGTACCCTGCTCTCCCTGTATATGCCGGAGTCATGCCTATTATTTCTGTCAAGTACAGATCTAATTGGGACACTTTTAATGCGGTTATTAAGCGGCCCAGTCAAAGTCCTCTACTCCTTCCGCATCCTCTTCTAAACGGTGCTGGATGTTTTCCTCTTTTCTAATGGCTGCCTTCACTTTCTTCACATACTCCTTCTCCACATACTCATTTTAATGAGTAGGTTAAAACCTCTTCAGTCAAATCATTGCCACTATACTTTTAAATGAAATCAGGTAGCCTTTCCTTCATTTTTTCTATGGTTTTGTTCTCATCAGTTGTAGTGAGGCATGACAAAAAAAAAGGGGTGAGGCATGACAATTTGTTTTTGGTGTTTGGGGTGAGGCATGACTTCTTTTTTTTTTAGAGGGGTGGCATGACTTTTTTTTTTTTTAGAGGTGAGGCATGACAAACTTTTTTTCAGGGGTGGGACATGACAACAACAAAAAATTTACCTTGGTAGGGGCAGCAAAATATGTTTTTCTCTAAAAAAAACTCCCTAGCCCCGACCCCCTTGATATCTAATGGCCAAACAAAAAAAATAGGTTTGTCTCAAAGCTTGCGCGTGCATTGGTTTTGAAATGCCAAAAATACCACGTCTGAAATGCAGGAAATTGTAAAAAAAAAAAAATATCGGCAGATTTTCCTTTTCTCAAACTTTTTTTAATGACCCAGTTCTTCAAAAAACGCTGCATAATTGTTCTTTACACAACTACATCACAATATTCATTTCGAATAGAAAAAAACAATATCAGAAAGTGTCAACGGTTGCAATTAGTAAGAGTAAAAATTGACACACAAATGAAAAAAAGTTTTAAAAAAATGGAAGACAAAGAACAGCGCGCGTCGCCCGATTTTTAACCTTCGCAAGCTTTGAGACAAACTTCTTTTTTTTGCCTTAGTTATGGGATCAAGCAGGAGCATGCTATTCGTTTCAGTGCCCCCCCCCCCCCCCCCCCCCCCCCGGTTCTGTTGGTTCATTTGACAAGGGTAATCATGGAATAATGTTTGACTGTCAAATATTAAAGTTGTCGGTTAAGTCTTGTCTGTTCACTTTTATTTGTTGCCCCTCCAATATGAAAAACCTAGCTACGCCACTGATTCGTTTCAGGTCTGTACACTATTTTTGAATGATTAAGGGACGCACCATTTGATATCCAGTGGTGTCATGGAAGTTTGGGTCGGGCAGAATTTGTATTTTTGGGCTGCCGGCGGAGGGTTTTCTCTCGTTTTTTAATGTTTTCCTTTATTTTGAGTTGAGAGGGGCATATTCTTTTTTTTACTCATCATTGAGTCAAGGGTTTTTTTCGCTTGGAAAGTGGGTCAAGTGTTTTTTCTCTCCAAAAAACTTCCATGTCCCTTTCCCCCTGGATATCAAATAGTGCGTCCCTAACCTTCAATGTGCTGTTACTGTTGTTGTTGTTTTTTCCAAATCGATGCTTCAGATGTCAGACTTTAAAAAAACAAAATCCTTATCGCCGTCACCGTTGTCTTATTTTGATTAGATTTCCAAGAAACTATTGAATGAAATAGGGGGGGGTGGGGTACCGCGCCATTTTGTCCCGAAGCAATGGTTATGACGTCATATTTTTGTCGATTTTCAGAACTCTTGTATTGGATTTACGTGCAAAAAATATGCTCTTGGCATCATACTTTCCCAGGTGTGCAGTTCATTTTAAATTTCAGATGTTCTAAAATGGATGGTTTTCTAAACAATTCGAGAAAGAAAATCGAACTGCACACCTCAGGATTGCAAAAAAAGCATAAAACAAGTCAACTTTTTTGTGCCTTTGAACAGAGTGGCGGCCGGGATTGTAGAATTTAACACAGTGCATTAACCCATGACCCATGATATAAATAAATTATTTGCGTTAATTTTTTCAATTAGCACAGTTAGTCTAGTGGAAAGATAGTCGCTTGAAGAGCGAGAGGTTGTGGGTTCGAGTCCCATTAGGAGCACTTTTTGTTTTATATGCTGGATTTGCTTAGCATCATCTGTATGCTTGCCCACGCGGACACCACACTGCTGGCGTTTACCGTATCAGGGTTACGCCATTTTTTTCTCGAAAATGTCCAAAAAAATTACCGTTCTTTTAAAAATAAGAATTATAATCAAATTACAAACACATTTTGTGCGAGAGCAACACACACATTTGGCAAAAATGGCACAATAAAAATCCGTTCGTTATAAATAAATGGACATAGTTAAATAATAAAACTATCACAATTACAGTCGTAAATCTCTGTGGCGTGCGTAGGTTGGCCATGTCGTGGCAATCGGAAATCACGGGTTCGAATGTTCCCATTATTTTTCTATTTTTTAAACTTGATGGTATATTAATGTAACATCATTGTTTTGTCAATTTTTATCAATTATAAATGCCGCCCATGCGTTTATAGTTTTCTTTTTATTTATTTATCTATCATAAATGTATCCTTGATTTATTTAACTTTGTCTAAACAATTAAAATGCGTAAACAATTATATTATTGCTCGATATAGAGTGATTTAACTTGAGTTCAGTTTGATAATATGATAGCAAAACTTGTTGTAAAACCATTTTACCAGTGTGTCCAACAATTTCACACTTTGGTAATACATTTAGAGATGTCACTTTTAGCTTGTTATAGCTAGGCTCAATATAAGCAAGTTTGCGACCTCTATAATTTTAGGCTGGTAACACAATCCCACAGTGCATTTCGTTAAAACAGTGTACATTATTTTTCCACGATACGTATCACGTGATAACCACGATCGATTTCGCAAAATATTGCAAAATGGCGCGGTACCCCAGCCCCCCCTATGAATGAAAGAAAATCCCGCTCAAAATCTCAACGTTGCG
This sequence comes from Ophiura sarsii, assembly GCA_035610835.1. Taxonomy (NCBI): domain Eukaryota; kingdom Metazoa; phylum Echinodermata; class Ophiuroidea; order Amphilepidida; family Ophiuridae; genus Ophiura; species Ophiura sarsii. Next base: position 43,964,313 of record CM069448.1, read on the forward strand.
GTCCAAAAGTCAATAACACTTGCACCAAATCTATTTTAAAGCTGCCAAAAGTCCGGCGAGACATGCCTGATTTGCACTGACAAATATGAAGACAGTTGAACTGCGCTAGACTGGGTAGGATTGCTAAATGTACAATTTCTTTGGCTCCGTAAACAGAGAGCACGTATATTCGTAAGAATGGTGTCGTTGAAATGGGTAACAATGCACAAAGATGGGACAACAGGATCTAATTTTACAAAATAGTACCCACAAATTTCGGCTATCTCCAATATCATCATTAGGCCTACAAAAATATCTGATCCGATATGCTCTTGAATATCGTGCTTCATAGGTTTATCAAACAAGTACCATTCATACTACCAAACCCGTGTTATCAACTGGAGAGCTTATAAGTGAAAAAGTATGAATATACAAGTAAATATATCTGACTTTAATAGGTGAAATTATAACACCCCCCCCCCCAAAAAAAAAAAGAAGAAGATTAAAATAAATAAATTGAAGATTCTAGTTACGCAGAAGTGAAGGAGCTATATAGATTAAATTTTGTCAGTGTAATCACTGGTCCTTAAAAACATTATGGTGCAAAAATTGTCTCATAAGTATGTTTACTTTCTGTACAGGTGGCGCTAGATGCCAAGGCCGTGTAAATCAATGACGTCTTCCATTGGTGATGTGTACATGATAAATTATAATGGTCCAATAACTGATTCTTGTGGGACGCCTTCCAGAAGAATATTAGGCTTAGACCTCTTTTTTTTAAATTGTCATTTGTCACTCGTAGGTCTCGATATATCTCTGTAAATGACAAAATTTATAAGCCTCATACTCCTCTGGAAGGCGTCCCACAAGGATCAGTTATTTGGACCATTATAATTGACCATGTATATAGCACCGTTGGAAGACATCATTGATTTACATGGCCTTGGCATCTAGCGCCACCTGTAAAGAAAGTAAACATACTTATGAGACCATTTTTGCACCAAAATGTTTTTAAGGACTAGTGATTACTCTGACACAATTTTATCGATATAGCTCCTTCACTTCTGGGTGATTTCAAGAACTTTTTGATACCCCCTCGTATGAGTATATCCGACCTGAAATTATAGCAAAATAAATTTGTTATGTTCATCATGCTCATCGCGTTCTTCGATAGCGTATTTCCTCAATATGGTACCGTGGATAAACTTTTCAGTTTTCACCAAATATTTCCAACATGTTGTTATGATAAAAATGCCTTGATTTCTTTTAAATAATTTTATCATATTAGGTCCAAATCATTCTGCTTCACCAGGCTGTATGGCCAATGGACCAACACTAACGACACTACTGTTAAAGATCATCATAAACGTCATATTTGATATCAATTTGTAATGATTTATAGAATTTTAAAATACAATTTCATGCCATATTACACTCCCTTCACAACTCCTGATTTAATCGGTGCAAAAATAAATACTGCATAATCAGATGTATTAGTGTAAATGGAGCAGCATCGCGTGCACACAATAAAAACGGTTTGGACGTAATTTTGCTTTTTTTCCTATACATCGGGATGCCCGTGTTTTATTCAATTATATGTAAGATGATTGGAGAATAATGACTGCGTAACAACCACAGAATTATAACTGTTTTAGTGAATTTGTTTTGAAATCAGAGGTTTTTGTTCTGGTCTGAGGAACTGTCCCGAAGGGGCGCAGCCCCTGAGGGACAATTCCAAATGACCAGAACAACAACTGAGGATTTCAAAACAAATTCACGAAAACAGTTGTTAAGCAGTCATTATTCTCATTCATTACTGAAAAACATGCATATTTATCCAAATCGTTGATTTGTACTGATATATTTGCGCTAATAATTAATTCGTTTTCTGTTTATTTTGTCAACCCCTTCTTAGATATTGAAACAGTCCAAGTCGGGTCATCCCCTTATTAACATTTGTATCATTCAACCAATCAGAAATAAGCTTTAATCGTGTTTCCTCATAACTCATTGAATATTCAGTTTAGGGCGTAATGCGTTAATATGATTGATCGGTCATTGAGCAAAACAATCGAACACTTTGGCGCAGTACTTTCGGGCAATTATTAGTAACCTGCGCTCGGCGTGCGCATTATCATATAACGATTGATTTGATTGGAACGCACTTGGTACGCAGCTATCGCGGTTATTTATGAAGTAATGGATTAACCTTAACTCCTCGGGAGTGTTTTTGGCAATGAAATTAATCAGGGGAGAAAAGTGGGTCAATAGTTTGTTGTTGGTTTATTTTTGGTGAGTATCAGTATTCGCATGAGCCGGAGATCGAACCCGGGCCGCGTGCGTGACAGGCAGACAGTCCAATGCGCCAACAGATGTGTTTCAAAAAAACAAGTTTTGTTCGCAAGTTGATCATGGTTTTAGAGTAAATTTAGAGTAAAATAATTTGTCGCGTAGACCTGACAGTTTATTTTCACACTTTTAACACGGTGATTTTGAAGTAATTAGGAATCGTTTCGCTCTGTAACTCGGAGGATATTTATGATTTGTGATCAGAAATGTAAATCTGCAAGAAAATCTACTTTCTAAAAAAAATCATGAATAGAGGGCAACCCTGGAAAAGATGGCATACTATGCCTTAATTTGAGCCATGCTTTGAATATCGAGGCATCACATAAGCATGAATTAATACCTACCTTATTTTTTTAATACAAATATAATAATAGGGAGAATGTTGGCAGCCAACTGACGCCAGGATTCATATCGTTATAATCTCGTATAGCGTATAGGCTCAAGATTTTTAGGACTGCACCTTACGTACGCGATCAATGTTACGCGATATTATTCCAAAATAACCACTTTGGAATAACAAATTCAAAAACAGAAAACCAAGGTAATAGAAGTGACACCACGCTAATTGATGTGTCAAGCCTGGGGCGTAATCTGAATCGTGAAAGATATATAATCGCTCTATACTTGATCAAGGTCACAAAAGGCACAATGACCTATTGTAGTATTTGTACTGTTTTTTCCTCAACCATGTCGACTATCATATGATTATGGTTACAGGAATGGCAAGGTAAATATAGGTGACGTGACCATAGTGGTGTCATCGCCTTTTTCAGAAACTCCTAAATGTCACGACCCCTCTGCAACACCCCCTAACATTCTGTGTCCCCCACTCCGCCCTTCATTCTGATGCCTCCACTGTCACACTGCATGATATGATTTTTTTTACGAAAGGTATGTTTTTGAATGAGTTCTTTAAGAAAACATCAGTGCGCAGAATATACAGGTGACTGACAGTTTTTTCTTGTGTACTGACATGTTTTTCTTTGTGTAATGTTTTTCTTTGTATAGTGACATGTTTGACTTTGTGTAATGTTTTTTTCTTGTTTACTGACATGTTTTTCTTTGTATAATGTTTTTCTTTGTATAGTGACATGTTTGACTTTGTGTAATGTTTTTTCTTGTGTACTGACATGTTTTTCTTTGTATAATGTTTTTCTTTGTATAGTGACATGTTTGACTTTGTGTAATGTTTTTTCTTGTGTACTGACATGTTTTTCTTTGTGTAATGTTTTTCTTTGTATAGTGACATGTTTGACTTTGTGTAATGTTTTTTTCTTGTTTACTGACATGTTTTTCTTTGTGTAATGTGTTTCTTTGTATAGTAACATGTTTGACTTTGTGTAATGTTTTTTTCTTGTTTACTGACATGTTTTTCTTTGTGTAATGAGTTTCTTTGTATAGTAACATGTTTGACTTTGTGTAATGTTTTTCTTTGTGTACTGACATGTTTTTCTTTGTGTAATGTTTTTCTTTGTGTAGTAACATGTTTTTCTTTGTGTAATGTGTTTCTTTGTATAGTGACATGTTTGACTTTGTGTAATGTTTTTTTCTTGTTTACTGACATGTTTTTCTTTGTATAATGTTTTTCTTTGTATAGTGACATGTTTGACTTTGTGTAATGTTTTTTCTTGTGTACTGACATGTTTTTCTTTGTGTAATGTTTTTCTTTGTATAGTGACATGTTTGACTTTGTGTAATGTTTTTTTCTTGTTTACTGACATGTTTTTCTTTGTGTAATGTGTTTCTTTGTATAGTAACATGTTTGACTTTGTGTAATGTTTTTTTCTTGTTTACTGACATGTTTTTCTTTGTGTAATGAGTTTCTTTGTATAGTAACATGTTTGACTTTGTGTAATGTTTTTCTTTGTGTACTGACATGTTTTTCTTTGTGTAATGTTTTTCTTTGTGTAGTAACATGTTTTTCTTTGTGTAATGTGTTTCTTTGTATAGTAACATGTTTGACTTTGTGTAATGTTTTTTTCTTGTGTACTGGCATGTTTTTCTTTGTATAATGTTTTTCTTTGTGTAATGACATGTTTTTCTTTGTATAATGTTTTTCTTTGTGTAATGACATGTTTTTCTTTGTGTAATGTTTTTCTTTGTATAGTGACATGTTTGACTTTGTGTAATGTTTTTTTCTTGTGTACTGGCATGTTTTTCTTTGTATGTGTTTCTTTGTGTAATGACATGTTTTTCTTTGTATAATGTTTTTCTTTGTGTAATGACATGTTTTTCTTTGTGTAATGTTTTTCTTTGTATAGTGACATGTTTGACTTTGTGTAATGTTTTTTTCTTGTTTACTGACATGTTTTTCTTTGTGTAATGTGTTTCTTTGTGTAATGACATGTTTTTCTTTGTGTAATGTTTTTCTTTGTATAGTAACATGTTTGACTTTGTGTAATGTTTTTTTCTTGTGTACCGGCATGTTTTTCTTTGTATAATGTTTTTCTTTGTGTAATGACATGTTTTTCTTTGTATAATGTTTTTCTTTGTATAATGTTTTTCTTTGTGTAATGACATGTTTTTCTTTGTGTTATGTTTTTCTTTGTATAGTGACATGTGTGACTTTGTGTAATGTTTTTTCTTGTGTACTGACATGTTTTTCTTTGTGTAATGTTTTTCTTTGTATCTGTGACATGTTTTTCTTTGTGTAGTGTTTTTCATTGTGTACTGACATGTTTTCTTTGTGTATAGGCCTGAGCTATGATACGTTTTGCGGTTTATCCTTGGTGTAAGACAGCATGGAATCAACCTAGCACAAAATCCTCATAGACGGATTAAACGTATTATACAGTGTTCAGTAATGGGGTCTTTGACACTAGTCTAACTTATTATTGTCTTACACCAACGATATATTGATGATATATTATTGTCTTACACCAACGATATATTGATGATATTGGTGACCTCAAATGACGAGTAAATAGTATTTCCACATATGATTTAACAGGCCCGTAAGACACTTTTTTCAAAGGGGGGGGGGGGGCGTTTTTAAAAAAAATAACCGATGCGCGCGTAGCGCGCGAAAATTTTCGAATTTGCACCTATTTTTTGCACGGTCGAGGTACATTTTTCATCTGTGTACAAATTTTCCGGGGAAGATTTTCAAAGGGGGGGCGATCGCCACCATCGCCCCCCCCCCCCCCCCCCCCCCCTTCTTACGGGCCTGGATTATATCAATGAATTCTAGTACAAGTCTTTGATTATATTTAGGATATTTTTTGAGGAGACTGGAACACGGCAACATTCACAACTGTCTCCCTTGAGATCATAACTACAACTCAGTCAACATCATTTCAACTAATTTGGTGCATCATTACATGGTCACTTCTTAATTTACATTCGATGTCAAATGTCACGTACAATAATATAAAGGGTTCAACAAAAGAAAGTATACCACTTTGCTTATGTCATTTTGAGTAACATTTTATTTTATTTTTGACCAAACAGGCTAGATAGGCATTTAGATGAATCTTTTAGGCATAATTTGATACCAAATTTGCCAAACAACAAAGATAAACAATGATTAGCACCATTTAAAGAAAATTGGTCACTTTTCAAAAGTCACATTTTCAACGCACGCAAGCCGCGAGAAAATGCTGTGCGTGGCACTTTGAATGGCCGGGAATGAAATGGATATTGATCACACAGTGCAGTTCTGCGTTGGGTTGTGCCTGAGCGAGCGGGCTATTTGATTATGAACAGCATATGTGTATTGAAAATGTGACTCTTGAAAAGTGACTAATTTTCTTTAAATGGTGCTAATCATGGTTTATCTTTGTTGTTAGGGGGCAAATTTGGTATCAAATTATGCCTAAAAGATTCATCTAAATGTCTATTTAGCCTGTTTGGTCCAAAAAAAAATTGAATGTTACTCAAAATGAAATAAACAAAGTGGTATACTTTCTTTTGTTGAACCCTTTAGGAGGGGCAGGGGTAATGGGGGATTATGACATCATAAAACATTGTACCAACACCATTAAGTATAGGTGACTTAATGATTAATGAAGGTCATATGACTGACTGACGTATGAGGGATTATGAGGGATTTGTGGGTTGAGATTAAAGGTAGATGTTCCGATTTTCAACTTGAAGTTTTCTATTCTACATGAAAGGTCATCCTTAAAAAAGTCGTGTTCCAAAGTTTGAGTTGCATAGCTCTAATGGTTCTTATTTTAGACGCACAAGATGTTGTGAACTGTACCCATTGAGTAGTACACAAACTCTATCGGTGGTTACCACCATTCGCGGTAATTCGACGTTATTTCATCGATTTCTCCGTAATTATACCGATTTAGGCCGTCAAATTTCAGTATGATGATGAGAAAAATACGAGCTTTCATATGATATGAAAATCTCCGTATGTTTGAAATAATTCTGTGTTACGAAAATGTGATCGGGTCATCTACCTTTAAGAAAGATTATGGGAGGGTAATTATTAGAGGGAAGACAATAGCATTATCTTCCTTCCTGGTCACGGTTGGTCTCTTGGAAAATGGCCACTTTTCTCAGTTTTGTTGTTGTATTTGCCACTTATATTTGCTAGTTGCTTTCAGGCGATGCTTGAATAAATCAGCAGACTAGTTTGACATGGTCTAGACATTTATAGATAGTTTTATAATGACAAATAAGGTAAAATTCAACAATAAAGGGGCATTCAGGGGGTTATTTAACATGATGGTATAGAATCATATAGTTAATTTAGAGGCGTACAAGAATAATAATTCATTGGTAGATTACCAGTGTAGTCACCTTCGGAGCCGTAATTTCACCTTTATTAAGATGAGCACTCCTGATGTAGTTCTCGTTGAAAATGACTATTGGGAAAAATCACCGTGTTGCATAATCATGATAATATAGCTTTTCTTCATCATCTTCATCTATGTAGATAATTATATGCTCTGAGGTCTCTGGAATGCGGACCAGACTTTGGTGGGTTAAACCGGTTTTGTGAGCGCTCAACCACCCCTTTCCCTCATGGCATATGGTTGGAGGTGGAATCAACTCCGCTTGTCTAAACGCCTTGGTGCTTCTGCAAAGCCAGATAATGTAGCTTGCTCGCAAGGCTGTTGTGGCTGCTGTGTCTAAGATTGGTTTTCTTTTCCCGCTGGGGATTCCTAGTGAGGTCAGACATTTGCTGATCGTGGTACTATAAATCCCCCTGCTTCCGACTTCAACGGGAAAGTATAGTTTACAGACCATCCATTATTTTCACATTCTGCTACAAGGTCTTGGTATTTACATTTCTTCCTGGCGAAAGCATTTGCAAGGTTTTCCTCTGCTGGGACTGTTAATTCAATGATGATGACATTTTTAGTCTGAGTTGAGAAAATAGTAATGTCAGGTCGTTTGGCCGTCTCAACAATTTCTGGAGGAAATACTATCTGCGAGTGCTCTTCATCCACCAGGAGTTTCCAGTCACTGGCATTTTTCAGGATGTCTGTCTCTTTTGGTTTTCTGTACGGCAAGACTGGATTACGGTATTTTGCTTCATCGACATTATTATATGGTATCAGTCCTGATACAATTGCTCTCAATGTTTGGTCATGGCGCCAAATGAACCTTCCATTTTCTAAGGAAAAGCTGCAACAGTTCAGGATGTGGAGCAGGGTACAATTTCGGTGGTGACATAACTGGCACAATCCCATATTTGTCTTGCCCCAGAGTCTCAGGTTAGTTGGTGTCGGGAGTTGGTCATGGATGGCATTTATCTGGAACGACAGGAGTTCTGGTGTCCAAACATACAGGAGCTTCTTCCATGATGTGTCCACTTGCATGGCAGAGTCCCATCGCAGCCACTGTCCTTGTTTCGCGTATAAATAAAGGTAGATCAGCATCTCATCCTCGTCAACTTCTTTAACCAAACTGGTCAGGCACTGTGTGTTCTTTCAGGGTCATGTCTTTAATTAGCTTCTGATTCTTCTTGAACCCCAAGCCTGCTTTGTCAGTCTGACCTCTTTGTCAGATGTCGTTCTTTTTGTTCCGGCTCCTTCACTTCATTCCATCTGGACCTCTTCTTTTTCGTCTCTAAACACTCTTGGTATAGTGTTTGAGTTTTTCCATCTCTGGAGTGCTTGTTGAGATGGTATTTGGTTAGCTGCATACATTTTACTGAGGTGGTGAGTCGCTTTAGTTGTAGGCCGTAGCGATTTCTGGACCTGTATAAAGCACTGATGGTAGTGCTTCTGGTTACTCCTGCCCATCTCTTCAGATGCTTTGTGCAGGTTGCCTCCAGTTTCTCAATATAGGTGATTGGGAAGTTTTAGATGGTAAATTCCCATACCATTTTTGGGATGATCACATGATTGTAGATCCACATTTTCATGATACCATTCAATTCGCTTGCATCTGTTAACTCCAACATAGCAGACAACTTGCTGGTAACCATATATATATATATATACATATATATATAATGTATTCGTGCACCCTCCAAAACTCCGCCAAACCAAGAAAATGTATACTTTTATAAAGATACGGAGGCTATGCTGAAGGTCCACCCCCCCCCCCCCCCCCCTTTAAGGGGGGGGTGGGGGGTTGATATGGGGAAATCCCTTGTAATTGTGATCTTTTTTACAAATGTATAAAAGTATACATTAAATAGAAAGTAAATTCAATGTTGAATCTGATTATGACATCAGTTTGACACATAAATACCCATATTTTGATAAATTAACCCAAAAAAACGGCCCAATTTTGTTCAAAATAACGCTTCTTTTTCAAAATATTAAAGTAAAGCGCATGGCACATGTATATACATTGTACAGCAATACAATAATACCGAGTGAGTGTGTACGGTTAATAAATTCGCGTCCGGGCGCGACAGACAATTGAGATACGACTATCTCCTGGAGAGCGAACTTAACACTTTCCACGCGGCAGGCAGCTGCAGACGACATTCTAAAATTTCACAAAATGTTTCAAAAATGTCAATATTGTTGAATATCCTTATCATAATTAGAAACACCATGAGAAATACATTAAAATAAGTACAAACATGCATAGTATTGGTTCAGTAATCCTTGAGATAGACCCTGAAAGTTGGGAAAGGTTTCTGAAAATTCGGTTTTGTATATGGTAAAAACTTAGAGCCGAGTGGAAAGTGTTATTAAGTTAAGCATCCATCCATTAACCCTATACCGACAGCCGGTTTGTAGGACTGGGGGAACTGGTGGGAAATTAAGTCATATCAAATAGAGTGGCTTGAACCCGGGCCGCTGCGGTCAGAGTCCAGATGATCGTCCATCACGTTAAAAAGAGGTCGCGCTCCCAAAATTACTTTTCGGAGCCTATACATATACTCCGTGATCATGGTGATTGTGCAAATGAGTTCGGGGGCACATGGTGCAGTGCTTACTGTTGGATTCTATTGGATTTGGTAGTGGTGTTTAAGAGTTAGTTTAGTTTAGTTTAGTTTTATTTGGCATATCAAGACAAAGAGATACAATACATCAGATCAAATATACAAATCTTAAAGAAATTACAACAATTAACACAATATATTAATAAAAGAAAACATATAATGCCAAGGATAGCCCAAAAGAGCTCTAAAAAGGGCTTATTTCCATTGGGGTCTTTCAAATATTGAAACAGCACATAATATAACAAGAAGAGTCTTAAAAAAGACAAACAGCGCTCAGAAGGGGTGTAGGGGAATATGGGGCAACTGGACCGTGGGGCAAGTGGTCCGAAATGAAGGATTTTGTAATTGTATGGGCATACTGCTTTCTTTTGAACAATACGACTTTTGTTGATACTTGACATATATCTTTACCTTCTACAATCCAAAACATTTGGAACTTTAGGGTATTTACACATGTGATTTTTCTCCATATCTTTGAAGCTAACTCCTTGAGTGACTGATTGAAAATTCACAGATAGTATGGGCGATATATGAAGATGGGTTTAGATCATGTTTAATGTACTTTATATGATTGACAGATATGCAACAGTAAATATATACATGCAGTGCAGTCGTCTTAAGATACTAGGTGCATATTGCATTTGATGGGTGCTATATTGTAGTGTGCTTAGGGACTTTCCGAAATATGATTAAAACCATAGGTTGTGGTTGAAATGACCGTAAAATGGCGCATATTGCTAATTTGGGACATTGGTGGTTTGGATTTCCGATCAATATTATCATTTAAAAAATGCTTCAACTTAAATCATTATCACGGGTATTCATTTGGTAGAGTTATTAGTTCATGAATTTGCAAATAACAAAGTACACCATTTCTTACTTATCTAAAGACACTCGTCTACTTGTAGGACCCGAACGCCGTAATATTTGCGAATTCAAAGATACTCACTGGCTACAGAAATCTGTGTAATGGCTAAAAACAAAAATGCAGTTTTGCCTTTTTTCTGAAATGTATTGGAGTTATTGATTATTATGACAAATGGTGGTATGTTTTAAAACATTTTGGCGTAAAATGTATTACGTCACAGGCGTGTTTTAATAACGTTTCATCTCGACAAAGTGCTACGTCATTTGTTGGGGTAAGTGGTCCGAAGGGGTGTGGGGCAACTGGACCGCCTGCAAAAACTTAATCAAAATTGTAAAATTCATTTTGAAAATGAGTTGTTAGTGTCAATAAAACATGACTCGGTATTGAAATGTGAATAGAATATGAAATAATTCACATTCTTTCAAGTTCTTAGACATTTTGGGGCATTTCGCGTCTAATAGTAATACCACTATTTCTGATATTGAAGGATTACAATATGACATGAAATTGCTTTAGAATGGTTTAAAACCTCGGTATTATGAATTACATCTTTATTATATTTTGAATGGTGTCTGTAAAGGTATTTGCTATGACGAAATATCATGATTGATGTATTTTATCCACTGCTTTTTGTGTATATCAACCGTTGGGTCATCATTGTCATATTGACTAACTTCCCTTTAACATGAAAAGCTGGCTAAATATCAAGATGGTTCATTATAAGTATTAAATGATGATTATATGAAGTAAATAAAATCATTAAAGAAAGGGGTATATATAGACAAATGTATGGGGCATCTGAATATCACAACCATGTAACCATTTAACTAGGTTCATACCATTTTATCTAATAAATGTGCAGTCGAAAATTTCGCTTGCTTTGTACACCATTAGTATACTGCTATTTACACGTTAACCACGAAAACTGTATAAAACATGGGTTTCATGAGACCTGTATCATTTTTACACGTTAAATAATATGGAAATGAGTTTGTAAAGAAAATACTGCTTAGTTACCGTGTTGTCAATCAATGATTTCTGTGTATTCTAACCGTTGGAACATATAGGACCAGTTGCCCCAACGATGGGGTAACTGGACCGTGCCAAGTAAAGTTTTTAGTTAGTGGTAATTGGCCTTTTGTTTGGATATTTTTTAACATTGATTATATGTTATATGTAAACAGTTACATGGGTGATATTTTCATAGCAATTCCATAAATATTTACACGAGCTTTAAGCTTTTATATCATGAAATATGCTTAACCGGTCCAGTTGCCCCATCCTCCCCTACATTTAAGGATGAAGAAAATTTTAAATGTTTAAAAATTTACTTCAGAATTCAAGATGAACATTAAAAATTGCCATTATTGTTGTTTCGACTAAGAAAAACACAGCAAAACTTAATTAAAAACAATATAATCGCTATTTATTGAAAAACGCCCTGTATGTAAATATGGTTCGCGTTATGTATCACGCGCCTACTGCAGGGGGATACTGCCGGACGTAAAATGCTTGTTGCGGCTCTACGAGCATTTTTGATTCGACGTTTTCTTGTACACAGAGGGCTGATTTTTCTTAATCCTTATAAGTGTAAGTTCACACATGTAATACAATTATAAAAATATACTAATCCCAGTTTTTATCATAATTGAGGGCGCAGCCTCCAACACATCTCTTAGTGCCCCTTTATGAGAAGTGAAAGGTGTTACCAGTCACACCTTGCAACATGTATGTTAATGGTGTTCCGATATCTGGCCCGGTTTTCAATTTGATGTTTTCTATAATACATGACTAGTTTAGTTTAGTTTTATTTCCAAATACATGAGGCCATCGGCCCAAATACTCAAATTATTGCCACAATTGGCATGATTTACTAAGAGTCATCCTTAACATATTTGTAAATCACAGTTTGAGTTGGATAACTCCAATAGTTCTTATCATAAAGGGTTCAACAAAAGAAAGTATACCACTTTGTTTATTTCATTTTGAGTAATTAACAATTTGTTTTTGACCAAACAGGCTAGATAGGCATTTAGATGAATCTTTTAGGCATAATTTGATACCAAATTTGCCCCCTAACAACCAAGATAAACCATGATTAGCGCCATTTAAAGGAAAATATCCCATTTTCAAAAGTCGCATTTCCGCATACACAGCAGAAGATTTGGTTAATCTGTCCATGTTCTACCCATCCATAACATTCCTTTACATTCAAATCCTTCACCCATACATCAGTTTACATTTGAATTAGCCCGCGCATTGAGGGATATGCGCGGTGATCAGTACGGGATAAATACGGCAGATGTGTGTGTTAACAATTGGCCCTTTCTTCTCGTGCTGTTGTGTATTGGAAATGCGACTTTTGAAAATGGGACATTTTCCTTTAAATGGTACTAATCATGGTTTATCTTTGTTGTTAGGGGGCAAATTTGGTATCAAATTATGCCTAAAAGATTCATCCAAATGCCTATCTAGCCTGTTTGGACAAAAACAAATTGAAAATTACTCAAAATGACATAAACAAAGTGGTATACTTTCTTTTGTTGAACCCTTTAGAAGCATCAGGTGACATGAAATATGTCCATTGAGTACACAAACTGACCGTTACTATGATGGTTTTGGTTTCTCACTGAATCGGGCCTCTGTTTTTTGGTGTATCCTTGACCTTTCATGTAAAATAGAAAACATCAAGTTGAAAATCGGGCAAGCAATCAGAACGTCTACCTTTAACCACCTTTATCAATAACTCACTGCATTTTGGGCTACAACGCATAAATGGAACATATCAAACATTTCAAACATTTTCAGAGAAATGAGAAAAATATGGAGTTTCTTCTGATATCATAATATGTTGATGTGTAAAAAAAGGGTGATCCGAAAATCCACCTTTAAGAACAGACCTATCACATCAAAGTCATGTAACGTTTTTCACTGAACTGCTTCATTTGTTTTGCCATGCTGCTGAGATGCCCGGGTGACCAAATTAGAGGTCCACGAATCTTCTTCAACATGTTCAACATTTTCAACATTTTCATGCTATTGTAGTTGTTGATTTTTATTGTTATTATTATTAATTATTATTTTTATGTTTGTTTGCGGGGCTTACTTTTAAATAACGTAATTACTTAAATTGATGAGTTTAATGAAATTGCTTATAAATATTGCTGAAGTTGATTGAAATAATTCAAATTAATTAATGTATGTATTAATGTATTAAAATTAAATGAATTGTTAAATTAATTTATAATGAATTTATAAATTTATAAATTAATATTAAGTAATTTCATTAAACAAATGTACTTATTTATTACTCAATTGTATTTATCAATAAACGTATTGATTAATTAATGCTTATTATTCAATGTATTACGCTAACTTATAATATGATTATGAATAAATACATATTACATTTTATGAATTTATGAACATATTAATTTATGAATTTATCTGGAAAACCAGCTGCACTGATAAATGTGATACAAATGTATATTGCATTTCGTATACACCCATATTTCAGCAGGCTATTGGCTATTGGTGTGACAAAGCCAGGATTGAGTATGATAAAAGTGTCACCACGATAAAATTAGAAACCCAAAGTTCACATTATGACCTGTTGATTCTAACTGGTAGTCTCGGTGTAGTAGACTTCTTTGAACAGGATCTTTGTTCCTGGATACTATTATTAGTTCATAGCGAAAGCAAACAATATTCAGTGATTTAAAAATATTCATCAACCTTAATAAATAACACCCTTTAAAATAAACTCCCAATATCTGTAACAATCACTCTTTTATGCCTATCACTTTTCAATGTTTAGGATAAACTTGTATCATCATTGGTGTACTCTCATTTCCTCAGACCAATTTTCGTCTCTAGGGTCAATTGTGCTACTAATTTGATATGACCTACATTCCAGGCATGTATCAATTTACAATGGAAGAACTATTTGAGCAAAGAGGTATTGATATATACAAGTTAGCAGGCCTAAGCCATATGTCTACATGTAATGCACATCTGCATTATATGTCATAGCAGTGTAGGGAAAATTAGCATAACCAGTAAGTATTCTGAGATGTGATTGGGTGTCAGCGTTGGGTGCCAGCGGTGTACACGTTATTGGCTGAACCAACACAATCCAAGTTTACTTGACTTTTCGGTTGACATTTTTTCACACTATGCTTAGAGTGCCAAATGCAATATATCCATGATGTGACCTTGCTAGCAATTAAGTTGATCTCTGCAACGAGCACAATGATCATGTATCAGTACAGGTATGGTAAAGTGGTATCATACAGACGCGCTAAAGCGCGCTGAAAAACATCATTTGCACACAAATAATATTGCACTTTTTATGAAACAACTGCATATAAAAAACCCGGATGAAAAATCAAGATAGAAAGTGAGATTCCAGTATCGTTTAACCCGGAGAGGTTATTAAGCCCTCCCCAGTAAAGGTACGACCGTGGTGGCAGGTTGGAGGCTAATGAGCTTTATTAATATATCGCATTTCGAAGTTGATTTAAGGTGTCTATACGTCATGTCTATGGGGTCTAATAAATAAGAGTTAGATATAAATATATAGGTCATGTTTTACAAAGTCATATTTAAGACGAAGAGTATAATTTAAGTACTTGTAAGACAACGATTTGTAGTCAAAATGATTACGTATCAAGTCGTGAATGAGAAACGTATCGGGTGTGTTTAGTGTAAATTCTGATGTGGTTTCAAAAATTTGGTAAGTACTATAGTGGTATTAACCAAATTTAATTAGCGTCACAACAAAGATCAATTTGGTAGGAACATATTTCTATAATAATGTATTAGATAATATTGAGTTTAATGCTTCTTTGAATATAAAGAGTAACGAAGATTCAACTTTATGAATTGTTTTAAAGTGAGTTTGACAACTTTCGTACAAACTGATGTAGGTAATATTATAGGGCTACAATAGTTAAGGGTTGAGTATACTCTTTTTGCGTTTCGTGTGTGTTCATCATACTTCATTACGCCGGGCATAGAAACACGTAGATCGGAGCCAACACGACGCGCGATACGGTGGTAAACGCCACCGCTTAGCGTTCGCGCGTTGTGAAGTGTGCTTAGCTCTTTAGGCGAAGGTTCAAAATTAATACGCTGCTGGGCTCCTGAGTAAATTGAATTTTTACTCTAGACGTGTACGCACCAACCATCGTATAAATATTCTTGACAATTGGGCTGAGAGTACCACAGCAATACTTGCCTTGCGATATGGAAAGTTCATCATAATTGTTGCTTTGTTCGAAAAAAATCCTTTGCATCCAATAGTTCATTACTATGTGTACGTATAGCGTCAAAGTCTAGTTACTCTGGAATGATAAGTACACAGAAAACTTTTCTAGTAGTTACTGAGTCAAGATCGATACTTGACTCACTTGAATTTATAACTAAGTCAAGATCGCTGTGAGTCACTTTCGTGTTTTACTAGGTCAAGAACGATGCTTGACCCGGCTGTATTTTTCTGGGTCACAAGCGGGTCACTTGACCTATTTCACGTGAGTCACTTCTATGTAATTTACCTAGATGGGTGAAATGGCCCAGATCATGAAGTACAGTGACTCATCTGAGATATGACAATGGGTCAACTAACATACTTGCTTATGTGACTCACTTGATTATGTGCAAGTGTGTCAAGATCGAGTCAATATGAGTCATTCCAACCATGAACGTAAACAGGTAAACTGACTCAGTTCCGTATAGTTACTGGTCAAGATCGACATCTGACCCACTTGTATTTTGCAAGTAGGTCAAGATCGATATCTGACCCACTTGCATTTTACAAGTAGGTCAAGATCGATAGCGGGCGCTGTGTAGCGCGAATGGAATTATGGGATGGGTCCCAGCCAACATCGATCGTGAGCCCACATGGGCCCTCATGGGACCCTTAATATTTTTGTCCACTTTGGCCTGTATACGGGCCAAAGTGGACAAAATATTAAGGGTCCCATGAGGGCCTTCTGTGGGCCCACGGTCGATGTTGGCTGGGGTGTGCATCGGCTTCTTTAAAATTAACACCATGGAAAGTAGATTTCGTAAGGATATATATATCCATTTTATTAACATGATTAATTCGAGACGTCACACACTAAGTGATTGTTCACAAACCAGATACATGGGACCCTTAATATTTCTGAAGACCCACTTTGCAGTTTGTTGAAATTAAAATTGTGTTTCAGTCATGTAATTTTTGGTGTGTCAGTTTGACTCATTTCATCATTGGTGTGTCAGTATGACTCATATGATTTCCAATGTGTGTAACTACATGGATGAAAACAAAGACCTATGAAAATGGGTCAGTTTGACCTGCTTAGCCATGTCAATCTGACTCATATGAGTGAGCTGATGTGACTCATTTGGATTTAAGATGGTGAGTACTAGTCATGTGCAGAAACTCGTTAAATTTGAATAACGTGTCATATGACCCATATACATGTGTTGTTGTGACCTACTTTGTAGGTTATTTTTTGACCTATTATATGTGTCTCATTTGACCTACTGTATTTGCCAAGGGTGTAACTAGGTGGATACTCACTTATGTGAGTACCGATGACCCATTTAAAGTTTTCTGTGTAGGCCTATTGTGGATACTATAGTAATGTATTGTAGATTGCTACATGTAGTCCAAGGCGCCTCTCGATGTATGCTCAAGACTGGTAGCATACTACATATCTTCTGTGCAGTTTCAAAATTCAGGGTAGTATTTACGCGAGAGTGTTGGATCCACAAATTTTGTTTTAAATGTAGTGAAAATATTGAAAATATACATTGAATAATTTAAAGGATAGGCATATTGTCAAAGTATTAAATTTAATATTAGTTTAATAGATATTTTCTTTTTTCTTTTACAGATGACAAACAACGAGATTTGTACCGAAACCGGGGCATGGACTCAACGGGTAATGGCGTTGGACTCGAACATGTTTTGAATTTGCAGGTAAGTTTTAAGAATATTCCACACCAAATGTCACCGTATGTTAAACCGTATGACACAATATACGTTCCATCATATCATTATATCGTTATATCAATAGACATATTATTCAAGTGTACTTGACACTATACTTTTGAGTGACATTTATATGATCAATTAACATATATAAACTTTCAGTATCTTTTTATGTGAAATCAATCATGTGTAAACTTAAACATGATTGATGTGTGTGTATCATGTGTAAATGATACTTGTACCATCATTCTGTAATTGAGTTTCTGACCAGTGAGGACCTAATGGTCCTAACAAAATAGATCTGCAAAACCAGTAGCAGGATCAAGTCCAAATTTCATATTGTACTATTTAAAAAAAAAAATTATAGCATTCCCTTTTTGCTTTTTATTATTAAACGTATAATTTTATATTAATATCAAAATCAGCAATCTGTTATTAAACGCGAGATTTACCTTTTCAGTTTCTTTTTTAACATTTAGTTTGGAATATCTTTTATTTATAGTACAAATTCAAAATATGCTTTAAAATACTAAATCATACTATTATTGTGTAGGTGTTGTTATCGTGGAGTATTCATTGACCATGTTGACTAGGGTGTAACATAATTGCTTTATTTCTTTTTAATTATTGAAGCAAATCAATTGCGGTTTTCAGCACAATGTATAGTGAAATAATTGCACAAACGCCTACAGCATTTTAAATTTGGTAGGCCTAGTTATTTTTAGGTTACGATACTTTTAAGTCCGATTTGTTTTTTAGACGTCTTATGTAAAGAAAGGCCTGATTTCGAATCCAACCCGAGGTCGAAAGAGGATTGTTAAAAACCACCTAAATTTCTGTCTTTAAGTTTAATATTTTCTTAAATTGTTTTAAAATGAAATTGAACACTCCACCAAATATTATAAAGCTGTGTTACCTACAATTATTTAACAGACTCTTTTACAAAAATTGTATTTGAAAGCAAATCGGCGCAACTTCGTAATGCGGTATACACCATAGACTAGATACAACTCTTGCTGTATAGTGTTGTTACGCTTTATTCCGTCGTGGACTGGATTAAAGTCTAGCAACGTTTACCAGAATGTTGGATTCAACAGTCGCCCCAAAAATATCTATAATTTATTTGGAATCGAAAGTAATATAACTATTTTGGTATGATCCAATAATACTAGGACCTATCACTGGATGCTAACGATGACTCAGAGGATAACAAGAGGGCACTGCTCAGATATGTGGAAAACAATGTGGTGGGTGCAGATACATTCTTTAACGGGCCGTTTGGACGTAGGAAAGGTAAGGCAGACCATTAAAAAATAATAATAAGTTTCTCGTAGCTTCGGCATTCGAAAGGTTAAGAGGTAGAGCGGTTGTTTTCATTATTATTTTTACTAACTTGACACTTAGGCGACCGACCGATTGTTTAAGAATTTGCACAATATTTGGGGAGATTTTTTGGAATTTGTTTGCCATGGCCCCCTAACATACTCTTAAATCTTTAATGGTATAATGATAGATTCTTGTATTACCCGCACGATTGAATTCACTTATATATCACATAGTAGCAGAAATTAAATTAAAAAACCTGTTATTAAGGATAATATATTGAAATGACAATGACAATGGCATTCAAAGCGATATGATAGTTATTTTCAAGGTTAGGGTCAAATGCATGTTTAATGAAACGTGCGGGAAAAGTTGAAAAAAAATGAAGAATGTTGGAGTTTTTTCTGACTTTCCCCATTGTTCCATCTAGCTATTTCCCTATTTGACCTTGTCATTAAAAAAAATTAAAAAGGGCATCTTAACCCGAGAAGCAGATCGTCCTCGTATATAAAATATGTAATAAAAATGTATTTTTAATTTGTTTCGAATGCTTTGGCCAATTTACTGTCCCTGTCCGTGCGACAGTTTGCTGTATTTCATGTCTGAATGCTACGTCGTTATAAGATAAATTCCCAAGAGAAGCTTTAAAGTGCAGACCTCTACCTCTTTATTATTAAGTATAAGATATGTTACTATCATACAAATGTAAATTGAAGGATATGTTTAGAGTTCGTGGACCAAACTATTTTGAAGCCCATTTTAAAAGCTCAGGGGCTCCTATACACAGAGAAAACTGTAACGTGTAAACAAAATACACAATCTGTGCAAAATACACAATCTGTGTAAAATTTCACAAAATGTTTGAAAATGTTAAAATTATCGAATTTCATTACCATAATTGGAATCACCATGAGAAATGCATTAAAATGAGTACAAACATGCCTATAGTATTGGTTCAGTAATTCTTTAGATAAGTCTTTGAAATGTTGGAAAGGTTTCGGAAAAATCTGTTTTATATAATTATGGTAAAACTAATAGCCGTGTGGAAAGTGTTAAAAGGAAGGGCTCTGAGCAGTCCGAACAAACTAATAACATCAAAGTGGTCTAATACTAGGATAGAAATATTCGCTTAGTTAATTTTGATTGATTACTAGTATTACAGATTTCTTTCGTAGACTTGTTGGGTTTTTCTTCAATTTTACGAGCTGTCTAGTTGTCATATTATTAACAATAAACATATTTGTACGTGATCGTGTAAAGACAGTTTCGGGGTCAGGGCGATCATCTCACTTAACCATGATATCTTATTTTCTTGTTATTTACATGTATTTCATTCAGGGTAGACTATTTTCATATTTACCCACGTACAATTAGCTGTATCTGCTCCATAAATCTGTGATCTGCTCCTACGCACACAGAGAACAATTAGTAGAATGCCAGCAAATCATCGTGGAATTTTGCGCTTCAACCTACCATAAAATTTGAACCCCAAATTATGGGTCCAGTTTTAGAGTCATCCATAGTGTAGCCTATTCATGTAGGACTTAAAGGTATAGATGACCCGATCACATTTTCGTAACACAGAATTATTTCAAACATACGGAGATTTTCATATCATATGAAAGCTCGTATTTTTCTCATCATCATACTGAAATTTGACGGCCTAATTCGGTATAATGACAGACAAATCGACGAAATAGCGTTGAATTACCGCGAATGGTGGTTACCACCGATATAGTTTGTGTACTACTCAATGGGTACAGTTCACAGCATCTTGTGCGTCTAAAATAAGAACCATAATAGCTATGCATCTCAAATTTTGGGACACGACGTTTTTAAGGATGACCTTTCATGTAGAATAGAAAACTTCAAGTTGAAAATCGGAACATCTACCTTTAAACACGGTCATAGAATATATAATATTGTTGAATTTTAGATCACACCCGGCTTTTTTCACATCTTCTAAAATTACCAAACACAATATTAAAGTTAAAAATTACGATCGCATGTGCAAACTTGCAGTGGCGTAGTTAGGTTTTTCATATGGAGGGGGGGGGGGGGGGGCGGGGCGAACATTTACCATGCTGTCAACTTTTGAGAATTGCTGGCGAGTCAGAAACCTGGGGGTCGACGTGGTGTTCTCCAACGATCGCCCCCCCCCCCCCCCACACACACACACACACCCACACCCCCACACACCCAGACACACACCGTGCCTGATGAGTATAAAACAGAGCAACTATACACTATTCTGATTTCAAAACCGTCTTTCATGTCTACAACCTTTTTTTTACCGTCTTTGACTCTTATCTTCACTGACCATGTACACCCTCTATAACGGCTCAAAAAACTCCACTGACCAAAACTAAACTGCTCAAAAAAAGGTTTGGAATATTTTTTCAAGCACAACCTTTCTTTTCAAATATCGCGGGATATAATTGTTCGTTAAGTGTTATATATCCAAGTAAAGCTGATGTGTTCATCTTTACAATGATACCAAATTTGAAGCAATCCCTTGCTCCAGTGCCCAGCTACTTGCTTGAGAACATGGAAAGGTCACAATCTGAATGTGCCAAAATCAACATTATTTCGTGCTCAAAAGAACATCTTTGTCGTCGTTCAATGAAGCGTTACATTGACCACTACCATTGGCACTTTCAGATTGCGACCTCCCCATGTTCTTAAGCATGTTTGATATCCTTAAATATGAACTATCCATGTTTCTTACTTTTTTAGTTATAAGCTCGCAAACTTTTGAACCCAGTTTTTTGGGACACGCTGTAGACGAACAAATGCTAAAATGAAGAAGAAAAACATTGTTTTGGTTTTCGACATATATCTTTGTTAATATTCATTCAATCTCAACGTGCAATATCTCAAATTTCTTCTTCTCAATTGTTTGAGTGATATGAGTACGTAAGTAAGCTATAGTTGTTGGAGTATATTATTAAGCATAACATCAGTATGTTGTTGTTTTTCATTGTTATAGTGGTATATTGCGATTACACTGCATCCGGTCGGTAAGTTAATTACTTTCTAACACTATTATAGAGTATTATTAAAGTACCTGATTTCGACAAAATATGCCATTATGTGAATACTAAAATCTATGAGGCAATTTTGAAACTTATGAAATAGATAGTTTTTGGCACGTAGAAATGTTAAGAACTGAACAACAATAAAATATTTCGATTACATTACACTTTAAATACTTTCATTTATGCGTCCATTATTTATATCCGCTTTCGCTTTTATATATTGTATCTCTCTATACCTTCACATTCACAACAAGTGGTATGATTTTACATTGAAAAACCCTCAAATAAAGATTGTGACTCATGTCATTATTACTTTGTTGTTGTCAATATTTCTACGGATCTGGTAACGGATTTAACGGTCGTCCAAAATCTCTATGCATGGTGCCAGTTAATTGTGTCTTCGCAAAGAGTATAGTTATTAACAAAAGCAGTCGACCAGTTGGAGTCAACCATCGGTCGGTCAAGTCATTAGCCCTTTTTCTCGTTAGTCACTGAACAAAAGAGTTAATTCAATCTTAAAACTGCATTAGTATCATCAATCATTAACTATTGCGCCATTCCAATCACCTTTAACGGTAAACCAACATGATGATTCAAGTATATTTTTTTCGATAGGGTATGTTTAGAAGAATATAATGCAAAAAAACACCTTTAAATATTGCCGAGTGAGAAAGATATACAGGGTGAGTCAGAAAGAACGGGCACTTTTTTCACAAAAGCGTAACAAAAGATGTAGGCATGCATATTCTAAATCAATGGTAGCGCTTTCAAGACCTACAGTTTGGCTATCATTCGAAATAAGAATTTTAAAAATCGACCATTTCGTCATCATGTTACACTAATTTGAGTAAAGCCCCAAACATCTGAAGCAAATCCACGGAATGGTCAACTTATCAAACCATAAAAGAATTCTAATGGGGTTTACCTCCTGAATCAGTATAAGATATGCCTCCTTTTACTTTTCCCTCTTGATTTCAGGCTTTTTATTACTCATAATTACACAGATCTATTTATTTCAAGTCATTTTAAGATATTGTATCCAACATTCATGTGCCTTTTCAGTTTTATCACTAGTTTCATTGATCAGCATCTCTGAATCAGGCAACCAACAATACGATGGGTTATTGCCATTCCGTGGATTGGCTTTAAGATACCGGGTTCTACTCAAATGGTTGCAACTTTATGATGCAATTTTCGAATTCAAAAATTCTTTTTTTGAATGAAAGCCAAATATGTGATCTTTGTAACACTATATTTGGTTTTGAACATGCAGGCCTAATAAATCTGTGGCGTTTTCGCCAAAAATTGCCCGTTCTTTCTGACTCGCCCTGTACATAAAATCAATCATAATTGCCAGTGTTTCTTTTTAGTGTGGGATGAACTGTATACGAATAACGCGTGTGTTACTCCCTATTTCGATGTGATCTGCATTACCATGTGATTACCAAATCGCAAAATTTTGAAATATGAAATTTAGGACTTGGTCATCATAAGAATTTTCTTTTTGTGTGAAGCTAATGTTGAGAATGTTAAGTCTTTTAAGACTTAACATCTTAAAAGCCACTAGCTCAAGTGTAACCTCTGTAACTTTTATTGTCATTAGCTGCCATTTATTGAAAAATAAAAGGCTGTGAATGTGAAGCGGCATTATTTAAAGAGATATAAACAAGATATTGAAGATAATACTTACAACCAATGGACTAACGGAGCAAGAAGTACTACGGCCCATAAGATATCGAGTGGTTAACGGGGCTGCAAACCTGCAGCACCATACGTCAATCAATCCGTCAATTTGGTGTAACAGGTTTCTGAATATACCGATACCTCTCTTTGATCACGCGTAATGGGAAAACCAATTTTGTGATCTAAGGTTTCCAAAATGGGTAGGCCTACTGATAAAAACAATATTTGATCAGAAAGTTGACACTAATGTATAGATAGAGTGCCCCCTTAACACTTTCCACGCGGCTATTGGTTTTACAATATACAAAACAGATTTTTCAGAATCCTTTCCCAACTTTCAAGGCCCACAAGGATTACTGAACCAATACCAGGCATGTTTGTACTCGTTCCAATGCATTTCTAATGGTGATTCCAAATATGGTAATGAAGTTCAATAATTTTGACATTTTTGAAATATTTTGTAAACATTTTGAATGTCGTCTGCAGCCGCCTGCCGCTTGGAAAGCGTTAACAGATGCATATTTCGGTCTATTTATTAGACCCCCGCCCTGTCAGCGTAATGCTTAAAGAGAAATATCTATCTCGTGCCAAGAATCATTATCATTTACCTACATGTCTTTGTTGTTGTAGAGTTCTACGTTGTATCGAAGATTTCATTGACCAACATGTATACCCCATGTATGCCAACACACATACAACAAGCTCAATCACTGGGAAACAGACGTCGCAATATCGACACGAGGCAAGGTAATTACAGATGTGTCCTAATAAAGATGACTCCCTGATATTGAAGTGAACTTAAAACATAGGATAACGGAAATCTGCATTTAGCATGTTCAGTATGGTCCAGTTGTTACAAATAAATTATGATACATACCGTATAAGTCAAAGAACATTTCCGTACATGTTTCTCATACATGTAACATCAGACATGCAAAAATCGAGGGTAGATAATTAGCAGTTTGTCCGTTAGAGGGCGTTTTCAAAATGGCCGCTAAAATCAAAATTATTAACCTATTGTGGCTTGAAAAAAGGCTTACTGTTGAGACAGAGTTGAATACTTTTGGAAGCATGAATGGTTGAGACATGTATATAAGGCTTTAAAGTACGCCATGAAACTTTTTTAAATATTCAAGATGGTCGCAATTTTTTTTTAATGGCCCCAAATGACACAAAAAACACCTTTCAAAATGAAATAATGATACATAGAAGTCAATGAACATTTCCGTCCATGTTTCTCGTAATACTTATTCTAACCATGTTAACTAGATATGAGGACTCCCCTAATCTGTAGACGGTGTTACAAACCAAATAAATACAATTTAGGAATCAGATAGATGCCTTTGATCAGATTTCTTTCAAATTAGTTAGTATTAATAATCTAGATATTGCAAGGTAACTTGCTATTGATAATTGCGGTCACCGGCAATCAACTTGGACTGGATAGTTCAGATGGCAGAGCACAGATTGCTTTTCTATTAAGAATCACCGGTTCGAATCCCGCTTACATTAGACTCTGATAACATATTTGGTTTATTACAATACAGAGACATCATCAAAGAGTGTGTGAATGCAAGCGATAAGGACGTTGTCATCTTTACCGGTAGTGGATCCACAGGTGCGATAAATAAGATGGTCAGCGTCTTAGAAATCAGGGGAGAAAAAGCAAAAGACACCGCCATACTAACTGGACCATTTGAACATCACTCAAATATTTTACCATGGAAGGAGACAGGAGCCAAGGTAAAATGCGTCCCTAAGGAGAACATCACTCACATATTTTACCATGGGAGGAGACGATCCCAAGAAGAACATCATTCAAATATTTTACCATGGAAGGAGTTTCCATAGTATTTGAAAACACTCGTGCTTTTATTACTTCTTCAGTCGTATACAATAATATCCAAATTATAATACAACAACAAAAATTAGTAGAAAATATCTTTATGTGCTTATTGGGTTCTTGAATTATCTAAAAGTACGACAAATTCTTATCTGAAAAATCTGTTCAAACTGTTTAGATATTTGAAAGTCACAGATGATAAACTACATTAATTCGTTCAAATAATCAGTTATGTAAAAAGTAAGAATGTTTGTTCTATAATAGGTCAACAATAAGGTTAACACATTTGTTAACAGTCCCTAATTCAATTTATTCTAATTTGTCTAATTATCGTACATCAAGGTTTTTGCAAATGTTTAAACTGTGCGTAATCATCTGTTTGTTAGGTATATTTTCGACTAAAATTAAAACGAATACCAGTTTAAGGCATAGTACGCGATCTTTTATGGAAAGCCCTCTAGCTGTGTTTTTTTCCCTAGAAATGCATTTTTTATGTCAAATTATATTTACTACCATGAAACTAAAATGTCTCATAATATGTTACAGAGCAATACGTTTCCTCATTACTTCAAAATTAAATGTTGAAGTTAGTTGTCCCTGGTACCAGGACAGTTTGTTTTTTGAGTGGTGTTTTTTCGTTCGTAAATTAGAATTTCATGGTTTGACACTCTCATTTTGACACCGTGTTAATGCCGCGCCGTTTACAGTGTTTCCAGTTACGACCGCAACTGTATACGAGCGAACACACCCCTACGGAATGCTTTATGATCAAAATCGAAACAAATATGTTGAAAAATTGCATAAATAGGATTTCCATCATGATTTAGTAAAGTTTTGTAATGGTTTTTTTATAGAAAATACAGTCAAAGTAGATTTATTAGTCCAGAAAATCTTTCCTGGTAGTCAAACTTCAATAAAAGAGAGACAAATATGTGAACAAATTTGAAAAATATCACATAATATTGCTTCAATATCGGATTGTTACCTGTTACTATCTTGCACAGGTTGTGAGAATTCAACCTAACGAGCGAGGACTTCTTGATCTCCACGACCTTGAATTCAAACTACAAACCTTACACAAGACACATACGCACATCTTTGGATGTTTCGCAGCTGCATCTAATGTCACCGGTATATTAACGGATACGCATACTGTAAGTGCCACGTTGCACAGGTATGGAGCGCGGGCATTCTGGGACTATGCAACGGCAGGTAAGGGTCGAACTACATATATGGTAGCAAATATAATCAGAATAAGTTCAAAACTAAAATCACCCGTGTGTTATGGAGATGATAGGAAACTTGCTGAACAAATATGTTTTCCTTTGTATTCATCATATCCTGCTATTTTGGTGTTTATATTCGCCATTCGACGGCAAAATGTGGTCATGGGTAAAGCCTTTATATATATAGTAGATTCATAATTTTTGGCCGATCGTTTATTGATTCGGACCACAATGGTCCGATCTAAACGATATCGCACCCGATATGGGCATCGCTAGATGCTACTTTATTGGTTTCGCTGCGATATAATGATGATAATGGACTAGTTGCTACGTGCTGGACACTGACGCATTAATGATCGTTATGTCTACTTAAACTTGCCAAGCCTATTGTTCTCAATTTGATATGAAACGCAAGCACCACCTTCACTATTCATACGTTTGATGACATTTTTAAAGTTCAATATTCTATTTCTGTATTTCACACAGCTCCGTACCTAAACATGGATATGAACCCTGAAAACAGCAGGTAATAGTATGATAATGAAGAGCAGGGTCGCCTAAAGATTCCTATACATTTTTCAATCAACAATAAAATCCCTGGTAAAAACCAAAATGTTAAGAATGAAAAGACTTTTTTTTATCGATTGGTTCGCTGAATCTAGCTTTGGTCCAGACTGATAATGGACTGTCTTCTTGCGAAGATGTCCAAACCCCCGGGGTCCAAACGAAGTGCATCTTTAGGTAATGTTCAAAGACGGTTTCTTGAGCAATACCAGCATGCTTCACTTTTTTCGATGACAACTGGTTCCTGTCATCACTGTCTACTGGTTCCCATTGACATTACAAGATTAATAATGTTGTTTAAAAACGAAGGTCTTCAAGAAAATCCTGCTTTAAGTTGTACAATTGATGTTACTTAAATCACGGAAGTACTAAAGACCCTCTCTTGTTTTTCTTAAAGACCCTTTATGTTTTAAATAACACATGTAAGTTTTAGTTAGGATTCAACTTCTTTTTTTATAAATATGGCCAAGTTTGCCTTTCTATACCAAGCATATAAAGTGGAAGTCAGATGGCCTTCAGCTGTTTTGGGGAAAGCCCTGTTGGCACTGTAGCGGTGATATCATAATGCTGGACTGCACAAGAAATCTTCTTTGGGTTGGGTAGTTTGTATAAATCGCCGTGGTTTGCTGAAATTCGAATTTAACAGCTAGTCTGTTTGTCCTAGTATTACCTTATACATCCAAGATTGAGTTCGGTAGAAACCTAATATGCTTAGATTGTCCATAATAGACGACCCTTATATTTCTTGCCTGACTACCTTTCGTACACAAGTTTAATATCGATTAACTCCTTGGGAACTACCTGCCGATTGGTCAGAAAGATGGATACATCATTTATTGCACCAATCAAACACATTGATAGAATAATGGTATCCCTGATAAAGATTGGAGTCAAATATTTTATAAGCAGTATTTTAATTGGCTATTCAGATGAGTTATCTTGTAATTAACCAATCACAAACACTATTAGATTGGCGGGTAAGTGTTAACGAACATTTGTAATGGGTAAGCCAAAATTCGTGACAAAGTTGTCTGGTAAAGAACACTTGTCTAAATTCCAACATTGGCGATGTGATGAACCATGAACTGATAAGGTCGTCTGGCAGCAGACAACTGTGTATATTTGTTATCAGAAACCTACACTGGCAGTTTGGTGAACCAGTAACCCTTGTACTATTACTATTTCTTTAATATGGCCTTATATGTAAAGTTTAATACCCACATTGGTCTTTGTGTTATGCTCTTTCATAATCAACGGCATGAAGTTTTCCAAGAAGTCAAGACTGACTGACAACTGACAAAGCATTTTAATACCATTTCGTCATTGCCATGCCATTCTTGCTATCACTAATTAGTCGGTGTTAAGGAATTCGCTTTATGTTAATTTGCAAATGCCATCCAGCAAAGGCGACAACGTCATTACCATATTTCACGATGCAACAGTGTGTTAAAATCCACTTGGTAAATTTCATATCTAGTGATTCGAACCAGTGACAGTTAATTGAACCAATATTTAAAAATGCTCTAAACTTCAAGCCATAATATGTCACTTAACTCACTTTGTCAAAAGGTGAATTATTTTGAACAACAAGATACATTATGGACAACAATATTAATTGACGGATCAAAAATCGTTATCAGTGAATTTATTTGTATTTGATATGGGGTTTTTCGGCTGTTTTGATCTACATATCAAAACTAAAACAGCCCTTCATTGTCTGTGTGAACTGACCCAACGATCATCAATGCAATGGGTAGTGTCTACTAAGCTGTTACACTCAAGACGATGAAATACTATGTTTTACATAGTGTATTGCACATGTGTAACACTAACAGCTTAGTAGACAGTACCCATTGCATTGATGATCGTTGGGTCAGTTCACACAGATCGTGAAGGGCTGTTTTAGTTATTGATAGCTTCTTAATTATATTAAAAAAACGTAAAGGGCCACATCCTTGGTATTTTAGCTCCAAAGTTACAAGTTGTTTTGTCAAAAATTAGTACGTGGATTTGTGAATGAAAAACAGATTAATAATGCCAATAATTGTAATAATATCTGAATTGTGATGATTGTTACAGTCCTGACTGCGATTTCTCCAAAGATGCAATCTTCCTTTCCGCACACAAATTTGTTGGCGGTGTCGGTACGCCTGGTGTGTTGATAGCAAAGAAGACGCTGTTTACCAATGACGTCCCAGACGGTGTTGGAGGAGGAACTGTGCATTATGTAAGTATTATGAAGGGAAATGCGTATATAGTGGTTAAAATTGACACTGTTTAGATTATTGCATATTCAGCTCGCCTATACATTATGTTAAATGTTGATACCAACTTAATCATTTTTTTTACATTTCTAAACGCTAAGGCCTAATACCTTTGTTATACCAAGTGATTTATAATAGAATATTTGAAAATAGCATTATGTGTTATATTATATTATATTTTTGGAAAAGGGATGTATCAAAGAGATATCGATAATAAAATACATTGATATTGTAGCGCCCTCTATTGCTCAAATTTGTTCAAACAGTCCACATTTAGCCACCTACAAAATGAATGCATACCTCTGTCAGTTTTAGCTCGTAACAGTAGATTGAATTAAAGACTTTACACAGAATGCCTTGATTAAATGTACAACATGGGAAAAAAGGGTCTAATCGGTATGTTTGTAGGGGTTGTTATTTGTGAATGTAAATCTACATTAATGATGACATTTTAGATACCGTTTTTCAAATTTTGCTGATCACATTTTGATATTCCGTTTCCAAAGACTTATCATTGAATTAATACCAGAATTATGTATTTTTTTCTTCTTTTTAGAGCAACCTATGATATGTTTGCAATGAAAGGAATGGTGTTTTGGACGAGTCCTTTAACACTTTCCACGCGGATATTAGTTTTACCATTATACAAAACAGATTTTAAATAATCTGAGAAATTTGTACACAGATTTTTAGAAATAAAATCCCGAAGTTGAGTACAGGTGTTTATTTTACTCACCCTGTACATGACAAGTAATAGAAAAATGCAACGACAGGCCATTACACTATACAAATGTGTATTGTTAACATCAAGTCAACTTAAAGTAGGGGAATTACCTAAAATAAATCCATCATTATAATGTCTATACAAATGAGTAAGCCTATTGTGAAAAATCAAGTCAACTTGAAAAATCGGTGATTACCTAAAAATATCGTTCTAAAATGAAAGTGCATTTACCGTAGAAGAAGAAGATATGTGCGGTTATTCAGAATTTGTCCTAAGGAATGTTTGAAAAGCCTATTTATAATGACACTCCTAGGCGACGGAAACTGATAGTACCATGTTTTTTTATGTTGGTTAATTTTCAGGCAATTTTCAAATTATGTTACACATTTTTTTAAATCCAAAAAACCGGATCGGTCGGGCCTGTAGAACAGGGTGTGTAGTCAGTGAAAAGAGACTCCCTATGAGCGAAATACTACATCACACACACTGTAGTCTGTGTGAAAACACATGCTATATAACCATGATAACACAGATAGTCTGTGTGAAAACACATGCATCTATATAAATAACCATGATCTATGTGAAAATACATCATGAGTTGCTACTACTTATTATTCTGGTTTAGTGATGGTTGTATCATGGTTGTTAGGGCAGTGCAGCCAGTAAAATTATTCTTAGCTAAAATAAGATTTATTGTGCAGTCCAGCATGCTAAGCACTACTACATGACTACAGTGCCAACAGAGCTCATATTCCCCTAAACAAACGGTGCAAAACATGACTCGGTGTTAAAGTAAATTAAAGGTATATTATGTGATCTTTCCAGGGAACGCCCTCAACATCGAAAAAAAAATTAAAAGCAGATTTTCTTGCAGATTTACATTTTTGATCATAAATCGTACATACATTCCAAGTTACAGGGCGATACGATTCTTAATTACTTCAAAATCATGGTTTTAGAGTGAAAATAAACTGTCGGATAACTCCGACAGTTTATATTTTTACTCTAAATTCACTCTAAAACCATGATTTTGAGGTAATTAGGAATCGTATCGCTCTGTAACTTGAAATGTATGTACGATTTATGATTAGAAATGTAAATCTGCAATAAAATCTACTTTCTAAAAAAAATCATGAATAGAGGGCGCTCTCTGGAAAATCCCGTGGAAAAGTTCACATAATATGCCTTTAACAGCTGCAGGTTGTCTGTCGTCCACCCTATAATCATGGTAATACATGGTACAAATGATGTTGAATCCCAACTAAAACGTGCACAAGTGTTATTTAAACAAATGAAGGGCCTTTAAGAAAAACTAGAGAGGACTGAATTGATGTCACATCAAATAAAAAATAAAAATAAGATGGAGATTGCTAACAAGAGAGACTTGAAGTTAGTCTAGCTTTAACCATACTTGAGGCCGGCACAGCAGTGTCCACTATTCTGCTAAAATAAGCTTTTTGGTTGTCCTATCATCTTGTTACACCTGACCGTACATGTTATTGTATTTCCCGTGTTTTCCAGTGTTTTACTCGAACCAAAGTACGCCCTCTCCTAATTATTATACGTTTAACCAAGTTGAACTACGCCCTCGTCCAATGTATAAGCCATGGTAATACTTTATGTTCACCACACTGTTTCCAATCACTACAGGTATCAAGGGAAAGTCACTGTTACGTTGTCGATATCGAGGCCCGGGAAGAGGGCGGCACACCGGCTATCGTGGAATCCATCCGCGCAGGACTTGCCTTTCAAATTAAACAGGTGCGTCCCAGAGCTTAATTTCACGATGTTATACCGTAACAATTGTTTTTCTATAATTTGTTAATTATCCAGACGATATTCTTATTTGCTTTTTGTATGGACCCCTTCCAGTCGTTTGAGGGGTCGTATACCTCGTAGCCGTCAAGGTTCAAATGGGTTTATCCTTTGTGTAAGACAGCACGGGATTAACCTTAGTCCTTAGCGAAAATCCTCTATTGACGGATTATATATTTGTATTGATCCACGCTTACGCCCTCTCCGGTATGACGAAATGATAGCGTTAGTTGGAGAATGAGTCACACTGCGAAACCAGTACGTATGACTCGTACGTCCAAGTGACTTGTACGTTAGACTTAGGCCTATACGATAGTCGCCAAAATGATAGTTTACTTCGCCAAAACGCAGACGTATATAATTATCATAATCATTGAAATTTCAACTGATTCAAATGCAAATAATATTTCTGTATTACAATGGAAATATTTGCATTGCATTGGTACACATGGTGATGCCAAAAGTTTTGCAGTGCCGTCTAACGAATATAAGATGATTGGGACGCATAAAGAATTTAAAGACACCACCACAGTGCATTGCGTTTTTTTGCAAAATGCCCTTAATTTGATCTCCAATTCGTCTCGGTTCCCATAGATATGCACAAAATCATGGCATCATAGTGCATTCATCGTTGGAGCTCTTATATTATAGTTTACATCAATTGATAAATAAGAATTCTCAATGTTCTTTTTTCTTATTTCTAAAACTTAAGAGTTCCACAAATACATCAGTTGAAAAAAAGCCTTATTTGGCTGGTGCTCCCGCAATGCATTGTGGGATATCCTTAAAATTTAGTTTGATTTTCACGTAAATAGTAATCATATTTCATTTAATGTAACGTTTTCAAATTCACTATCTGTCATCAGTCTCTCCTGGACCTTCTATCTGTCTCCTTGTAATTAGCAAGTATTGATTTTCTACAATATTTGGACATCTCTTTCAGGCAATCCACCCCAGTTACATTGAGCATAGAGAGGAAGAGTTAACACGACGAGCATTTCAAAGATGGCAACATAACAAGGACCTGCTAGTACTAGGGAACAGAGACGCTACTAGGTTGCCCATCTTCTCTTTTATCATACGTCACACGAATAGCGGCAAAGTTTTGCATTACAACTTTGTAGTGACACTGCTGAACGACCTGTTTGGAATTCAGGCGCGCGGTGGATGTGCGTGCGCAGGTCCTTACGGTCATGATCTCTTGGGAGTTTCAGAGATGAAATCGAAGAAATATTTTGAATTAATCAGAGAGGACAGGTATGAATAGGTCGTTTGATGTTCAGTGTCTCAAGTTAATGAATATTGTTTGGAATTCCAGGAAAGTTATTGAAGATTTGTTTGGAATTCCAGCAAAATTAATGACAATTTGTTTGGAATTGCAGCAAAGATAACCCTAACTCGAGATCACCACACAGCAACAGATTTCTTTTCCGACCCCCAAAATTCACCAGAAAGGTCACCCCCCCCCCCCCCCCCGGGATTTGAACCACGGACCTCCAGTACCAGGGCCCAGATCCTAGCCACTACACCACGTCTGTCAGTCGACACTCGGCGAGTATATTTGCC
Source organism: Ophiura sarsii (assembly GCA_035610835.1). Lineage (NCBI taxonomy): Eukaryota > Metazoa > Echinodermata > Ophiuroidea > Amphilepidida > Ophiuridae > Ophiura > Ophiura sarsii. Next base: position 43,997,900 of record CM069448.1, read on the forward strand.
TCGTTATATAGCCTGGGTCCGTTTTGTAGCCAAAAAACCTGCACGCCGGGTTATAAAAACATTTTGTTTCCGCATAGTTGCCGTGTGGTGTAGAGTTAGGGTTAATGAAGATGATTTGTTTGGAATTCCAGGAAAGTTAATCAATTTCAGGAAAGTTAATCAATTCCAGGAGAGTTAATGAATTCAAGGAAATCAATTAATTCCAGACCTTGCTTTGAAAAACAAGTCTGGAATTCAAGGCCTCTCTTATCATGACTTATTGAAGAAAAAGTTTTGAATGCCAAATTCCTCTAAACAGATATTTCTGGAATTGCCCAAGGCGGTGACGTGAAATCAATACACTGTGCTCTATATAGTACAAGTGACTTTAACACTTTCCATTCAGCAGGCGTCTGCAGACGACATTCCAAAATGTCACGAAATGTTTCAAAAATGTCACAATTATTGAATTTCATTATCATATTTGTAATCAACATGAGAAATGCATTTAAATCAGTTCAAACATGCCTAGTATTGGTTCAGTAATCATTGAGATATTCCTTGATTGTTGGGAAAGGTTTCTGACAAATCCGTTTTGTATAGGTTAAAACCAATAGCCGCATGGAGAGTGTTTCACCGTAGACTTCTACGATGACGCCAAAATCAACGTATAGAATACTCACGAAATAGACATACGTACCCCGATGAACATGAAGAAAGTTGCCATGTTGTCATACTCTGAATGGATCCACCGTAACTATGTTCATAATATAAAGGGCAGTGCAAAATATTACTCTGATATTTTTTTAATGCCATTGATAACCTCACCATAACAGTCTGTACCCTTTGTTTTCCTTCTCTTAAAAGACAAACGACACAGGGCAAGGATCCTTTAGGTTCCATCAAACCGGGTTTCAGTAGAATTAATCTGCCTTACTTTGCATCAGACTTTGTTATCGATTACATATTGGAAGGTATCGATCTCGTGGCGACACATGGATGGAAACTTTTACCACAGGTAGGCCTATAACATAAAAGCTTCGCCAAAAAAGAAATTATATTTGTAAAATTTAGTCATCAGAATCTTATAACCTAAAATTTAAAGATTCATCTTCAGAAGAATGCTTGATCTTACGTTTTTCAAGGATGTATAATTTCATCTTTATGAAAGAGGACTAAAGTCAAGCTTTAGACCAAGGTCCAACTCTGTACAGCTGAAAATTTGAAGAATCCTTTGATACAGTTTTGGACCAGGCAGGGTTCAGTAATTATTATTCTTATGTCAATCTAGAAGAATCTTTACTTTTACGCAATATGGCACTTGTACGGTAAAATTCAGTTTAACACTACATGTAGAAGTCAAAAAAGCTGTGTAAAATATCAGTCCGTTGCAACAGAAAACCCCGTTGAAAACTGGACTGGCGAAACCTTTGGCAGGAACACCTACGGGTGATAATGGCGAGCACTAGCAGATGATCGTGCATTTTATCTCCGTTATGCCACAGAAACCAAATCCAATGATCTAGAGAAGACTACCGATAGCCAGTTTGAAGATATAGATAGGACACGATGACAGTGGGTTGAGAAAGATTACATTGAGCCAATCTAGTGTTACCCATAAACCCTTAACCACACGTTTACAAATAATATACATTTTCTGACATACATTTATGATATTTCAGTACCGTTTCGATGAGACAGGTTCTTGGACTCATCGTTCTGGTCTAAAGATGGTCGGTGCGGGCTTCGGAAGTCTCCACGACATTTCTTATGAACGTGGCTTTCTACAAGTAAAGAATACAGATGAGAGACTACAGAGCCAGGATGCTCCAGGCAATCTACTGAGCGCGTATCTAGGAGAGGCCAGGAAACTGTTTGACAAAGCGATGAATTTGAAAATAGTAAGTAAAAGTTATGACATGATTTGGTTGTGCAGGGTGAGTCGGAAAGAACGGGTACTTTTTTCCCAAAGGCGTCACACACATTTCATCAATGCATATTCAAAACCAATGGCAGCGCTAAAAAGACCCATTATTCATGTTATTTGGCTTTCATTCAAAAAAATAAAAATAAAAATCATGCATTGCGTTATCATGTTACACTAATTTTAGTAAAGCCTCAAATGTTAAACCCAATCCCACGGGATTATTAAATTATCAAGCCATTCTTCAATGTAACCTAATGAGGCTGATGGGTTCCTTATTCAGCTGCATGCGATGCCTCTTTTCAGTGTTTTTCTTTCCTTGATTTCAGGCTTTTTCTTACTCAAGTACTTAGTTCAATGTATATCCGGTCATTTTCAGATTTTGTATCCTACATCCATATGTGCCCGTTTAGATTTTTAACATGTTTCATTGATTGGCATATCTCTGAATCAGCTAGCCAACAATACTGTGTGTTATTGTCATCCTGTGGTTTGGTTTTAAAATGTGTGGCCTTTTAAGAATCATTGGTTTTGAATATATAAATGCCTTTACTTTTCATGGCGCCTTAGCGAAAAAAGTGCCAGTCTTACGGACTCCCTGTATTATTATGTCATTTGCCATTACACTATGCAGTGGACTGCTCTCCTCTCCCACCCAATTCTGATAGTCCAATACAGTAGTAACTGTAATTAAAGTGCGTATTAATATATTACAGTTTTACTGTGCCTGTGTTATAACACGGTAACACGTGTTACGGTATATTACAGTTGTTACACTCCCTGTGTTATAACACGCAAACGGGTTGCCAGACCAGAAACCCCGCTAGAAACGCTATATTGCTCACTTGCACGGAATAAATCGCAATAACACTAACGAAACTAGTTTAAGAATGTTGGATATCCGATATTTATTGTTTAAGATTGTTGGATATCCAATACTAATAGTTTATGATTGTTGGATATCCAATACTTATAGTTTATGATTGTGCCATCCTTGTTTTACGATTGTATATAAATTATAATATTTATAGTTTAAGATTGTTGGATATCCAATACTTATAGTTTTTTACCTCCCCGACCACCAACCCCTTGAGTGTTTTGGCATATAATTATGTATCAATATCATTTCAACGGTGTCAAATATAAAATACGTATACTGTACGTATTTTATATTTGTACGTATACTGTCATTGTCAGTGTTATTGCGATTTATTCCGTTGAGGGCGCTAACACCCTGTAACACAGGGATAGTAACAACTGTCATATACCGTATAACACATGTTACCGTGTTATAACACAGGCACGGTAAAACTGTAATATAATACGCACTTTAATTACAGTTATTACTGTATTGGACTATCAGAATTGGGTGCTCTCCACAAGTTTATTTACCCGCGGACATCTCGGATTCATATCCCACTGGTAGGCCTGTCAGTAATGCCTTCATGATGGACATTTAGAAGAGGTGGTATACAGCAGCAGATAGGAAGAGGTATAATTCAATGTACCAAATGTTCGAAATCAATGATAGGTATACATCGGACTATAATGTGATTAATGCTGGCCAATAACCTTTATTTAAAGTTATTGTCCGAAGCGACCTGCTAGCTCCGTTCTGCTCAATCAAACTTGATTTTTATGGATCTAAAGTAGTAGGCCTTTCTTCCTCATTGCCCTCATCACAACCATCTATACCCATACATCCACACCGTCAGGTTTTCTGTCATCGGTGAATGGGCCTGTTTTAGTTATAAATCATCTTTCTGTGTTGTTCTTACAGGTGTTTGATTCACTACAAGACAAGAAGTTATCACTCGGCAAAGGATTTGAGGATTTAGCATGGTTTCTGGAACCTTGGGAAGCAGCATCATATCTTGAGTCTCAATAATAGAATATTACTAACCCTGATATCAAATTGGGTTGATCCATGTTTGATATGACCATGTGTTTAATCATAGATAATCGACACAGGGATGGTTAAGACCCGGATTATCTCTATTGAAATGTTGTGTGGAGCTGATCTAAACTGCTCACAAAAAGTATCGTAACACTTAGAAATGATCCAATATATAACGGCTCGAAAGGGTATGCATTAATCGAAGCACATAACCAAGTGCATAATTTTGTTCTGCGTATTTTGACACCTCGATCGATGAGATACGATGTTGCAGAGCGGAGTTATTGTCATTTTAATGGTCGTAGGTCCAGTTTCAAAAGTGGCAATCACCCTATAGAAAGAGGTTTGCATTACTGTTTAGAATGATCAGATTCGTGATTTTCAATAGGGATGAGTGTCACCTTGGAAACTGCACCCACGATCATTGAAATGACAATAACTCCGCTCCGCAACATCGTATCTCAACGATTGAGGTGTCAAAATACGCAGAACAAAATTTTGCACTTGGTTATTTGCTTCGATTAATGCATCTCTTTTCGAGCAGTTATATATTGGATCATTTCTAAGTGTTACGATACTTTTTGTGAGCAGTTTATGTCTGTTTCGCACACACCTGTATGACAAGTATTTTTGAAAAGCCCGGTTAACAGAACGGGTATTGATAGTCTATTGCGGCAACTACAGTATCTAATACTAGCTAACGGGATACATAAAATTAGTTTGATAAAAAAGCAACGGTGAAAATTAAGATACTTCTAATATTTGAAACATAACAATTATTTAATACACGCATTCACCGATGCGATAGATGTAACGCTATTTGTGAAGTTTATATATAGACACTTATTTCACCCAGTTTTCTATTACCTATATGTTTGGTGAATGTCAAATAATAAATACAATATTACACGTAAACTCGAACACATGATGAGCGCGATGGACAATAGCACTTCTTTTGAAATCGATTCCTAGCAATTTCATGCATCTGGGACTAACGAGGGTGGGCGAAATGACTGGGCGAAAAGCTACATCGGCTTTTGTGTTGAGCGACCTTGGTCCTAAACGCACAGCTTCAAACAAAACACCCACTTAACCATCCCTGTGTCGATTATCTATGGTTTAATAAAGGCCAAATTAAATTAATTGTTTGTCTCAAAGCTCCTCTCCTGTTGTAAAACTAATGCGGAATGCGGGTTTTTTTCAAGTTTTTTTTTAAAAAAATGTAGATATAAAATATTGAAATCCTTGTAAAAGTGAACTTTTGTATTTAAGATGATGTGATCAATGAAAATCTGAAAAATCGGTGAAATTTTGGGATTTTTTTTTTTTTTTTTAGGGAAAAAAAAGAAGAAAAAAAAGAGAGAAAAAAAGTGTTTTTCAGATTTTTGTTTTTCTAATGCGCATCAATAAACTAACGCGCGCGGGAGCTTTGAGACAAACAATTAATTTAATTTGGCCTAACGCTTTCACTCGTTGTCTTATGTAATACAATAAACAACTTTATTCTGATGATCAGCGAAGAGAGCGCAGCATTTAATAAATCGTTATGGCCGTGTGTTTTGAACTCGGCACCCTTCGCGTTGCATTTGCAGATGTTCACATTTTACACCATCTGAGATTCGAATTGGCATATCACTGCCATATTTTCTGAACGGAAATCTCATAAGAATCCAAATATGCTATTGGAATTTAGATAGGAACTAATGCTAACATGTTATGATTAACAATGTTCAAAAATATCGAAATGTTCATATTTTGATTAAAGCTCTCAATAATATTTGTATACCTATCCCAATCACAATTCATGTGCATATATGAGTTCCTCATGAAATTACCCATCGGAACATAAACTTTGTTGAAATTATGTTATATCGGGAAGTGAATGAGCCTTAACGTTTAAGTTTCATATTTTTAGAGTTTACAAAAAAAATGCACCCTATTCTGATTTAAATTTGAACCCTATTTGAGAGCTTTCCAAAAATGTTACTTTTGCTAACATCGGTTGAATACTTTTTTGTTTATATTATAGTCATTCATATAAACCGATGAATTAGGGCAAGTTCACTGTGTAGCGAATAGAAAAAAAGCTAAGGACAACGCAATCGATTCATGATTAACAGATATTACATAGTTGACACACGTTTGTTGAAACGGAGACTTATAGAATATTTTAAAAATCTTTAAAATGAGACCCAAATCATGTTTGTACGATACAGGGATGAGGAGTTATTGTACATTGATCGTAGAATTGAGAACGTTTTCCATATTCCCCTTAGAGTTTGTAAATAACGCCAACGCCGCCCCTCTTGATTTTCGAAATATAATCAACCATATCTCAGCAAAACAGTGATAGAAATACCTGATTTATTCACGTAGCTAGATGCATGGGCTTTCGAATAAATCATAACCCATTTAGCTCTACCACATTTAGCTGTTAAGTTAATAGATAGAGATGGACGATTCGTCACCAAAAATGCAACGCCGCCACCATTTTGGGTTAGTTCAAAACACATGGCCTTATGTTATCATATTATCATATATGTCTAAAATGCTGCAATGCTCCAACTGCTGCTTTTTAAGATAGTTTTAAACGTATTATGAGAATTGTCATACAGATTAATTTATTAATAAATGCAGCTGAGAATAATGAGAGTTCTGACAAGGAGGAACGAGGAGATAGACGGGGGAATTAATCATTAAATAACTAAAGATAAAACAATTAAACGGGTAGTGAAACGTGTCCCCAAGAAGAAGAAAAAACTGGGTCCAAATAAGGAAGAGCTGTGTATTTTGTCATAGCGGGACCTCTTTAGATCAAAAGAAAGTCAAACCTATTGCTTAAGACATATTAAACAAAAACCAACGATTAATTATACTGATTTTTTTAGCATTTTAGTGTCCTTAAAGGTAGGTGTTCCGATTACTGGCCCGATTCAAGTTGATGTTTTCTATTCTACATTATAGGGGTCATCCTTAAGAAATCAATCAAGGCTATTTTATGACAACATTTGGTCATCACAATAAGTGTATATTATGTGAACATCTAAAATAAAACACTAATATATATATATACACTGAGCCAAAAAAGAAACTTATAAAATGTTAACAGATCACCATAGGGTCAGTGCACATTTCTCTTGTGTCATTGAAGCAAACAATTGGTTATTGACTGCCATTTGAAGCAATACATTGCAGTAATATTGTATCCAAATTTGGAACATTTTCATGCACAGAATTTTATTTGGTGATCTGTTAACTTTTTTATAAATTTCTTTTTTTATAAGTTTCTTTTTGGCTCAGTGTATATATATAAGCACAGTCCCTGTGGTCTAATGGATTAACCAATCGCCACGAATGCGAGAGGGACCGGGTTCGAGACAGTGTATTTTAAAGGTCTTTGTTAATTTAATTCTCGCCAGTTTGTCCGAGTCTATATTATTTATTCATTCACTTACTCGGCTAGTATCATTTGCTTGATCCTCGCGTTTATTTAATTGAGTTTCGCTCGTCATAGATTCTGCTAGAATCATGCTTAGGCCATCATCAATTGTTAATATTTACTAATATAATTACGAGAAACAAACTCAGAAATTAGCATAATATCTACCAATTTATTTTCAACAAAACGCTGACCGTTTCCTACCTCATTTGTAGCGACAGTTTCCTACCTCATTTGTAGCGACAGTTTCCTACCTCATTTGTAGCGACAGTTTCCTACCTCATTTATAGCTACAGTATTTTAACGCAGTAGGCTATTTATTTCGCTGTAACTTGTTTGTAACCTAAAGTTACATTTATATTTGTACAAATAAAATGAAAATCTATGTTATTATAGTAGAGTTAATTAATATACCATCTGTTTATCTTGGATAAAGTGTACTTAAGATCACATGTATGCATTAAGATGAACCATGTTTTTACCATCTATATTATTATATAGTGGCAGGAGACTGGGAAACGTGATCGCTTAGGTTTGAATTTCAGATGCTTTACCATGCGAGGTCTTGTGGCCCAATGGTTTAGGCACTTGCGCAGTAAGCAAGAGGTCCTGGGTTCGATTCCCGGGCGAGATCGTTTTCCCATAATTGTCTCTTTTCTATCCACGACGGCGAACCTGTTTAAAATATTTATAATTCATCTATATTATACCCGTGGTGCAGCTTACCTTTGTTAAATTTCACCAGGTCGTCCAATGCACACTCCCATAGAGCCGGGTCAAGTAATTCTAATTATATTGTTCCCAGGGTTACAGGAATTGCTTCAAGCACATTCTGCTACAATGCCATTCTGGATTCAGGCCCGTCAGATGGGGGGGCGACGGTTGCGATCGCCCCCCCTTTGAAAATCTTCCCCGGAAAATTTGTACACAGATGAAAAAATTTCGCGCACTACGCGCGCATTTGTCTTCCCAAAATGCAATATTCATTGCTACAAGCTTGTTTAGAGCCAAAATGTACCTCGATCGTGCCAAAAATAGGTGCATATTCGAAAATTTTCGCGCGCTACGCGCGCATATTTTATTCACAAAACTACTTCCGGTAATTCTGTGCGTCGACCAACAAGAAAGGTCAACTATGACACCATAATGGAACAGAAAAATTAGAAAATCAGCGTGTCTCCGACGGAAAAAAAAAATAGCTCTATCACTTCCGGTGATTTTTTTTGAAAACGCCCCCCCTTTGAAAAAAGTGTCTTACGGGCCTGGGATTAGAATGCACTGCCACCAAGGATCCAGGTTTTGCCCACTAAGTATGCCTTTAAGCAAAATGTTAAACAACATCTGGCTACTATGTCTCTGAATCAAAAGAGGTCTGATTTTACGGTGTAAGCTTGTTTCCCTGTCCCTTAATTTGTTTTGTTTTTCTTCTTTAATCGCACTTCTTCACGGCCTCTGCTTTCGTTTGGGACCCCATTGGAAATAAGCTTGCTCCTTATTGTCAGGCTTAATGGGCTATCCTGGTATGTCAGTTTTGGTGTCAGTGTCTCTGCCATCCTGGATGGCATTGTGGTAAAACGTTTGTTATTAATGTTGTTGTGAAATTTATTGTACTTTGTGAAATTGTATTTTTTTCTTCTTTTATTATTTTGTTTATATTTATGCTGACGATGCCTAATAAAAACAAACAAACAAACAACTGTAGAATAAAATGCTTAGTGGTAACCATGAGCATTCTCATTCTAACTCGATACATGGATGGAGCCTAAAGAACACTTTTCCCTTGCCATTTTGATGACTCTTATTATTATTATTTATTTAAATTTATTATATCAAATCCTAAATAGTGGAGAGTTACTTGTAATACGTTGAGATCGGTTCGAAGGTCTTGTCACGGGTGACAGTCTGAAGAGACTGTGTACCTGATACCTAAAAGAGATGATGAGAATCGAAACAATGGTCTACTGTTGTTTTATAGCTCAACCACATCGAACCATGTCTGCCGCGGCAATTCATCGATCTGGTCAATGATGCATGAAAATGTACGCAGTTGATATGGACTAAAGGCCTTTAATAACAAAAGACAAATTTGTTCAATTTTGTTATTTAATTTTGTAACTTTGCCATATAAGACACGCACATAGATGCAAATGATATACGCCATTCTAATTCATTATTCATATTAGTCATTCATATAAAATTTGCATACTATTTAATCCCAAATTTACAATTACAACTGGCTTTTGTCCAAACTTAGGCAACAACAGAAAAGTTCTGTCTCGGAAACCCGCGCGCATAGGTATGTGGAATAAGCTTCGGTGCGTAGCTCTACGCGGCAAAGCATTTTCTTCCATTTTTTTGTGTTCACTGTAAAGCTTGAATCAACACGAAAATGATATGCATACATTTGGAAACCAACAAATTGATCGCAAAGCTCGTCACCGACAAGCTTTTGTAATATGTAATGTTTGATGAAACTTGAAATCCATGCATAGGAAGTCTTCTATAAGAAGGTCAAATTAACCATGGCCGGTTAAAATTTTACACAATCGCATACCTCAAAGCTTATTTTCTTCATACAGGCTGTCCCAAAATGATTAGTACCCATCGATGCTCAAAAATCAATACATTTTTCATCATCAAAGTCAATGAGCTTATAGATCCGTTGTTTTTCTATTATATTTGCTATGCTGTACCCTTTCATTAGAATTTTAGATCATGAATATCGGACTTATTTTAATGAAGTAACACTCCATTATGTAAGACATGGTGATTTCACCTCTTTGGCCAAATGCAAAAAAAATGTGTTTTTTAACAGCTTGTTTGAAAGAAAATAATACATTTTTTTAATCTCTTGTCTGCTGATACCTTTGGTTCATTTCTATTTTAAACTGCTGTTGTATCATATTGTTGCTCAAACCATTAATACTTCTTCATTTTGATTCAATTTGAAGAGTAAAAGTGGATCGTCACGCATGAGTGACCCCAAGCTTTGTTTCTATAATGAGCTAGTGTTGAGGCTAAACTTGAGGGACATTTATGTAAACAGGTAAAGACGTAGTCATGGGTAATTAGCAGTGGCTTAGACTTCTTTTTCATATTGGGGATGCAATTTCCTACAAACTTGGTAAAAATGATGTAGTCCCTTAGTGTTTAACCTGAAATCTAAGCCAATGGTGATTCACCAAATACCACTTCATTTTGAAGTACCTAAACACTTGTCAAATAAAACAATGTATGTGGTCACTCAAATGTGACAAACTTCTTTTACCCTTTAAATTGAATTAAGGAGAAGAATTATTTATAATTTGAACACCCATAACTAACAACAGTTACAACAGAAAGACACACAAGATTTTATTGAGTAGACAAGAGATAATGAGAATACACAAGTTTCTTTCAAACAAGCTGTAATAGCACACACATTTTTTAGCACTTTGTCAAAAAGGTGAAATCACCATGTTTTACATAATGGAATGTATCTTGAGTTTGATAAATCCGATATTCATGATCTAAAATGCTAATAAAAATTAAAATAGTACAGTATGACAAAGATGACCTAACTCATATTGATCTCTCTGATTCAGCGTAAAGATAATAGCGGGAATTTTGATAGTTTGCCCATGGCGATGACCTGTCCTGTCTGTCTGCTCGGACCTTCTGAGCATTTAGAGTTTTAAATTCATCCTTTTTAATTGTAAATAAGTACGCCTGTCAAGAACAGCTAATCAAAATTCCCGCTATTATCTTCACGCTGAATCAGAGAGATCAATAGGAGTTACTTCAACACTGGAAATGGGCACTTTTCATCTGTAAGCACATACCGCGACAACAATACTCGATCGATTTTAACAAACAAGGTGTCAAAATCACCGTAATTAAATTTTCCGTCTCCTGGTATTTTCATTTTTAGAATATGAGTAACAATTTTAAAATCATAAGTGCTTTTACAACAGCCGAGTTACTTTTTTTGCTGTCTTTACTTGGTGCAGCATTCGATTTTTTTTTTAATCTACCATAATACTAGCTAGCTAGATGAAAACAAATGTAAGCATTTTTACTTCCTCGGGATATTGATGTTTTTGAATAGTGGGTACTTGATTAGTTATCATACATTGTTCAATTAGGCTGATATTAGTGCACAGACGCTGCGCCCAATATGACGTCATCAACGTCTCGATTAAGTGAATTGACTTTTAAGCAACTAGAGGATTAGTTCTGTAAATGTGCACTACCAAATGATTTTTGTAAGCGTCCGAACAACGATTGTATTCAAAATTGCTTATATGATTTAGAATATGTATTTTTCTTGATATAAGCAATATGGATGTTAGGCCATGTCACAGGGAAATGCCTCAAGTTGCGCAAAATCGACAAAATCATCCGAAATTGTGGTAAAGGACCGATTTTTGGCAACACCGCGAAAACTTAATAAAGAAAACTTAGCACCGACTTTATAAAAATAGCGTGACTAAGCAACACTTTCGAGATATTTTTTGCAACTACCGAATGGGAATGTTGTCTATTTCGGGCAACTTTTGGCACCCCCTTATCGACACGGGGCCTGATGTTACTGTTCGTGTATGAATTGATTGTAACCACAGTAAGGAATTGCGTTAAGATCAACCAATTCTCTAATCTATATCTGTATAATTTGAGTTTGCATAATCATTTGGTTTTGTGGAATCATGTATAGACGATAGACAGTTTGTCTTGATAAATTTACTTATACAACCGTTACCATGGTTACGAAGACAAATAAATGAATATAATGAAATAACAACTCCATAAATTAAATATGAGACAAACAAAGGTGGGAATAAGTTCGTAAAAAAATGTTGCTGAAAAACAGAAAGCGAAGCTCGAAATCTGGAAACCAATTTCACATACCATACTTGCTGTACAGTATGAGTCAACATATTCAGGCCCCGATTTCATATTTTTACGAGCGTAAAACCTATTTTGAAACTGAAATAATGAGATGAACGACAAGTACACATTGTCAGCTTTATTCTTATTTTTATTTCATTCACATTTGATTTGATTTGATTTGATTAATTTCGGTATCTCCACATATATATAACAATGACAATGATAATAAATATAAAGAATCTTAAGCTTACTTAAAATTACAAATCACATAAAATTGGGGGAGATACAAGCAGGATAACCCTTTAAGCCCGAAGGCTTATTTCCGAAGGGGTCCTAAGGAAAACAAAAATACAACAAATAACATCAAAAGACACAACATATACATCAACAGACACTGTATACATATTTAAAATTGATACATAATATTAAAATATTTAAACCTATTAGCAATTTATTTGGTTAAGATGATGTGTTTTTACAGATTTCTTAAAAATTGCCTTAGAAGGAATAGATTTGAGTGCACATGGTAAGCTAGCCCAATCCTTAATGGCATTATAATAAAAAGAGCCAGAAATGATGGTGGTGGATTTGGGAACTTGGACATTTTGCACACTGTTTCTAGTACTGTGTTGATGCACACTTGAAATTCTTGTAAAATGAGACCTAAGATATTCTGGACCAACTTCATTAAAAATATCAAAAACATGGTTTAACCTGAGTTGTTTGGCTCTGTTGTGGATATTCAGAAAATTAAGAGTTTTAAAATCATTTACACATACATGGTACCTGGAATCTTTATTTATAATGAATCTTATAACCTTGTTTTGAGCAACTTGTAAGCTTTTACTCATCTGCTTTTGAATCAGTTATTTCTTTTAATCAGTTATTTCTTTTAATCTTTTAAACAAACATGTGTGGTAAAATCCAACATTTTACACGAAACCACTATAAAAGTGAAAATAAAACGCACAACTTTTAAATGAAACAATGTTGGTATAGCGTAAATATACTAGTTTGTAGCTTTGCTTTGAAGTATAGGTATCAGAAATAGAGGGAGGCTTTAGGAAGAATAACAGATGCGAGGATCATATTTTTCCCTGAAACAAATCCACATATTTAGCCTTCCTGCGCGGGACGTTTTGTTATCACTTGCATGGCAGTATGTGGAAAAATTTAAGTAGTCTATAATATGAATGTTCAATCTAATGTTAAGTTTGGTGATCTTATTACAGATTTTTTCGAGGTGGAAGAAGGTGTGAAACAGGGATGTGTACGTTCACCAATTTTATTCTGCATTTACATAAATGAATTAGCTAGGCTCATAAGGAAAGAAGGGGCGGGTGTTCGTACATATGTAATGTGCAAACAGGATGTCTTTTTTGGGCTGATGATGTATAGTTCTCATAGCAGATAACGCAGTCGAATTGCAAAGGATGCTAGACAGTGCATCAACTTTCTCACGAACCTGGAAATTAGAATTCAATATTGATAAATCTAAGGTATTGGTGGTAGGCAAACGTACAGATAAAACTAAACTTTGGAAACAAGGCAATCTATCGATGTCCGAGTGCGATCACTATAAATACTTAGAGGTTCACATATCAAGAAATTTGTCTGATCACACTTATGTCAATGAAGTTGTTAAGAAGGGCAATAGGTTGATCGCGTATATTAAATCGATCGTTGATAGTCACGATAATTTCAATAGTATTTACTATGGTATCATTCTTTGGAAATCCTTTTAGCGCTTCCCTCTATTAACTATGCGTGCTCAGTATGGACATGTGGTAGCAAGGCTGATAGCAACAAAGTAGAGAACATGCAGCTACAAATGGCAAGATATATCTTGAAGGCACCCCGTAACTCTCCGAGCGTAGCCCTCTACACTGTTAAAACACTGTTTAAATTTGTTTAAAACAATTTAGCCAACATTGTTTAAACATCATTGGTTAAATAAACTTTGATTTTCATAAATTTAACCAATAATTGTTTAAAATTTAACCAACATTGTGCAAAAATATTTTAAACAACTGTTGTATGATTCACCGGTTAACCAACAGTTGTTTAAAAGAGCATGTTTTAAACAACGTTGAGTAATTTCTAAACAAGGTGTTGAGAAAATAGTCGATAAAACAACCGCTGGTTGAAAATATATCCAATTTGACAACCTCAGGTTGACAAGATATTCAATGTGAAAACATAATGATTGAACGTGTGCACGCAATGCAGCTGCAGGCCTGCACACTTTGTGAAAAAATGCTAAGTCCAAAAATTAATTCGACCTAAGGTTAGGTAACCTGAGGTTGGGTAACCTGAGGTTAGGAAACCTGAGGTTAGGAAACCTGAGGTTAGGAAACCTGAGGTTAGGAAACCTGAGGTCGAAAGGTGTATGAGCATTTCCATCTCTGCATATTATATATATCATAAAAAAGTTTAAAACAATAAAAACAACAACAATAAAATCAGGTGAAAAAGCAACCGTGAGGTAAGGGGCCGACGAAAATCAGATGACAGGGAAAAGGCGGGTGTTGAGTGCTTTCTTGAATGAAATAGTAGAAGAGCAACGACGAATGTCAATTGGCAAAGTGTTCTATAGGCGCGGGCCGCTCAGGCGAAGGCTTTGTCACCATGAGTCCGTTTTGTGCGAGGATTTGCAAGAATGAATTTATCTTCTCCAGATCTCAGATTCTGACTGGATGGAATATAAAGAATGAGATACTAGCCTAGATATAAAGGAAGCATGTCCATTGATACTTTTATATGTGAGTAACAATATTTTAAATACGATTCGGGATTAAAAGGGCAGCCAATGGAGTTTTCTTACGGGCTGATGTGTGACGCCAGGGGCGGAAATTTCTTGTTAGGTGTGGGGGGGATGATAAGTTTTGCCCCTAAAAAAATAAATTTAGCTGGTACCATCCAGGCGGTGCGCAGCACCGCCCTCCGAGCAGGGGGGAGTGTGAGGGGGGATGTGCCCCCCTCAGAAGTAGAATTTTTTTCAATTTTCAAACTCATTTGGTGCGATCTGGTGTATACTTTTGACCAATATTGTATTGAAAAGCCATCGCTTCATTTTCAATAAATATTTTGTTTTTTATCAATGAACAAAAGAAAGTTGAGCATTTTTTATACTGATATATTCTTGATTTTAGTATAGATGGTTAAAAAGCTCCAACAGGGGGGAGTCTGAGGGGGGCACAGGGGGGAGTCTGAGGGGGGATGTGCCCCCCTCAGAAGTAGAAAAAAATTCAATTTTCAAACTCATTTGGTGCGATCTGGTGTATACTTTTGACCAATATTGTATTGAAAAGCCATCGCTTCATTTTCAATAAATATTTTGTTTTTTATCAATGAACAAAAGAAAGTTGAGAATTTTTTATACTGATATATTCTTGATTTTAGTATAGATGGTTTAAAAGCTCCAACAGGGGGGAGTCTGAGAGGGGATGTGCCCCCACCTCAGAAGTAGAAAAAAATTCAATTTTCAAACTCATTTGGTGCGATCTGGTGTATACTTTTGACCAATATTGTATTGAAAAGCCATCGCTTCATTTTCAATAAATATTTTGTTTTTTATCAATGAACAAAAGAAGTTGAGAATTTTTTATACTGATATATTCTTGATTTTAGTATAGATGGTTTAAAAGCTCCAACAGGGGGCGTCTGAGGGTCGGGTGGGGGGATATGCCCCCCTGAGAAGTAGAATTGTTTTCAATTTTCAAACTTATTTCGTGCGATCTGGTATACTTTTGACCAATATTTTATTGAAAAGCAATCACTATATTTCTGATCAATATTGGCTTTTTAAATAGGCAGATAGGCCTATACCAGAAAGAAGTTTTAATTAGTTACCTCCAAAAGATGGATTCTTAACGTACATACGCGTATGTATCCTAACCAATGTACAATAAACTCCAAACGTTCTTATGTCCCTCCCTCCCTCTCTTTTTCCCTTTTTTTCCTCCTTTTCCCCTTTTTCTTTCTTTTTTTCCTTTCCCCCCCCCCCCCCCCCTTTTTTCCTTTTTTTTTTGGTAGATGTGAAAAATCAGGGGGGGATGATTACATTGACCATCCCCCCCAGGTCAAAAAGTGGGGGGATAAATCCCCCCCCCCCCCATCCCCCCCCCCCCCCCCCGGGATTTCCGCCCTTATTGACGCCTGTCAGATCGAAACACAATTCGCGTCGCTCTGTTCTGCAGGGATTGAAGTTTTTTGCGATCTTTGGATGAGATACCGTATAACATTGAATTTGAATAGTCAAGTCGTGACAAAACCATTGAGCGCACACGTTTGTTGCAGCTGTCTATGGTGATGTATCGACGTATCCTGTAGAAGTTTCGCAGGTGATAGTTGATAGATTTAACAGTTTGTTTGACATGGATAATTTTTTAGTTATGATGCTTTTACGTAACCACGCCTAACGGGAAAAAGTTTATATGGGATGTCATTGATTTGTATTGAACGCTTTGTGCTATAGAGAAACCGGTCAGGCATGTATGGATGAATGGTGAGCTGTGATTCATTTCACACAAATTGTAACTGCTGAGCACACACTAGGCAATGATATCTATTAGAAAATCATTTTACTGCAATTTTGTGCTCGGTTCGTCTTGTTTCTTAAAATTCATCGTACATTTCACTCGATTTTTATGAATGAGCTGTCATATCGTTTAATGTATATCTCAGTTGTTTGATACCGATTGCCGATTTCACATAGCTGACATTGAAGCACATGGTCTGGAACTTTTTGTCTTAGGTACATACTTATAAACAACTACAGATCAATTAAACATCTACTTATAAGTTGCAGCCCAAACTCCACATGTAGAACCGTCCTGTATTAGTCGAATTTCCCACACCAAATATAGCTGGCTCTTCAAACGTTTCGCCGTGAAGATATATGAATACATACATAATTATTAGCAGATCTCGAGAAGAAAAAAACAAATTTACATAATATCTGACAAGGCTCTGCTAGTGGTTTGCCCAGCTTGGGATCGATGACTTTCTTTGATCTGTATACAAACAAAAAATATTGGACCATTGATTGGTGTAAATGACAATTATTTTTTATTGCGAACGTTTTTTCATCACCATATATAACACCATTATTAAGGTTTTATAACAGGAATATTGGAATAACAACAATCGGCTTATGTGCTCCTAATTTGGTGTTATCATACATCATACATACATTCGGAAAGTAAATCCGGGTTATTTTGAACATTTTCATTAGTTGTCATATCAAAAAAACGATAATACCTTACGTCTTAGTATTCTTTGGACACTACCTTCAAATCAAAATATGAACATTTAATAATAAAAAAATGAATTCGGCTCTTAGGATTTTTTTTCGTAAATCAACAGACAAACGGTAATTTAAATAAATGAATCCATAATTAGGGTGCTTACCACCACCAGCTTCGATGAGATCCAACCTTCTGAAAACACTCTGCAGTTTTAGGTCAAGTTCCTTCATAGATTGCGTCTGATCATTCTTCTCATCTTTACTTTCTGTTTGAAATGTAAAAAGTCAATTCTAAAATCATTTTAGGGGGAGTTTGGTGTTCACTATAATCCAAGGGAGTATAACAGGATTTTCGTGATATACATTGTATTGTGTTCCCATGTGGTTTTAAGTGTAGGCCATTTCGACATTCAAAGGCTTACTTTATTCGATGTGGTGTCGGTTGAGATTGGCACTGTCGGTTCATTTGACAAGAGGAACGCGCGACAAGCGGTACGCGCGAAATTCTTTAGTAAGACAATCTTGTCGGTTCACTTTCATTTCTTGCCACCCCCCCCCCCCCCCCCCCCCAATATGAAAAACCTAACTACGCCACTGCCTTTACCACTGCCCTAATAATTGTCTTAGTGGTGAGTGGTATGACAAAATCATAAACCCTTAAAAGAACCCGGTACAAAGGTCCCCTGTGAACATGCAGGACCAGGATTCGATCAAATTGTTTACCAAGAAGATGATAAACAAGACTTACCCGTCGCTTTTCCTTGTTCATCCTTATGCTTGGTTCCAATTTTAATGTCTCTTTTCAGGTTTTCAATTTCTTAAAAATAAAAATAAAGTCTTTTAGAAGAATTCAGGGGAAAAGTGTACTTTAGGTCCCAGATACTGAAATACCAGTATCGTTCAATAGGGGCCTACTGGGACATAAAAGTTGCCAACATAAAAACGTTCCAGTATCGGTCGATACTGGAACACCAAATTGTGTTCCAGTGTTCCAGTACCGGAACACCAAATCGTGTTCCAGTATCGAGCGATACTTGTACACATGATACCAGTAAGATTGGTCCCAGTATTGAGCGATGCTGGTACATAATTATGATGAACAATATATGTAAACATGCTACTGTCACCACCACCCCTGCTACTGTCAACACCACCCCTGCGTCAACACCATCCCTGCTACTGTTACACTACCCTGCTCCTGTCACCACCACCCCTGATAATGTCACCACCACCCCTGATAATGTCATCACTACCCCTGCTACTGCACCACCATCCCTGCTACTGTCAACACCACCCCTGCTACAGTACTGTCACCACCATCCCTGCTAATGTCATCACCACCCCTGCTACTGTACCACCATCCCTGCTAATGTCAACACCACCCTGCTACAGTACTGTCACCACCATCCCTGCTAATGTCATCACCACCCCTGCTACTGTACCACCATCCCTGCTAATGTCAACACCACCCCTGCTACAGTACTGTCACCACCATCCCTGCTAATGTCTATTGTCACCACCATCACAACATTTTAACCACCAACACCACCCACTGCACTGCAAATTTTTAAGTGTTAGTACACTAACATGTTTTTGTCCCAAAAATACAAGGGCATACAACGCATGTATATTATGTGTTGGTGTCACGAAAACAAGCGCTTGCAACGCGTAAAAACTAACACATAGTTGTATTAAAAAACAAGCATATACAACGCATGCACATTCTAAGTGTTAGTACACCCCCTAATCACACATTAGTGTTAGTATACTCTCACATATGCACCAACACATAGTTGTCCCAAATAAACAAACACATACAACGCTTGCACATTATAAGTGTTAGTACATTAACACTTACACTTTAAAAGTGTTAGTAACACGTCAAGTTGTTTTAATACGATATACTAAGAATCTACTTTCCGTGGTGTTATTTTAGATAATTTAGAAAACTATGTATTTGTATTTAAACACATAAGGCGCGTATTAATTAACGCTTATTTACAACAATCAGTTTAACCATTTGATGACACAATTGTTATTTGAAACAATCGGTTCAACTATTTGGCAACATACAGGTAGAACTTTGTTCAACGGATTATCCGTTACATTATTGCATGGACAATTAGGGTATAGGTCCTAAAGGCTTAGTTTAGACTGAAATGAAAACATTGTGTAAGTTCAGTTTTTAAATCAAAAGATTGAAAAGTCAATCTTTAAGATTGCGCTTAGGGAAAAATCTTAAAAGATTGAAAATTATCAATCTAATAGATTGAAATGACATTTTTAATCTTTTAAGATCCTTCTCTATAAGTAAAATCTTAAAGATTTACTGTCGATCTTTTGATTTAAAGGAATACTGAGATGTTTTAGATTTCAGATTAACTTCGATATTAAAGATAATCATCAACATAGCCCAAATCCAAAATTTCATTCAATTCCGACATCGCCTTCATGCTCAAATAAGCAAATAACGGCACTTCCGGGTTGAGATTTGCCGCGAATGTCCGCGAGCAAAACGACAGCATATCTTCCGAATTCTGCACTTATTCCGTCCGAGCCGTGGATGGAATATTTGAAACAACGTTTATTGCACAGGTGGAAGTTCATACATGTAATACAATTATAAAAATGTACAAATCCCAGATTTTATCATAAAATAATATGATTGAGGGCGCTGCCTCCAGCATATCACTTCATATTCCTTTAAGAGAGTAGGCCTGACCCCCTAGCCCATCCCCTTTTAGTGAAGACACCCCGGCCGGTACGCCACTGTAATACCGTAAGGATAAACAAAATGGCTATTTTAAACAGTCGGTTATTCGACTATAAGAAGTATCAACATCAGTCGGTAATTCGACTAAAAGTATCAACTACAGGTTGAATTTTAAACTGTTTCGTGGAAAGGTATAGGCATTTGTATTTCCAAACACATAAAGCGCGTGGTAATTAACTCATATTTAGCCTACACATACACACCCCTTCGAACCGTTTGATGACAAAATGTTTACAGTAGGTTCAACTATTTGTAGAACTTTGTTAACGGTTAAACCGTTGAATCGTTGCATGGAAAATTAGGCATATGTATTCAAACACATAAAATCGCTTGTAATTGACGCATATTTACAAACAATTAGTTGAACCGTCTGACGACAAAATTATTATTTTAAACAGTCGGTTCAACTATTTGTCAACATACAGGTAGAACTTTGTTAAACGGTTTATCCGTTGCACTGTTGCGTGGAGAATTAGGCATAGGCCTATGTATGTAAACACATAAAGCGCGTGTTAATTAACGCATATTTACACACAATCAGTTGAACCGTTTGATGACAAAATATTTATTTTAAACAATCGCTTCAACTAGTTGTCAACATACAGGTAGAACTATTTTAAACGGTTTATCCGTTGAACTGTTGCATGGAAAACTAGGCATTTGTATTTAAACACATAAAGCGTGTGTTAATTAACGCATATCTACAAACAACCACATGAACCGTTTGATGACAAAATGGTTATTTTAAACAACCGGTTCAACTATTTGTCAACAATCAGGTATAATTTTTTTAAACGGTTTATCCGTTGCACTGTTGCATGGACAATTAGGCGTTTGTATTCAAACACTTCAAGCGCGTGTTTATTAACGCGTATTTAGAAACAACCAGTTGAACTGATTGCTGTCATATATTAACTATTAGAAATTATACGGTTTATCCGTTTTGGATAATTCAATTTTGTATACAAGCACATAAAACGGTGTTACTGATAGTTAACAAACACTATTTTAGAAACAATTGGTTAATACATTTGTATACAAATGCTTTAACCCATTGAAAAATGTAGAAGCATTTGTATACAAATGCTTTAACCCGTTGCACAATTTAGAGTGTGTATACACACATCCTAATTAATTAATTCCATCTATACCCGTAGCACTTCGTAGACGACTCATATGTAATGGATTTGAATCATTCCATGTTTTAAAATAAAGTAGCCAACAATTGTCAGACGCCTTTTGGTACTAAATGTGTTAGGATTTAGAAAGAAAACGGGTTAGATTTTGATGCAGAAGGACAAAAATGATCTTTCAAGAGCAAGTGGTTTGTGAACTTAAAAGTGTATGTTCCATCACTTTTTGGGGGCTATGATTTTGTTCACATCAAGATATTTTGATATCAGAAGAATCCCCATATTTTTCTCATTATGTCTGTAAAATCTTAGGGGCAAAAAATGTTCCATTTAGAAATTATAGGCTAAAATGTGGTAAATTACTGCCCAATGTGGTTAACCAGCAGCCAGTGTGTGTAGTACTCAATGGGCAAATGTCTGGTGACCTTGTGCTTTTAAAATAAGAACCATTGGAGTTATGCAACTCAAACTTTGGAATGCTACAATTTTTAGGATGACCTTTCATCATGTAAAATAGAAAACAATCAAGTTGAAAATCGGGACATCAATCAGTAACATTCCCTGCGTCATGCCTCGACAGTGAGGGAGTAGTCTGTGACCATGTGAGATCCAGGCCACTAGACATCTTTAACCTGGAGGATATTGAGAGTTCTTTGCTGAATTATGGAACCTAGACCGAGGTACTTAATCGATAAAGAAAACGTTCTAAAGTATTCATCAACGCTGCGCAGATGATGGATACCTATTTTATGTTTCCTTCTGAATTTAGCTGTAACATTTAAAGATTTACCTTACGCTATACCTTAACACAAAAGTCCACTGAATGACAATTCTAATAAAAAAAGTTTTGCACGTGAAAAGTGGCTAAATCTGAATTTGGCATGCCCGTGTAGATTGTCATAATTTGATAACGAAAGCTCCAAATGGATAGAATTATTTTGTTTAAGATACATTAAAGATTGATGAACATGATTTTTACTATTTGGGAGGTTGGGAGTGAGTCCCGGGTATTCGAGTCCCGCCCGAAATTTCCAGTCCCGGGTGACAAATTTGGTACCCGGATACCCGAAATTTAAAATAAGAAAAAATAAAAATAAATTGTTTTTATTTTTATTTTTATTTTTATTTTTTACATTTATTTCTTATTAGTCCAAACAGGACCTTAGATGACTCGCATTTGACCCTTAATAACCCACATAATACCCTTGACCCACACCATTAGGGATAGTAACCCCTAACCTAAGATCTTATACTAAATTATTTAATTAATTCTTATCAAAAGTATGATTTTTTCAACACCGTTTTGTATTTAAAAATACAATTAGTTTCAAAAGCAACAACATCTTAATTTAAGTGTACATAACCGTTTGAAGTCTTAGCTGTACATCCAGGAAACGAAAAATTTGACATTAATCAACAAAAACAAAGAGTAATTTTTTTCTCCTTGGGTCTATTTTAATTGATGCACATTGTTCATGAATGCGTTACCGTTCATAATAACAATTTTGTTTGCATCGGGCGGGTGAAGATGCAAAAGTAACAACATCTTAATTTATTGGGAATGCAGGGAGAAAAGTGTACATTACATACACTTGCAGTCTTAGCTGTACATCCAGGAAACGGAAAATTTACATTAATGGGGTTTTTCAAAAAAAAATGGGGGGTGGGGGTCGGTGGATACCCGGGTACATAATTACCCGAAATTCCTACCCTTACTATTTCATGTACAATTTTTATAAATTTCATGGCCAAAACAAATCATGTTTGACATGGGACACTTTTTTGACACGCCCTGTATTTTGAATGTGTGTACAAAACTAATGGTAGATTAACGTATAATAGTAACAATACCTTTGTCCTTGACCTTGATGGTTTCTTGAAGAAGTGCATTCTCCTTCTTAAGTTGTCTATTATCTAATAAAACAAAAACAAAACATGGAATAAATTGTTCTTTGACAAATACAATAAAAGTCGTAGGCCTACTTTAATAAATTACTATAGTTACGTTTCAAACCTTACTGAGCTGGAGTCTTCATCAGACTGGCAACCTTCTGACTGGTCCTGTTGGATTATTAGGACGACTCACGCCGATAGAGGGCGGACTTTCAATCGGCCGTAGATGTTGTAAGCCACTTGTCTTTGTTCATAGTGTGTTGTCCTCGTCGAATGATCCTAATGGCCTCTTTGAGCCATCTTGTTGTTTTGTGTCCTTCTTTGTCGATGACTTTGGCCTCGTCCCAGTTTATGGCACGCTTTGTGGCAGCCACATGGTCCGTAATGGCCGACCTGTGCTGTTCATCGACTGGAGCTTTTCTCAAAGACCGTGTGTAATACCCAGCCTCACATTTTTCAACAAAGACGATGAGAATAAGGGCTCGGCATTGGTCTTTGTCCTCCATCATGTCAAGAATCTTTGACACTTTCCACGTGGCAGTCGTCTGCTGACGACAGTTCCAAAATTGAAATATATATTTCAAAAATGTCTACATTATGAATTTATTCACCACATTTGGAATCACCATGAGAAATGCATTGCAATTAATAAAGTACAAACATGCCTAGTATCAGTTCAGCAATTCTTGAGATAAACATTAAAAGTTGGTTCGCTGCGTCATCATGAAACCCCATCAAGGTCCAGGGTACAAAACGCAAGACTCAGTGTATCTTATTATGTAATACTATCATGACTAAAGTGCTCAACAAAAGAAAGTCATACACTTTGTTTATGTCCTATAGAATGACTTCCAATTATGTTTTGACCAAACAGGCTTGGATCTGACATTTGATCTGACATTAGATCTGACATTAGATCTGACATTGGATCTGACATTTGGATCTGACATTAGATCTGACATTTGGATGAATCTTCTGACACAATTTGGTCCACACTTGCCACAAAACAACAATGATAAGCCATGATTAGCCTCATTTAAAGAAATCCGTGACGTTTCCAAATTCGCATTACTACTCAACACACTACTCGGAGAGAAAATGCTGTATGCATTGCATGGCCTGGAAGACCGTCAGGGATACTATTAATTTTGGGATAGGAAAGTCCTATACTAACGTACGTAGCGAAAACGGTCCCTTTTGCATATTTACATACATTATGGTAATCATCGGAATGTGTCGGTGACCGGCGTTTAACGCGTTGAACAATGTTTAACCAGGTTTAACGTAATATTTGGTCGGCATAGGTTTGGGGGCGCTGTGGATTTACACAGACGACGGTGGCCACGCGAAATCTAAATTTTGAATTCGTAGTGAATAACACGTAATCGTGAATGTTAATCTTATCATTTTGACAAATTCATCATAATTAGAAGAATTTTCATCGTTAACCGGGCGATGACTGTTAAAAAATAATTCAAAATAGTGCACTCCCGTTGCCATATTGGGTCGTCTGAGAGACGCGTGGCCAGCGTCGTGTCGTCTGCTACAATCACGCCTGATCGGTATAGCGCCACCAGTTCTATGCCGACCAAATTTTAATTTAAAAGTGGCCTCCGATCGGCAAGCTCAGTGGCATACCCCTGAGACCGTATCGATCACACTTGCTACACACTATACCCATGCATGACAGTATGAATTTGAATTAGCCCGCGCAAAATGTGCAGTGATCAATCATGGGGATAAATACGGGATATGTGCTTGGTGACCGTCGGTATTTTCTCTCGCGTTAGTATATCGCTGTGGTATATCGTTGTAATGATAGTGTATTCCAGGCGCGTAGCCAGCATTGTCTTTCCGGGGGGGGGGGGGGGGGCAAACATCAATATCGTCCCTATTTTTAAGCATTTTCGTAAAAGGTTGCCCCAATTTTTTTCTAGTCACTTACATCGTGAATTTCACGTAAGTGGTGGTGTGGGGGGGGGGGGGGGGCGGTGGTGAGGTCAAAAACATTCGCACAGTCCAAAAAAAAATCGCACAGTCAAAAAATAAACCGCACAGTAAATGTACTACATGAACAATTTCTCGTCCCCATTTCTCTTCTCTTTCCCCTCTCCTTTCCCTTTCCCTTCTCTTTCTCTCTCTCCTTCACCTTTCCCTTCTCTTTCTCCCTCTCCTCCCCCTTTCTCTTCTCTTTTTCCCCTCTCCTTCCCCCTTCTTTCTCTCTTTTCTCCCCTTCTTCTCGTCCCCATTTTTCCGCTTCTCCGTCCCCATTTTAAGTGTCCGGGGGGGGGGGGGGCAGTCTGCCCACCTCCCACCCCCACTGGCTACGCTACTGGTATTCTGTAATCAAATGCATTAATTGAAAGTGTAGGCCTATTCTGTTTTTTAAAACTTGATTATCAATGAACATGATGAAATTCAACATTGTGAATGTTACTTTGTAATAACTGAAATATGAACTGAATAAAGTCTCTTGTTTAAAAAGAATACATACCAGTTCTACTCCGTCCGAACAGGACTTGATAAGCAGCTCTACTCTGCATGAATCGAAATTCTGAAAACAAAGGCGAATCAGTACGTGGGATAATGAAACTCAACTATAGTGATAAACGTGATACATGCGATCTTGTATACCCAGAGAACTGAATATTGGCACAACTTGTGACTCCCGATATTGGTTTCCCGTTGCAATTTGTTCAAGGAGGCGAAACACCGAACACATTATTCCCTTGTAGTCAACTCGTCGTCGTAGCAATGTGTCGCGAATTACCTTGTTGTTGCAACCACTTTTAGGACTCTTAATCAGCGCTCGTACATATAATTGATATTTTCAACTGCATAATTTTTAATACTTAATTGAACTCAATTGTGTCCGTATCCGCTGCCCTTTTACATTTGGTAATTGTATTATGTTTCATTGCGTAACGGAAACTTACCTTCAGCATGTTGCAAAACTTTGAAATCCATATCAAGTTCACCAAAAACACCTTCTTCTTCTTTTCCAATTTCAGATTCTTCTTCTTTAGCTTCAGCGCTCTTCTTACGTGATCCATCCGTGGCTTGAGATGCTTGAGAAGGCTTATTTGATGATGAAGACTTTTCCTTTCCAGGTTCATCTCTTGCCATTGGTATTCGACGTTCTGCGCCAATCATTTTGAGCAGGGAGTCGAGTAACCTTGGGATCACACTGATCGTTGCTCTGAAACGACTTCTTACTGAAACACCTTTCTTCACCAATTCCGTTATGTCTTCATGAATGGTGCTATGCACAACGGTGTCGCTCAGCATGGTATTCAAGTCAATTTTCTCTTTGAGTACCTGAATGATGGGCATAACATTTCGCACCTGTTCCAACCGTCCAAGAGTTTGAAAGAATTGATCTAACATTTCACCTTCTGCTTCGGTCAGAATCTCTTTCCGTTCTTCGATTGACGTTAATATCTTCCTCAACGTTGGCTTCTCAGTGCTTTTGTCCAGAAGTTTACCCAGTCCAGAGTCCAAGCAACTGATTCGCTCCTTCATGTGATTCCATTCTCTCTGAGACATTTCTAACGCTTGTGGAATCGACAGAGAGCGTTCCATAGGAAAATCGAATGGTGGCCTTTCAAACCCGTTAAAGAAAGGAAATCCTGCCCCAAAACCACCGAGGAAATTTGAAGCCATTGTGCTGATTTAATCTGAAAAAATATTGAAACACAAAAGAGAAAGCCATTGTTGGCACATTTTTATAGGCTCTTAAAGTCTTTTGGAAATTCAGGGACAATGTCAACATGGGTATGAACTTCAGGTAAGCAAAATCTTTAAATGATTGAAACAAAACGATTTATCATCTACCTCTATTAACCCCCTGAGTAGGCCTACTTACCTGCCGATTGGTACATCATTTGTTGCACCAATAATAAGATACTTTGTTTGAAAATTGTATCCCTGATAAACATGATAAAGATCGGAGCGAAATATTCTGGAAGCAGTATTTCAAATGTGTATATATTGTGAATATTAACTAATCATAAACACTGATGGGCATCGGCGTAAATTTGTAGTGGGTGGGATGATTGACCAGTGGCGGCATGCGGCACCAGCCTCAATATTTTAAAGTGAAAACGGTTGCGAAAAACAATGTGGGGGAAATGTACGCGTAGCTCACGAAAATGGGTTTTTTTATTGTAAAAATTGCCTGAAATTACCTTAATAGGGAGCAAATCAAAACTCGACCGCGCGGCAACCGGCGGTTGCCGGGCGGTCGAGTTTTGATGAGCTCCCTAAAGGCCTTGTCACACCATAGCGTATGGCCTGAACGTGGCCTGAACGTATGCCGACGTATTAAAAAATAGCTCGAAAATTGTCAGAGTCCAAGAACGTCCAAGAACGTCCAACTTCCCAACGAATTGCGTAGGAAAAGTCGATATCGGTGATGGAATGGACGTATTCATAGCGTATCCATAGCGTATTAAACGTATACGTAGCGTATGACTAACGTATTGATAGCGTATCACTAACTTATAACAAACTTATGACAGCGTATCACAGCGTATGCGATCGGCGAGCGTATACCAACGTATGCTTAACGTATTCGAAGCGTATGTCTGCCGTGTTCGACGTATCCTCAGCGTATCCTCGTCGTACAACGAACACGTGACTTATGCCGCTGCAGAAATTGAGTTTCGTACACGGCGGGATAAGTGTTGCCAGTTCGAGTAAACGCAGCCTATAGATGATAACTATTAAAATATCTCAGGAAGGGTAAATCTATAGGTCCATAGGGAAGGATGGGGCAACTGGACCGGTTAAGCATATTTCATGATATAAAAACTTAAAGCTCGTGTAAATATTTATGGAATTGCTATGAAAATATCACCCATGTAACTGGTTACATATAACATATAATCAATGTTAAAAAATCCAAACAAAAGGCCAATTACCACTAACTAAAAACTTTACTTGACACGGTCCAGTTACCCCATCGTTGGGGTAACTGGTCCTATATGTTCCAACGGTTAGAATACACAGAAATCATTGATTGACAACACGGTAACTAAGCAGTATTTTCTTTACAAACTCATTTCCATATTATTTAACGTGTACAAATGATACAGGTCTCATGAAACCCATGTTTTATACAGTTTTCGTGGTTAACGTGTAAAAAGCAGTAATACTAATGGTGTACAAAGCAAGCGACATTTTCGACTACACGTTTATTATAGATAAAACGGTATGAACCTAGTTAAATGGTTATATGGTTGTGATATTCAGACGCCCCATACATTTGTCTATATGTACCCCTTTCTTTAATGATTTTATTCACTTCATATAATCATCATTTAGTACTTATTTAGTTATTAAAACACGCCTGTGACGTAATACATGTTACGCCAAAATGTTTTAAAACATACCACCATTTGTCATCATAATCAATAACTCCAATACATTTCAGAATTCGCAAATATTACGGCGTTCGGGTCCTACAAGTAGACGAGTGTCTTTAGATAAGTAAGAAATGGTGTACTTTGTTATTTGCAAATTCATGAACTAATAACTCTACCAAATGAATACCCGTGATAATGATTTAAGTTGAAGCATTCTTTAAATGATAATATTGATCGGAAATCCAAACCACCAATGTCCCAAATTAGCAATATGCGCCATTTTACGGTCATTTCAACCACAACCTATGGTTTTAATCATATTTCGGAAAGTCCCTAAGCACACTACAATATAGCACCCATCAAATGCAATATGCACCTAGTATCTTAAGATGACTGTACTGCATGTATATTTACTGTTGCATATCTGTCAATCATATAAAGTACATTAAACATGATCTAAACCCATCTTCATATATCACCCATACTATCTGTGAATTTTCAATCAGTCACTCAAGGAGTTATCTTCAAAGATATGGAGAAAAATCACATGTGTAAATACCCTAAAGTTCCTAATGTTTTGGATTGTAGAAGGTAAAGTTAAACAACTTAAACTCAATCATGTTTTTAAAATATATAATGAAATAGCACCTGAGTACTTGAATTCTCAATTTACCAAATTGTCCAACACTCACAGATACAATACCAGGGGGAGTGCAACAAATGTTCTGGTTCCCAAAGCTAAAGGTCAGCAGTGCAATACATTTTTCTTTACCATGGTATTCGGGAATGGAACTTGCTACCAACTCAGGTTAAAACATCCAAAACCCACGGGCAGTTCAAAAAGGCAGTAAAGAGTCACTTTCTATCTTGATTTTTCATCCATTTTTATATGCAGTTGTTTCATAAAAAGTGCAATATTATTTTGTGTGCAAATATATATGATGTTTTTATAATGTGCTGTTTTAATAAGGACCCCAATGGAAATAAGCCCTTTTCAGAGCTTTCTTGGGCTATCCTTGGCATTATATGTTTTCTTGTATTAATATGTTGTGTTAATTTTGTAAGTTTTTAAGATTTGTATATTTGGATCTGATGTATTGTATCTCTGTGTCTTGATATGCCAAATAAAACTAAACTAAACTAAAGATATATGTCAAGTATCAACAAAAGTCGTATTGTTCAAAAGAAAGCAGTATGCCCATACAATTACAAAATCCTTCATTTCGGACCACTTGCCCCACGGTCCACAGTTGCCCCATATTCCCCTACTATAACTTACGACGAGTAACGTACCTCTAACGTATGTCAGCGTATGTCAACGTCCGTATGTCAGCGTTTGTAAACGTATGTCTAACGTACCACGAACCTATCGGGAACTTATGCAGAACGTAAGTTAAGCACACGTTGAGTACGTCGAGAAAATTTGAACATGCTCAATAATTTTTCGCGGGCTCGACGTGTTCCAAATTTTCACAACGTACAGGGTGACCCAGAAAATGTTGAACCCAAAAATCACTAAAATCAATATTTTTTTTACCATTAAAATAACGCATAACTCGTTCACCAGCTATGTGCACCATACATTTAACTTTCTGAAACATTTTAGATCATAAAAATAGGCCACACGTAACTTAAAATACGTGTAATTTTGTAAGAAGTGTTGTTTTGTAGTGTAAGTGAAGTGCAAAAAAATGGTTTCATGCTACATGAGCAAAACAAGTGCCTGTTTGAAACCATTTCTGCACAGTATCTCATCAATATTCATTTATTATGTAAATCAATATTATTATTATATAAGAGACTTTAAAAACAAAAACTGAAGTCCCCTTCACTTCATGTGAAAATGTTAATTTGATAAATACAGATCAAAAGAAAAGATTACTTAACTCACCGTACTTAGAACAGAATTAAGTTTCATATCTGAACCAAGTTACAATTTTTTCACTTTCACAAAAGGGCGGAAACACCCCCTGTCACACAATCAAGTGTATCTTTAGTTTGGTAAGGCCAATTTACATGATCTGAAGTTCTCCAGAAAGCTAAATAAATTGTTTACATAACTGTTGATAACAAAATGCCATTTTTATTTATTTTCATTTTTTATTAATTTCTTTAAGTTTGTGATTTTTGGGTTCAACATTTTCTGGGTCACCTTGTATCACAGCGTGGTCTTAACGTAAACGACGTATCCCCAACTTACCCCTCACTTGTATCAGCGTACACCAACGTACGCCAACGTATTTTTTGATAATTCGCATACGTTGTCATACGTTCAGGCGATACGCCATGGTGTGACAGGGCTACCGTACAGCTAGCGTATGTGCCGTACGGGGAGCGAGCATTCGGCGTTTTGGGAACTTATGGAGGGTTTGAGTATATAAATGGATGCCTTGAGTATCTCATCCTCACTTCTTCATGGTCTGTCGTGCTGAACACATCAACCCATCATCATACGCTACGAATAGGCCTACGCTACGCTACGTTAAGTATACGTTAAGCATACGTTAGTCATACGCTCGCATACGCTGTGATACGCTGTCATACGTATGTTATAAGTTAGTGATACGCTATCAATACGTGAGTCATACGCTATGTATACGTTCAATACGCTATGGATACGCTATGGATACGTGACAGGGCCTTACACGATCGCCCGGCATAAGGTGAATACGTGAGAATACGTCGAAACTCGTTGGAAATACGTCAGGCATACGTTAGACATACGGCACATATACGTTATCAACTCGTTATCACTACGTTGGCTGTACGTTTCCCCGTCAGCCTACGTTCATCAACGTATACCAACTTACGAGTAACGTCCCACTAACGTATGTCAGCGTATGTCAACGTATATATTTAACGTACCACAAACTTACCGGGAACTTATGCAGAACGTATTAAGCACACGTTGAGTACGTCGAGAAATTTTGAGCATGCTCAATATTTTTTCGCGGGCTCGACGTGTTCCAAATTGTCACAGCGTATCACAGCGTGCTCTTAACGTAAACGACGTATCCCCAACGTACCCCTGACTTATATCAGCGTACACCAACGTACACCAACGTACGCCAACGTATTTTTCGATGTTTCGCATACGTTGGCATACGTTGAGGCGATACGTTATGGTGTGACAGGGCCTTTAATTTGTTCTGAATTAGACATTTCTTTCTGTTACGGTGAGCATTTTATCATGCATAACATTGGGGGATAATTGAATAGGTTGAGGCAAAATTGAATAGGTTGGGGCAAATATCGGGGTCCGCCCTCCCCCTGGATTTACGCCTATGCCATGGGCAGGTAGTAACATGAAGGTGAACATGTGAAAGCTACCATGTTTCATCTACGCCTCGCTATACCCAAGTTTGGATGTTTGGTTGCAGTTGATGTATTCGCGGGGAAAAAATAGATAGGCCTATTGGCGGACTATTTTACAACATTTTGGGACCTTTCTCTACTCTAGAAGAAGGAAAGAATCCTTTGTACAAATACCCTTTTAGTTAAAATTGGTAAATCGGTCAATCCAAAATGTACCTTTTGTAACGAAGTTGACGAAAACTTTGTTCATCTCTTTTGGGAATGTGAATTTTCTATAAAGTACTGGAAAGACGTTCAAAACTGGATTAATATCAATCTGGACACTAATATTAGGTTGAAAAAAGAAATGATCCTGTTTGGAAATTACCAGTACAAAGATTATGTTTTTAACAATATCCTATTAGTTCTTAAATTCAATATTTACAAAAAGAAGAATAACATTGTTTTACCTATGGAAAGAAAGAGGTGATAAATTTGTATGTCAACGAAAAAACTATTTATAATGCAGACCTGAAAAATAAAGCTTTCAATATCAGGTGGCATAAATGAACATCACTTTTTGAGAAATTGCATGTATGTTTATAAGAACGAGGAACAATACACTGTCTCTGTATACATTAACCTGTTTATATACAAAATACGTTCAATTAAATTTTAAAAAATTGTTCATATATGAATGTACCCCTTGGTAAATATAATTTGTATCACCACATGTATATTTGAATTGTTTTATGATGTGATCTTTTCAGCGAAAGAAATGATAATAAAAAACTATAAATGAGAAAAAATATTCAAAAACCTTCCTCTTATACCTGGTGGATACAGCGACCTGCTGCGGCTTCCCAATATACATCGATCAATAGATCGCTTAAAAAACGTGCGACTACTACCCATGACTACTACCAGCGATTGAGTAGCTCGAAACGACCCAATTATGGCGACCAAAGGTCGCACCGAAATACTTAGAGCGTGGCGATTATAGGTGCAGCGACCTGTTGCGATCAGCGACCGGCTAGTATGATTCGAGCATGTTTAATGTTGGGGATATGGTGATTAAGATATTCAATGTCATAAGATTAGTGAGTTCCATGACCATGAAAACAATGCTAAGGGAGTCTCAGGTGTATTCTAGACTTTATATGTTTTTATAACGAACGTTGCACATACTGAACTATTTTCCAATCAGTTGGTCATTTTCATGCAATTATAGTCTCATGAGACATATTTTGATCTA
Source organism: Ophiura sarsii (assembly GCA_035610835.1). NCBI lineage: Eukaryota > Metazoa > Echinodermata > Ophiuroidea > Amphilepidida > Ophiuridae > Ophiura > Ophiura sarsii. The sequence continues at coordinate 44,030,970 of CM069448.1, forward strand.
TTTTTAGTGAACAATAGTCAAAGCATTTGACAAGCATTTGACAAATTTATTTACAAGTGGATGCTCCAATCACTTCAGCTTCTTTTTTCTTTTTTTTGCCCATCAACATATTCAGATATCAGAAGAAACACCATATTTTTCTCATTTTATGATTTCAGTAAAAACTGTTTGGCGAGGAAGATCTGTTCCATTTAGACGTTATAGGCCAAAATGCCTTGAATTATTGCCAAAGGTGGTTAACCACTTGGCCATTTTGTGTACTATTCAATGGGCAAGTTTCATGTTACCTTGTAATTCTAAAATAAGATTAAGAACCATTGGAGTTATGCAACTTAAACTTTGGAATACGACTATTTAAAGGATGACCCATCCTGCAGAATATAGTTAAGTTGAAAATCGTGGCAGCAATCGGAACACCTACCTTTAAAGGGCCATTAAAGGTATATTATGTGATCTTTCCAGGGAACGCCCTCAACATCGAAAAAAAAATAGAAAGCAGATTTTCTTGCAGATTTACATTTCTGATCATAAATCATGCATACATTCCAAGTTACAGGGCGATACGATTCTTAATTACTTCAAAATCATGGTTTTAGAGTGAAAATAAACTGTCGGAATCCCGACAGTTTATATTTTTCACTCTAAATTCACTCTAAAACCATGATTTTGAGGTAATTAGGAATCGTATTACATGTATGAACTTACACCTATCATGCCTATAGGGTTAAGAAATCAGCCCTCTTTGTACAACAAAACGTCGATTCAAAACTGCTGGTTGAGCCGCAACCAGCATTTTTCATGGTAATAGGGGTGGTATTTCAATAAATGTTTAAACATTGTTTTAATCAAGTTTTGCTGGGTTTTTTTAAGTAGAAACAACAATAATGGCAATTTTTAACGTTCATCTTGAATTCCGAAGTAAATTAATTAAAATTAAAAAAAATCAACATGACATTTTGTGTAATGATCCCAAAATTCATTTTAGACCGTATATAGGATTTCCATATATCCAACACCGCCAGTTTTCGAATATTAATAATTAAATTATTTACATGCATTATTCAAATCGGTGGCGTCTGAGATATTTTAATAAGGGGGCAGGGCCCGATAAGGGGCACGAATGCAAAGGGGCAGGGCTATATTATTACGGGGCCTTTTTTCGATTGAAACTGTGAAAAGTTCGACTCATTTCCCGCACCAATAATTGAGCTACATTTATCATTATCTAGAATTAAAATGGCGGATGACCTTTTAACCGTGTTAACACAGCAATATCGTATATGCAGTGCAGTGTATACCCTTTTAGTGTCAGTCTTACCTTTTATCCAGGATCAAAGCGGTAAGAATAATCCTTGTCCGAACTTGCTTGTACGTATAAAGGGAATGGATTAAGTTGGGTAATAAAACAAGTCTCAACCATCAAAATGGAGAAATGGAGAACAATATTTGAAAATTAGCCCAGGGAAAACAGTAGATGCGCAACCATAATATACAATACATGTATATATTGCGTGAGCATAGGTATTGCATGAGCAACGCAATATATCCCGGGTGTATCAAAAAACGTAACACTTTTTGTCGATACCCTTAAAGGGACACGAAGTAGTGTTGAAGATTTATTTTTTTATATAATTTACCTCAGAATTCGAGATGAATATTAATATTAAATGGTCATTTTTTGCTGTTACCACTCACAAAATCACAAATGCAGCCTTTATACCCAACATATTTATATTATGACTGTTTATAGAGCTATATCTGGGGAGCACACATGGTTTTGAAACACACTGAAACACATGTGACGTTCCACTATAAATCAAGGTCAAGGTCAATCAATCACCCAAGTTGGCAAGGATGTCCACCTAAGTTTTAATTTTACCAACTTCAAAGAACATTTTTGTATATAACTCCCTGTGACAGCCTGGACCGGGACCAGAATACCCGTATGCTCCCCAACTATAGTGTGACATTCTGATATTTGATTTGACGTTTTGTTTGTTGTACAAAGAGGGCTGATTTTTTTTGTTAATCCTTAAGGGAGTGTTCAGAAATACTTTGGTGGGGCGGGGCTGGGTAAAATGAGGTGGGGGGGTTAAAAAAGTTTGAAGTTGCCCAAAGGGGGGACCAAAAAGTTGTTAGTACATAAAGGGGGAGGTCAAAAAAGTTTGACCAAATGGATAGTATAACGCCTGTGTGGACCAAAAAGAATGCACGCTGCGCGCTTTAGTTTATAATTGTTCAGTTTTTTAAAAGGCAATAGGTGTAAAAAGCCAATTTGTGTAGGGCCTAACCCAAAAATAAATCCCACTACACAAGAATATAAGACGCTGCTAATTGCAGGCCTCTCTTCTCTGCAAGCCAACATGGCGAATTAGACGCAGCTTGTCGGTTTCTGCTGATTAATACAGTGACAAATTAGGACTCAGCTCGCTGGTACTGGTCTGGTAGGTCTATGTCGGCCAAATAACAATTAGACGCCGGTTTCTACAGACATGACAGACTAGATCAAGTTACAGTGAAAGTTAGACGCAGATGCCGGTCTTTGCCGGTCAAATAACAATGACAAGATACCGGTTGCCGGAGGCTCTGCAGGCTAAATTTAATAAGGCAAGTTTGACGAAACTTGCCGGTCTCTGTCGACCAAGTAGGCCTATAGGTGACAAAATAAATGCTGCTTGTCACTCTATGCATCTAGAGTTACAGCTTGCCGATTTCTGCATCCCAAACAGTGACGAATAAATCATGAAACGCAAAGAGGCGCGGCACCGGCAAGATAGACTCAATTTGTCGATCTGTAGCCCCAAAAAGACGAGTTAGAAGTAGCTTGTCGCCGTCGGTCCATTGGCGTAACCGAGGACGTGGATCATCAATGAGGGGTGGGGAGGGGTGTATGGACGTGATCAGGGGGATAACCAAATGCCCCCTGCCGCCGCCCCCCCCCCCCCCCCCCCCCCACTAGTTGCGCCACTGTGTCGATCACAGAATGCTGCACACAGGACAAACTACAATGACATGATTGACGCAACTTGTCAATTTCTGCAGCCCAATCTATCATAAAGCAATACATAGACGCAGTTCATCAGTCATCTCTCTTCAATCCAAATCCCTAAAGATGCTTGAGACGAATGATAACTCCTAATTTAGTTATTCGTCTCAGATAGTATGAAAAATTACACCGTCATAAAATTACACAGTTACAAGATGGAACTTCAGTTTGTTGGCTTGTACACCGTTAAACGCGGCTTTGACACCTCTCTCTGTATAAGGCCGCCAAACCAAATTGATAACTAAGTGTTTGGGTTTTTGTAATAAACAATAGAATTGCGTGATTGGTTGTGTAACGAAAAGAAAAGAGAGATAGAAGTAAATTTTGCGTGGTTTGTATCTCAATCGCGGCACAATTTATGTAAAATAGACATGAACGTTAACTTAGGCCTAAAAAAAGGTTTGTTTGCCCAAACACGACCGACCCATAAAATCTCAAAACCCCATGCTTTTTTTTAATTTTTTTTTTTTAGATTTCATTTTTTTTAAATAATGTTTTATGTTGACAAATATATGTATTAAATGATATTGTCATCTTAATTTGCCAAACTAATCAACAAAACTGCCCTGTGATTGACTTATTCCAACATATCCACCCTTTAAAACACTAAGGAGATGCAAATCCAAGATCCTACCACCATCCAGTGAAAAACAGAACATGTCAGACCATCCAGCGTGGTCTGAAGGTTTGTACTACAGGATACCAGGTGCACTATTAAAACAATACATGTATTTATAGCCCAAACCAGCCAGGCTACGTTTTACGGTGTGTAAACCGGGGGAGGGGGACAAAGTATGATTTTAACCAAATAATCGCCGCGAAACCCCTTGGATTCGACCGGACCCTCCGATCACCGAGCCGCATCCCTAACCACTCGGCTAACCTGACAACACTCACCCGGGCAGCGATTTTGTACACACACTATCAGCTTGGTTAATGATGTATATAGCATGCGTGTGGACATAGTTTTTGCCATAGTGAATCGTAGTGTAGGAAGGTCAGGGTTTTAAAGAACATTAAAGTGTATATAACATCAAATTGTATAGTCCTTTTCTTCTCTAAAAGTGTCTATAGCCACAAAAAAAACCAAAAAAAAGGTAATCGACCTACCGACCCACTTTTTTCAACTCTTGTTTGGGCAAACAAACCTCTTTTTTTTAAGGCCTAATATACATTTTGGAACCTATAGGGTTTTTTGGCTTAAAATCCAAAATGTATATATCTCGATCATGACAAAATTATAGTGTTAAGAAGCCAATTTTTCGCGGTTTGCGCTGCGCTCATGTACTTTGTACCTCCAAATATTTACTTTAGTTTTATAACCTTGTTACCATGATCGTAAATTGGCAGACCTGTAAATTGGCAAAATATGTAAAATTACGCCCTCATGTGCCTAAACATAATTATTTACATTAGTTTAAGAAGCTTGTTATCAGCACAAAAGTCACTCAATTATGACAAAATTAGTGTAAAGTATCCAATTTTGCGCGCTAAGCTCGCATGTACCTTCAAACATTAACTTTAGCTTCATCAAAAAAGAGTAGTATCAAATTTTGTTTGTGCGCTACGCGCTAATGTGACTTCAAACATTAACTTTAGCTTATAAAGCTTTTATGAAGGCAAGCCGCAATCATAGCAACCTGTAAAATAGCACATTTTTCGTAGCGCGCCTGTCAGGTCGCTTTTATATTTTTAACATTGTCAATTTTTCTGCATCTTTTTTTTGTGTGTATATAAAGCGCAAATGTGAACAATAGCCCAACAGACATGCATTAACATGGTTAATGACCAGAGTGATTAAAATTCAAACTGGTAACGTAACTCTCGATCGCGAAAGAGAGCTCTGAAAGGCCAATCAATTGGTTCACTGCAACTCAGAAAATATGCATAAAACCAAACACACAAATGGGCAGAGGTTAAAAATGCCAATGAAAATGACATAATAATAAGATGATTGATAATAATTTCATAAACATATCATTTTGATTAGCAGCTTTAGTTTTCTTTTAAATTAAGATTTTGATATTAATACAACGTACAAAAAAGAAGAAAGATTTACCAAAGAAAATGTCTTTATTGACAGAAATGTGTAGCAGGAGAACCCTCCCATGGCAGAAACCTTCAGCTCCAGGGGCGGATCCAGCATTTCTTTTTACACGTTTTCGCACGTTTTTATACGGGTTTTTACACGTTTTTAACGTTTTCACCCTGTCAAATAAGGGGGCCTCAGGCGCCCGGTCAAACAGACGCTCTGTCAAACATATGGGGGCGTAGGCGCCCTGTCAAAAAGGCGCTGTGTCAAAAATAAGGGTGGGGTGGGGTGGGGGTAAATCTGCCCTTGAGCTCTAAGGGGGCGCACTTTGGGGGGGGGGGGGGGGGGGTAGCGATGTGGTCGTCCCAAAACCGCATGGTATAACTTGCAAATATATCGACGGAACCTACCTGTCTCTAAAAAAAGTATTTCCACTCCGGGGGTGCGGGGATGTGGTGGGGATTATTGTCCAAGTTTGTTGCTTGAATGATAATAATAAAAATAATGCATTTATAATGCGCCATCTATCTAGACAACCTATTCCGAGGCGCAAACATCAAAACAATTCCAGTGATGGTGCCTGGACTATTGTGTCATCTAAGGCATTCCACTCAGGAATAGTTCTTGGAAAGTAAGAGTATTTGTGCACATTTATTCGGGCACTTGGTTAACAGCTGAGTCAGTCCATGAAGCTATAAGTTTGGTCATTCTGATCTAACACCGTCTGGCAATGCTTACTTTTTCGGAGCTCCTTTGAAAGAGGAATCTCAGAATTACTCACAACTCCAAAATGGCGCGTTTTTCTGACGAAATTTGGTGGGATTTCGCACTTTTCGTCTGATATTCTTGCTTAGAAATCTGGATCACGATGAGTGACACTTCTTTGAGAAAGGGGTATGTTGTTTGATGATAATGTAATATTGTAAAATAACTGCGAAAGTATAATTGATGAGGTTTCGATCAATTAAATGCTGACCTGGATCGCTGCCGGTTCGTTTAAATGTCTTCACCGTATGCGTAACATGTAAACATGCACACAATTCTAAATGGGAATTCCCACCGATAAGATAGTCGGTCATGAAATTGAAAGTACATTGTAAATATTAAATATATTGGGTAAAAGGTGCAATGTTGTCTCTTAAGCGCGTGCGTTGTCGCGACTTAAATTACTTAATGCTATATAATATATTCACCAACAACTTCAACTTTCAAATGATAAATCAAGTAAAAAATCATGAAATGAAATTATCAACACAACAATCATGACAATCAAATCATAATAAATGTAGGAGTAGGCCAGGAAAGGTGAGAATCTGTTCTCACCTTTCCTGAGTAGGCCTACTTTACTCAGGGCTGTCAACTCTCCCGCATGATTAGTAGTCTCCCGCCTAGAGGCTAGAGGCTAGACACTTTTTTCCCGCGCGCCTAGCATATAAAATCTCCCGCCTCAACAAAATTACCTCAATTAAAATGTTTATCAATACCTTACTACTAGTAACTAGCTTCTGTGGGTACATTTGCGATTTTGACCATGCAATTTTCGTGCGGATTTAAGTAAAACATCAATCATTGCTACACCCTACCCCCACCCTAGCTCTGTTTCATAGCTCTCATACGTCGTGATACGACTCACTCAGTATGAGAGCTATGAAATGAAAGCATATGTTCGGACGTCGGCGATTTTCGTTTCTAGTTTGCCTATTTCTAGAACATTTGAATACACTTACCTGGGTTATACATGTGCTATGTGCTGTTATTGCATCCTAGATAAATTTTCAGCTCCATAAATGTTGCTCAAAATGATATATTAATGATATAAAATCGGCCCTAATCACAGCGAAATGAAGACTCGTCAGCAGAAAGATGAAGTCAATTCGCGGTAATTTACGATTGGTTCCGAATAGTTTCAATAGTCTCGTTCCACGTTTTACTCCTCATGGGTGTACGCGTGTGTGTAAACATAGTAAATCACTAGGCGGACAACCAATACTATGAATGCGATCAACTGTTAACAACAGCCTGGTTCCAAATTGTTGGCACCAGGCTGCTGTTAGTGAGATTCCGAAGAACGCACATGACCTATTTTCCGAAGATTTCCATTTATACATCCTAGATAAATTATCAGCTCTATAAATGTTACTGAAAATGAATTATTTAGCGAAATGCTGTGTAAATACGCGTTGAAAGGTCATAATGAAGCCATGAAGGTCAATTCTCGCTGATTCCGGGTCATTTAGACAACTGTCAGTCGTTAAAAAAAGATGACCGACCAGTGCCACTGTACACAGTTTTCCATTGCCGAGATTGAAGCCTCTAGTGTGATAGCGCCCTCGATTTGCGAGTCACATCATGGGTCTCATTTGCCTTATAAGGAATTTTTGTCACTGTCAATCATAGCGACGCCCTCGATTTACGAGTCACATCGTGCATACCCACGCCCATGCCCGTATATAATGGGAGGCTCTTGTTTTGCGATTCGAATTTCCCCTCCCATGACTATACTAATTGTTTTAACATTTATAGTTTACATTTAACAGTCAAAACGACCTATTATATACATGTATGTCTAATTAGTCTTGGATAATCTATATAATAATACGCTACTAATCAATGTTGGACTTGTTTACGGGCTCATTCGATCTCTTGTCTAATATAATAATACGCTACTCTCTGTCTGTTTGTCTGTCTGTCTGTGCGCACTTTTTCGTCACCTTCCCGGGGTCGGGCGGCGTTCAAACTCGGTGGGTGGGTGCAGCTCGGTCCCTGCAAGAGCAAGTTCGCATTTGCTAGAGCTTACGAGGTCAAAGGTCATCTAGGGGTCAACTTTTTGAAGTTGGTTGGATTGTGCTTAAACTCAGTGATCACAATGCTCGATGCGAGACGAGCGTGGCAAAAATAAAACGGGTTAGCGTTTGTCGGGTCTTCCGGGGTCAAAGGTCGTCTAGGGGTCGAATTTTCAAAGTTTGTCCGATCGGGCTTAAACTCGGTGACGGGAAGCCCAAATACGAGTCAGCGTGGAAAAAATAAAACGGCTTTGCTTTTCTTGGGTCGTCTAAGGGTCGAATTTTCAAAGTTTGTCCGATTGGGCTTTATGCATGCATTCTACAAACCACTAAACCCGAGAACCGGCAAACCCGGGTGACCGCCTAGTGTTATATTAATTGTGTAAATATCACGGTAAATATTGGCCAGTGAAATGTAGTGTGCAACCGGAATCTCTGTGAGAGGAACTATGATAGGTGGATAGGTTATGGAACGAGGTCATATTGCTGTCACCCATTTTGACATCAGCTTGGTATATTTAGGGTAGTTGAAAAACCTTCAAAATCTCTGGAATTGATGGAGAAATCATACCATCGATGATACCATTTACATTCGGTAAGAAACTCTCTTCCAGGAATATTTTGTTGTTTGAAACAAATACGATGTAGGAAGTTAATGCTTGATTTTGTAGCTACATGTAGCTATACTGTATTATACAGATTATACAGTCATGACAGTTGATGAATTAATTTTTTTAATAATTTACTTCAGAATTTAAGATGAACATTAATAATTAATTTTTGCTGTTATTGTGGTACCACTCACAAAATCACAAAATCAGCCTTGGGCCTACATCCCATGATTTTTTTTTTTTAATAGCCCGATCGGGCAAGCTGTTGAGCAAAATAACTTGCCCGAACTTTGACCGAAAATATGTAAATATTTTGGAACAATATGAAGACATTTTAAACATGAAAATGAGGCAACAAGAATGATGATGATGGAGTAAAAAAAGTTTGAAAACTTACCAGATTAAATTCCAATGTGCGATTGTTTCTATTAAAACAATAACGATCACTTTAGTATGCAAATGAGTACATGTACCGTCAGAGTAGCCGCACAACACCACGTGTTACTTGCAAATGACTACTGACCCCAGGTTCAACTTCCAAATAAGGTAGCGCTGCCCTGGAATTTTCAATCATCACACGACACGACAACACTTACGATCCATAAATTACGCACTTTTTCGTAACACAAGTGATCAACATTATCTAATGTCACTTCCGGGTTTATGTAAGTGACGTAATTTGTGCAAAGTTCAGGCAAGACGAAAATACTATTTTGACTGGAAACTGAGCCGGGGTCATCGTCATGTCATGAGGTATTGCCGAGTGCGGACTCTGCCAGGTTGAATTGCAATTGTATTGTACATGTTTGTATCTGTTTACTTCCAGTCTACAGACGGTTTTATTTCTGTTTTAAAAACAAGTCAGCGAGAATTTGATGAACTTTATTGTGGTAAGAATGAAATCTTAAGCTTAGCTATAAAGTCAGTAGCCAACCCATTGCAGCATACTGAAAAAATGTGATTGCCCGAACGGACACTGCTACTTCAAAAAGTAGTAGCCCGAAATGAAAAGCACTTGCCCCGGGCAATCGGGCAGCGTAATTGTCGCAGCCTGCTACATCCAAATTAGCTTAAAATTCATAGATTTGGCTTTCACAACTGAAGGAGGGAGTAATTTATTCCATACATACATCTATGACTCGCTGTGAGAAGAAATGCTTCCTCAATTCCAACCCTTTCGTCAGTTGCTTCTCGAAAGTTTGAAGTTGTGCCCCCTTGTACCGGTGTTATGTGACATGGTGAAGAGCTCTTCAGGGTCGATGCCTTCCAGTCCATTGAGAATTTTGAAGACTTCAATCAGGTCTCCTCTTGTTCTTCTTATTTCTAACGGATAGCGCTTTTAATAGGGCCTTCAACCTCTCGCCATATGGTTAGTTTCACAGACTCTTTACAAGCTTAGTGGCTCTTCTCTAGCTTCTTGATGTCACCAATCTGGGTGTATCCTTGGTGCAAGATATTTATAAGTTAGACTAGTGTCCAGACCTATTACGGATTAAAGCTGTATAATCCTTTAATCCATCAATAGAGGATTTGGTGCTAGGTTAGTTTCGTGCTGTCTTACACCAAGGATAAACCCCAATCTGATTGGGGTTCCAGAATCCAGACTTGAACACAGTATTCAAGATGCGGTCGGATGTATGCCTTGCCTTGTATAAGATGGAGAAACTGTTGCTGTCAATATATTTGAAGGATCTCTTTATGATTCCAAGACTGCTCATCGCTTTTGCTGCTGCTTTGGAGCTTTGTTGATAAGGTTTACAACTGCTTGAGATTATCATGCCCAGGTCTTTTTCTTCTTCCGTCTTTGGAATGATCTGGTCTCCCAAGTGGTAATCTCTCTTGTTGTTATTAGTGCCCATATGCATACTTTTGCATTTGGTAGCGTTGAAACGTAGCAGCCAGGTGTCAGACCATTCTTGTAGATGATTTAAGTCCTGTTGAATTGTTTCCTCTTCACTGTTGTTGTCTGTGGTAGATCTTTGTGTCGTCAGCAAAGATTTTGGTGGTGGATAAAACAATGTCGGGTAGGTCGTTTATATATATGACGAAGAGGATTGGACCAAGAACCGAGCCTTGTGGGACACCACTTATCACATCCGCCCATTCAGAAAGAGCATTATATGTACCTCTGAATTTTAAGCCATTTACGGTATTGAGCACTTTGTTCAATGGCTAGTCTAACCAGAAACGGTTGTCAATAACTACATAATTATTGTTATTGACAACCATTTCTGATTAGACTAGCCATTGAACAGAGTGCTCAATACCGTAAACGGTAGAGCCAGGGTTCTAGCTACGGTGGGCGGCACTGGGCGGGGCCGCCCGGCACTGACAATATCCGCCCAGCACTCTTTTTTTTGGTTTATTTTTTAACAATTTGTGGATAAAATCATTAAACTGCCTCATAAAACAAGAAATGTTGTGGCAGGAACCCTCAAAGTGCATTAAAAAAAGACATTAAGAAGGCCTCTGGATCCCATGCCATGATCCACTGCACTTCATTCGCTACACTTTCTCCGTTCGCCGTCAGTAAATTTACCCGGCACTAAAATGGTCCTGGCTAGAACCCTGGGTAGAGCTTATAAAAATTCAGAGCTAGCCTATAGACCTTCCGGAATATTATCGCTACATGGACAATCCCATATGGTCATTTGTCCAATCATCAGGCTCCCTTTTTTTAAATATTTTTCAAAAGTCTTTAAGTATTGGATGACCCATATTTGACCAAAAATGACTATACATATTACCTCAGGAAAGATTTGTAAATGTTTGTATAAATTTCTATAATGTATTTAAAAAATAAATATGGTCAATGTCTGGCTGGAAGTAGTCACGTTGCATGGTGAAAATCCCACCCAACCCACCCGTTATCCATACTGGAGGAGTTGATTGGGTCGTTTTCAGGCATTATTTATAAGTCCTGGTTCGGCCGGCTTGGGTCTGAGCCGGACTCGGCCGATGACTGGCTGGGTTTTTGTGTAAGGGGTGGGGCAGGTTTTTGTAGGGGGGATAAGGGTCTGGACCATATTTGTTGTGCTTATTTCATGTTTTTGCCCGTGTATTTGTGGAAGGCTAGAGGTGCTCCTTTCGGAGGTCTCGATCCTTTCAAATGTGTATTGTATACTAAAGCAGGGTGTATTGTTTACTAAAGCATGGTGTATTGCATTATTGTATACTAAAGCATGGTGTATTCTTTACTAAAGCATGGTGTAATGTTTACTAAAGCATGGTATAATATTGTTACCTATGATAGAAGAAAAAATATTTATTGCATTGTGTGTATCAGGCAGTGATACTTTGACTACTCCAGCTCATCCCACATATCAATAAAGTTATTTAAAGTAAATGTTGAAATTGGTTGTGTGTTGTAGTTGCTTGTCAACAGTACGTAGTTAAACCTTCTGAGGACAAATGTAATTGGGTCTAATAAAATACAAACAATAACTAATCTTTCTAGTGTTTTAATATGTTACAGGCAACACTTTTCTTCCCATCTTAAATGATAAATTACTGAATAAGGTATTTTTTTATTGTTAAAAATAATTAAAGGTAGATGTTGCTGGCCCAATTTTCAACTTGATGTTTTCTATTTTACATGAAAGGTCATCCTTAAAATTGTCACATTCCAAAGTTTGAGTTGCATAAGGCAAAAAAAGAAAGAGTTGTGTTGCCCTCAAGTGCTAACAATTTAAAATTGGGTCGGTCGGTCGGAAATTTTTTTCTTTTTTCTTTTTTTTTGCTGAAAAATATATGGTGTACAGTATGTCATTGTCAAGACAAAATTGGTATAGGCCCATATGTCAAATAACTAATGTTTCTAGTGTGATTATAGTCGGAAAACATTTAGTAAAGCTAACTTATTCATTTCAAGCAAGTAACATTTAGACACTTTAGGGACAAATTTAAATCTTTAAAAAAAGATATTGGAAAATTTAAAAAAAGCTGACCCTTATTATTGCGATTTTAAGGTCGGTCGCTGAGGGTAACACAACTTTTTTGTTGTTGCCTAACTCCAATGGTTCTAATTTTAGAAGCACAAGGTCACAAGAATTGTGCCCATTCAGTAGTACATAAACTGGCTGGTGGTTAACCACATTTGGCAGTTATTCACCACATTTTAGCCTATAATTTCTAATGGAACATTACTGGCCTCAAAGATTTTATGGACTTATAATGAGAAAAATATGTGATTATTCTGATATCAAAATATCATGATGAAGAAAAAAAATCATCTATAGCCAAAAAAAAGTGATCGGAACATACAGCTTTAAAAAATGTATTTCTCTTGTTTAGATTTTAGAATGAATGAAAACATTTCTAAATTATTACAAGACACCAAGATAGTGATACAAATTTACAATCATCGGCATGATATGGGGTAACTCGACGGTCAGGTAGGGGTCACTTGATGCCGTTTAGGTGACCAGTTTTTACTCTAAAAAATAAAAAATACGAATAGAAATAAATAAATAATAAATAAAAAGGAATTTTTTTTTTTTGGGGGGGGGGGGGGGGCGGTACCCGTCCGAAAAATAGGTTGGGTACCCGGGAACCTGCCCGAAAAATAGGTTGGGTACCTGGGAACCCGCCTGAAAAACAGGTTGGGTACCCGGGAATCGAAATGCCCGTGAACCGAAATACCCGTGAACTTGCAAGTCTAATAATCTGTCAACATCTTTCAAAATTATAACCCTGATCAAATTTCATATTAACCCAAGTTCCAATTTGTTGTTTATACAGGGAGTGTCATGATCCACGTCTTCTTGGTAGACAAGGCCACTTACAGACCACAACCCGTAACATACTAGGCACACAGAGGTTGACAGATCCATCTACCAATGATGCAAGGAGATCATCAGACTTTGATGATGTTCAGGGAGGATATGACACCGTGACCCCTTCACCATCACCGAGTAAGAGACCGATGTTGTGTTCGCCGAAGACCGCCAACTCGCCGTACAAGGTAGATCCAGCAACACCGCAGTCTTCTCAGTCATCGAGGGAAGGATTTTCGACGAGGAAGAAAAAGAAGAGGTTTCCGCCACAGAGTAATACCATGTTGAATTATTTTTCTGTAAGCCCGTCTGCCAGGAACAATACGTGTGATAGTAGTCCGGATCATAGACTAAAAGAATCGGGATACAAACATGATAAATCCCCATTAACACACATTAATCCCCACCAACATAGGCATTGGCATGAGAATGCAAAAGACCATCAGCATGGACATTCTAGTCAGAATTCTAGCTTAAAGAGCCCAGACAAGGACCATCATCATAGATCATTGCAGTCATCAAGCAGTCATCAGGGTGTGCGCAACTATCCGGCGGCACAATCCCGAACTCCGATATCAAGTTGGGAAAGGCAGGACCGTAGAGGCAGTTCTGGTTCCTCCGGATGGCAACGCAGACATAGCACTTGTGGCGAAGAGGGAACTACCGGAAGGGTCCGACAGAGGTCACCGGACACGTCTGTTCATTCATCACACTCTCAGCCATTGCCCGGTAACAGTCCGCTGAGGTTCCGGCGTTTTAGCGGTAGCTCCTCGTCAGGTTCAGAAAAGAAGTCTTTCCCCATCATACATGTACGCCCGCCCCCAGGGCACGGCCCCAGCTACGATGAATTACTCTCCATGGCAAGGCAAAATGTGGACAAAAAGAAAAGTGAAAGAAAATCAGACCATCACCACCACCACCATAAGTCAGGACTTGGCTCAACGACTAAATCTGTGCACTTAAACGAAACTGAACACTATTATAGTACTGCCAGTGCATCTAGTAGTAGTGATAGCGAAAGAATAAAAACACACGTTAGGCATAGACATTCCAGCGGGGTAGACAAGAGGCATTTTCTGGAGAGACACTCGCCTAGTAAAGTAAGACACACCAGTGGCTCAGATAAAGATGGCAGAAACAATAATAATAAGAGCGTATCAATTTGTTTCGATAGAAACTTGTATAAAAACATGATGAAGAAATCGCCCATTGTCAGAGTCATTAAGATCAGCACGCCGTCACCGGTGAAGATCACGGATGAGTTACTGAAAAGATGTGGAAGTCCTGTGGTGCTTAGTGATAGTGGACTCTCAAACCCAAAAGTCAGTAAGGAGGATCGACTTTCCAGTGGCGTGGCGGTGCATAGTGACGGTGGTATTGCAAACAAGAAGAGCAAAGATGGCCTGAAGAGGCACCACAGCGCTGATGATTTGCAAATCAGTGGTAAGAAGAAATTAAAACAATTTGTTATACAAAATACTCGCATTGAATTCAGTTACGATTTCAAATTATTACTCGCAATTAGTATTTATTCTTTTGGATTCGTAAATGTAAAAAAATGAACATTTATATTTTGGGATTTTCAGGGGAATACTTGAAAATACCTGGGTTTTTTTAGTTAAATATGCAATGCAGTGATGGAGTACTCAAGTCTGGATTTGGACTCGAAACAGGTCTTGAGTCCCCTTTATTGAAGGACTTGGACTCTGGCACTAAGGACTCAGGAATTGTCTCCGAGTCCAGTAAATATTGGCTCATTTTGTATGCAGTAATTCAATATTTAAATTAAGTCATCTTATCCTCAATAGGTATAGAAATAATGTCATGAATACATCTGTACAGTTTGATAACCATTAAACCACAACATGCCTAGGGAACCTATAATAATTTTTATTATTAAAATAATCATTTAAAGTTATTTAATAATTAAGGCTGTTTGTACAATCCTAGAATTGTAGCCGTGGGATGGATCGGAGAAGGGGGGACGGGGTTAAATGGAGGACCAAAAAATGTATGTCCGCCACCCAATGGCATGACAAGCGAGGCAAACAACCATGAATGACACCGCGAGCGCTGGTCTCGCTAGGCTAAATATTTGCAGACCATCTACAGTATCCCCGGAGTTTAGTGCACTGTGGGATAGAAGTTTTGTGTGCGTGCCAAGAAGTGCTGTGCTGCTGAATGTGTGGTTCTGTATGGTGTTGTAGGGTTAAAGCTATCTCTATCTACTCTTTCCAGCTGAATTCATATTGAGCTTTTTTGTGTTGAAAACCAAATACATTAAAATAATTTATGCTGTAGTATAGATTAAATTCCAGATGGTGGCCAATACATGTTATAAATACACATTAAAATACAGGGTGTCCCAGTTGATTTATACCAGAAAAGGTGCAATTATTTAGCTAGATACTATTGTTACCGGGTAGAGTGCGGTATGATTCTAACATCTACATACATATATTAAGCTTTTTAAGGAATTTAGAATTTTAAAAATTGGACGTTTCTGACAGAAATTATGGACTTAATTACCGAATTTTGAAACTTGTGAAATCGTTGACCGTGTTCGGCACAAGGCTCAATTTAAATGATATGCAGGTACTTTGCTGTGTCCTCTTTTAATTTCATTGACACAGTTAATAGATATCAAGTGTTTTTATGAAGCAACATTTGAATTGTGTTAGTGAATGTACTGCTTAACGAGAGATTTATACCATACTTTCTTCAGTGGCAGTTTTGAAGTTTGACCCTGTGAGTTTTTATCAATAGAAATACAATGAGAGTGAAAAAACGGTTTGATTTGTCGATAATGTCATGCCACATCGAAACACATAAAGATATCTTGATGAAATTGACAGAGTATTAGATAGAAAAAGGTCAGAATGAGTTTTCTATATTTGGGGATAATTTGGTCACAGTAAACGCAATTTTATTTGTTATTGTACATGTACGCAGCACAACATGTACATAGCATAAAATAATGTTAGGATTGGTTTCTGTCAATGATTAGAAAACATGACATTATATATGTTTGATGAGGCGACTCTGCTATCTGTATTTGCCTGCCTTATCATTAGATATTGATATGCCACTATTTACCATTTTCATATTATAAACCATCTTTATACTTTGTTTCAGTTAAGGTAAACATTGAGAGGCTGGTTAATTTTTTTAGAATAAGGCCGAGTAAAAAAACAAAGTAGTTTCTCATCCTTTTTTTTCAGGAATTGTGTAATCTTCTTTTTCTTCTTTTCTTCCTTCCATAACTTTTTTGTTAAAATATTTAAAAAGCTGAAATCTATGATCTTGGTAATACTAGCCTAGGTTTACTTTAGTCCAATGAGCATTTTAAAGCAGGTTTTGTGTTAACCAACCCCCAAGAACCATAAAAGAAAAAGATTTTACAAAGGCCTCGTCCTCTTCAAGTTATGCAACCAATCAGGCAATATCATGCTGGTAATGGTGATTTCACATTGTTTATTTTTCTCATCCGAAAAAGTTGTTAATTGATAAACTTGAATGAAGTGCAACGTTGTTTTCGTCATTTCATTTACATTGTTAATTTAAACCAATGGAGTAATTTAACTCGACATTTTGGAATAAGATGGGTTTTTTAATATAAAACTTCAGGTCACCCACCTTTTATTTGGGTTTACAAAACAGATATTTATTGAGTGATTAGTCCTAGTACAGAATCAGGGTTGTCTCTAAGCCGGTCAGGCGTAGCCGGCATTCATGATTGCTGGGGCACTCTAAAAAAGGGTAACAAAAACGGCACTCGAAATGTTTTTTGTTTGTTTTTTTAATTGTGTTTTTTTAACAATTTGTGGATAAAATCATTAAACTGCCTCATAAAACAAGAATTTATGTGCATTAAAAAAAAATTAAAAAGGCCTCTCGACCCCCATGCAATGATCCACTGCACTTCGTTCCCTACATTTACACCATTCGCCGTCAGTAAAATTAACCGGCACTACATTCTGGCTAGTAACAACACTGTACAGAATTGACTTTCCTATGGAGACTGACTACATGTACAAACTGGGATTTGTTCATTTTTACAATTGTATTACAGAAAAATCAGCCCTCTTTGTACAACAAAACGTTGGTTCAAATATTCTGATCTACGGCTGAGACAATTTCACACTAGTCATGCTAGTAGTTGGGGAGCATAGGGGTTTTCTGGTTCCGGTCTAGGCTGACACATGGCGTTATAAATACCAAAATGTTCTTTGAATTTGGTAGAATTAAAACCTAAAGTGGACAACCTTGCCAATGTGGGTGGTTGATTGACCTTTGACCTTGATTTAGGGTAGAAGGTCACATGTGTTTCAATGAGTTTCGAAACCATGTGTGCTCCCCAGCTATAAAGCTCTATAAACAGTTACAATATGTTTATGCTGTAACCCCGGTGTTCTCTCTTCGTATTCAGAGGGGTAACACATGATCGTTCCAGGATCTTCAAATACCCCCCTATTTACGGCGTTTCGCGGACAATTTGGCTAATTTGACCCCCTTTTTCGCACAAAAACGCGGACATTTTGTCTGAAAATAACCCCCCTTTTTCACTATTTCAAGGACACTTTCTAAATATCCCCCCTTTTTGCGCAAAAACGTGGACACGTCTGGTTCAAAATACCCCTTTTTCCTATTCCCAGGACAATTTGATATGACACAAAGCTCATTCTATTTGTTTTTCTTCCTCGCGGACATAGCCTCTCAAAAAAACACCCCTAATTTGTTGAAATCGCGGACATAGCTTCCAAAACGACCCCTTATTATTGGAAATCGTGGACATAGTTTCAAAAAACACCCATAATTTTGCGAAATCGCGGACATAAATGTCCGTGGAATGTCCGCGGACATGGTACGGAAAACCCCCCTTTTCCGCGATTTTTGGAACGATCATGCGTACCCAAAGTCAATGTTGACTGAAACCACCGGGGCTGTAACAAAGGCTGCTTTCGTGATTTCATCAGTGGCAACAGCAAAAATGACCATTATAAACACTACTTACTGCGTATACCAAGTACAAAAATAATAATTGAATACTTAAAGGTATATTATGTGATCTTTCCAGGGAACGCCCTCAACATCGAAAAAAAAATTGAAAGAAGATTTTCTTGCAGATTTACATTTCTGATCATAAATCGTACATACATTCCAAGTTACAGGGCGATAGGATTCTTAATTACTTCAAAATCATGATTTTAGAGTGAAAATAAACTGTCGGAAAATCCGACAGTTTATTATTTTCACTCTAAATTCACTCTAAAACCATGATTTTGAGGTAATTAGGAATCGTATCGCTCTGTAACTTGGAATGTATGTATGATTTATGATCAGAAATGTAAATCTGCAAGAAAATCTACTTTCTAAAAAAAATAATGAATAGAAGGCGCGCTCTTGAAAAGATCACATAATATGCCTTTAAGTGTTTTGACTTAATCAGTTAGTAATTCATTGTTGAATTGTAATCGGTATTCCATGAAATATACCAAAGGTTAATTTACTTAAGATATAGAATGGTATCAGAATTGTTGAACTGTTGTTGATGATTACTACTATTTCATTTAGTTGGTTATTTTTGTATCGCTGGTATACTTCTGATCCATCTAAATTTAAAAGTGCATCATGTCTACAAAGCTTTTTAAAGAAATGATAGAAAATATATAGTTTATTCATATCTTTTTAGGGAGTAAGTTTTCAAATTCTTGTTATCATCCCAAAATTATTTTGTATAACATTAGAAAGGGACAGCATATAATTTATTTATAAATAGTAGATCAGATGTACTATTAATATTAATAATGTAGTCATGTAGCGTAGTTTGTATTGTATCAATGAAATTGATAACTAATATTTGTTGACCAACAGAAAATAGCGCCGGCAGTGCATTCCAAATTTCTGTCAATAAACGACAACGGGTACCAAGCGAGGCAGAACCGCAGATGGACGAAAGCAAGAATGCATCCGCGGCAGACTCTGACACCAACGCCTGCGGTTACACAACTGCCAGGGAAGATCCCACTCCGGAGGGCGGTGTTGGTGTTGTTGGAGGCGTACAATATCTTTTCAGGGAGCTCAGCACGCCCTCATCGGACAACGGCGAGAGCAGTCTGGAAGACGCTAGTAAGATGGCAACTCCTCATCAGAGACCGAAACTGAAGCTCAGCAATATCCAGCTGAATTTGAACAAATTGAAGAGTCGGTTACAGCTATCGCCGAAGAATATCCGCAAGAGTTTGGACGATGAGGAACCGATGGATATTGGTACGGACAGCGACGTGGTGATGAGATCCGAATCCGACGATTATTCTTCGCCGTCTAATTATAAGGATAGCACATCTGCTGCACGTATCGTACACCCAATATTGTCGTCTGCTACTGATGATGTCCAAGACGCTACAGAGACTGAACCCGTAAGGAATTCTGAAGATGGGGGTTGTGTGAGTGACACCAGGTGTGGTGCGGAAGAGATGGATGGAAAATGTGACTCTGACAAGCCTGCTCAAGGTAAGACATTGTTGTTTTTGCTTTTATTGTCAAGTATTATTTACATATAAAATCACTGAGTGAAATATACTTTCAAAGGTGAAAATGTTTGTTGGGTTTTTTTTTTGCACTTCTTCAATATCTATAAACAAAAATCAAAATTGACAACAACAAAAAAGAAGAAAAAAAGAAGGACAAAATTAACAATAACAACAAACTCTCAAATCCTTCAAATACGGTTTGGTCGACTCACGGAATTGGAACTTTTTTTCCCATGGCCATATACAGGTGAAAATCTTGTTGGGTGTTTTTTTGAATTTCTTCAATAAAATCTATAAAATATCAAAATTGACACCAAAAAAAAGAAGAAAAAAATAAGGACAAAATTAACAATAACAACAAACTCTCAAATCCTTAAAATACGGTTTGGTCGACCCTCAGAGTTGGAACTTTTTCCCCATGGCCACAAACAGTTCTATGTAAAGAAATACAATCATTGATAATAACCAACATCTGGAATGGCTATGGCAGACAGAACACAAAATTAACACTTTTACACTATACTTTAAAATTGGTAATTTTTTGTGCTTTGCCAATTTTGAACTGTTTTAAATTCGCGATTTGTTGCTTCATCACATAGACTTATACACAAGGAAATATATTTGTGTGTTATTATTTTCACGGTAGCTGGGTCGAGCGCGAAAATAAATGTAGGGCGAACATTTTCACTTGAATACCACTGCCAAATAAGCTGTTGCTTGGTAGACAGGAGTGGAATACATGTATACCACTGCCAAAATAAGCAGTTGCTTGGTGGACAGAAGTGGCTAACTATTATTGTAAAAGTGGACCTTTTTTCCGCTACATTTATTTTTACCCTTTTAGCGCTAAAATCAGCAAGTGAGAAAATCTATATGCAATCATATTCATTTTGTATAGGTCTACAGTATGTAAGTAGATAAAAACAAGCAAAATTGTTCAAAATGTGCTAAGCGCGAGAAATTCCACTTTTTACAGTATATATAAAATTAAAATAAGTACAGAGTAGTATTTCTTTTTAAATTATTTTGATATCCAATTATTTAATGATCATATCACTCAAAGTACTGCACAGCCAAACGTTTCCAATTCATGATAGAGAGTATCAATGCATTTTGTTTTGAATCAATAGAAAGGCAGCATGTGGAACAAAATTGTGTGAATCATGCACCATATGGCATGGTTTACCAATCATGATGGATAAGGCCAAAAAAAAAAAATTGTTATGTTGTCCTCGACCGCCCGCTCGTCATTTTAGGGCCGCTCCGATTTTTTTTTTTTTTTTAAGATTTTTTTTTTTTTAAATCGTTGTTGTGTTTTTTTTAAAAAATCGTATTTTTGTATTAAAAAAAAATCAGATTTTTTTGTTGTTTCAGATTTTTTTTTTTTTTCCAGATTTTATTTCCAGATTTTTTTCAGATTTTTTTAAAAACAGTTTAAATGGCATTACTATTAAATTAAGTGTTTATAACATATATGTGTGGCTCTTAGAGTGATTTTAACTTCTTGTTGGCTGAACTTTGAGCTTCTGCTGGTAAAATTAAATTTAAAAATTAAAAATTAAAATTAAAAAAAATCCGCCCGCCCGCCCCTCCTCTCTGAAAGCTGTCGAGGACAACATAACAATTTATTTTTTTTGGCCTAATAAAATGTTATTGTTCAATTTATGTTCTAGGCAACCTGAGGTTGATTTTTTAACAATTTGTGGATAAAATCATGAAACTGCCTCATAAAACAACAAAGTATGTGGCAGGAACCCTGAAAGTGCATTAAAAAACCTAAAAAACATTAAGAAGGCCTCTGGATGCCATGCCATGATCCACTGCACTTCGTTCGCTACACTTTCTCCGTTCACCCTCAGTAAATTTACCCGGCACTAAAATGGTCCTGGCTGAGGTATCCATCCTTATCAAATCTATGGCAGAATGCACAGCTTCTCCATTTGTGTCAGCAAGATTAAAAAAGAAATCAAAGGTTAAAATACAAAAACAAGCGGAAACATAAATTCACAAAAATTTGAGAGAGAAAAATGGGTCGGTCGAGCCAATATAACAGGTTTTTTTGGTCACCGATGCACACATTTGCCCATTTGAGTTTTACACAAACTGGCCAGGTGGTAATAACAACCTTTGGCAGTAATTCACTTCATTTTGGCCTATAACGTCTTATGGAACATATCTTGCGCCTTAGATTTTACGGAAATAATGAGAAAAGTATTGGTTTACTTCTTATATCAAATTATTTTGATGTGAAAAAAAGAGCTATCATTGATCGGAACATATATACACCTTTAATACGTAATTTGGCAATTGTAGATGGTGTACAGTGGTAAAAAAAAGTAACTATACAGGTAATATATGGGCTTGTATGGGCTTGTAACTCTAAAAATATATATCCTACCTAAAAATATTAAATTATAAAGTTGTTGAGAAATTTATCTTCTTTCATATGAAATATAGCACGTTAGGATCAGTTGAATATTTTAAAAGAAGTGACAATCGAAAATGTAAGGTAAAGTCACAATTTCAGTTTCACATTTTACTTTTCAACACGGGGAGAGTATGACAGGTGGGGTGAGTGTGCTATCAAACCTGCGCTTGCATCTCCATGCAATTGCACTACCGGTAATCGATAATGTACCCGTAGCTGGGTCCGTGTGTAGAAAAGAAAAATGTGAACATGAAATTGTGACTTTACCTTACATTTCCGATTGTCATTTCTTCAATATTTATTTAACCGATCCTAGGGTGCAATATCTCATATGAAAGAAGATAAATTTCTCAACAACTTTATAATTTAATATTTTTAGGTACGATATATGTTTTTAGAGTTAAAAGCCCATTTATTACCTGTATAGTTACTTTTTTTTACCACTGTATACCTAAAAGATCCATAAAAAACATGCATTCTATCAGTTGAATTGTAAATATAGACCTGTACTGGTACTGAGTTATTTATATGGTATGAAAATGCCAATATATACTGTTTTATTCAATTGCAGTGTAAAAAAAGGAAATATATTTAAAGGGTCAGGGATAAGACCTAGTCAGGGAACATGTTGTTGTTGTTTTGCTTTTTGTCTTGTATGTTTGGTTATTGTTGTTGTTTTAGGGATTTTTTGGTTTTGTTTGTTTAGTTGTTGTTGTTGGTGGTGGTGGTGGGGTGGTTTTTTGAGAGGGAGGCAGTATTTTGATATGGGTTTATTATTGTGGGATTGTTTGTTTTGGGTTTTTCTTGTTTTGCTTTGCTTTTATGTTTGTTTGTTTTGTGTGTGGTTTGTATATGTTGTTTTGGGTGTTTTTGTCCTCTGTGTGTGTTTTATCACATCTACAATTCTCAGTTCCCTCCAGGGTTGTAGCTACGCCGGGCGGCGCCGGACATACCCGCCCAGCACTCACAATCTCCGCCCGGCACTTTTTGTTGTTGATATTTTAACAATTTGTGGATAAAATCATTAAACTGCCTCATTGTGACAGGAACCCTCAAAGTGCATTAAAAAACCTAGAAAACATTAAGAAGGCAGCTGGATCCTATGCCATGATCCACTGCACTTTGTTCACTACACTTTCTCCGTTCGCCGTCAGTAAAATTACCCGGCACTAAATTTGGCCTGGTGACAACCCTGGTTCCCTCACAACAACTTGTTAGACATCACTGAAGCACCTTTTGTTTTTCATTCTATTCTTTATAACTAGTAAACTGTCAAAACTCGACAAATACATCTTGAATGTTAAATACATTTCTGCTGTATTAGAATCCCTGGTTATACTTGTTTATTTAATCTACGAAGCTCAAGAATCAAGTTTGCACTATTATGTTATTTATTTATTTTATTTATTTATTCGGAAAACGCTTTCAAAACAGCGGCACCCACCAACAGATGGTGGTGCATCCAACAAATATAAAGTAAGGTACATCAAAAGATAGGAAAAAAACACTTAATACAAACAAGAGAGATAAATCATACACTCATGAAATCATGAGAATTATATACATTGAGATGGGCTCATCGAGTCCTGACACGTGGAGCTTGATATATTGATTAATGATCATTATTACTTAATAACACCGTCCTACATGACCATGCACGTTTTAAGTATGACTTACAAAAGACATCAAAATGTCTATCGATTAATGCATTGTATGAATATATTGAATAGTTATTTACCAACGGGGTGACAGACAAACAATTACTACCTAAGATTAGACATAGTTTTGTATTATCATCACTTAGATTAAAAAAATTCCATACATAAGAGAGATCTGCTTGACGAAGATTCATTTGTAAATTGTGAAGCTCATTGTCACGGATTGCACGTAATGACTTACATAAAAGCATAAAATGTTTGATATCTTCGCAATCTCTATTACAGAGTAAACATACCTAACTAATACTAATATTGTGAATTTGTACTATTGGACAATATTATTTCACACACACACATAAATAAATTATACAACATAATAATAATTCAAATTCAAACAAATGATACATCAACAAGGGTTGTCTTCACGCCGGTCGGGTGTAGCCGGCACTCACGCTGGCCGACCGGCACTAAAAAAAAAAAACGGCACTAAATTTTTTTTAAAATTTTTTAATTTTTTTTTCTTCTTCTATTCTACATGGATAAAATCATTAAACTGCCTCATAAAATAAGAAATTATGTGGCAGGAACCCCCAAATAGGCCAAATTGCATTACATTTTTTTTTTAAAAACCCTAAGCAGGCCCCTGGACCCCGCGCCGTGATCCGCTGTGCTCCGTTCGCTACACTCACTCCGCTCGCCATCAGTAAAATTAGCCGGCACTCAAATTGCCCTGGAGACAACCCTGTACATCAATAAATTAATGATTTGTATAGTTTGATACAAAGGGGAAAAAATGATGACCGCAAACACGGATACAAGTTTGTACTAGCAAGTGCAGGCCATTTCCTTCTTCCATTTTACTCTTAATAACTTCCTGATGTATATGACTATTATGATGGCATTGTCAAACTACTCTACCATTAGACAATGAAAAAAAAACCACCCTGTTGTACGGTCAAACGAATCTCTCAGGTAGGGTCAGTTAGTCTGGCATTTTTTTTGGTCCAAATATTTCAACAATGTCAACAAATATATTGCACACATTTTACGAGAAAAAAATATTGAAAAAAGTATTGCAACACATTTTCAAATGATTTTCAAAAAAAATCTAAAAAATAAATTGAGTTATCACCTCTATTCGTCTAGCAATTATGTCCAAAGAATTGCAGTTTATTGCGTTTTGGCAATTTCAGAAAAAATGGGTCGGTCCGGCCGGTACAACAGGGTGGTTTTTTCTGTCACCTTAGTACATGTATAGTTTGTTCCAAACCAAACAGGCAAAATTCTTGATTCTTAATTTTGAGAATAGATTCTTAATTTTGAGAATAGATTCTTAATTTTGAGAATAGATTATTAATTTTGAGAATAGATTCTACTTATTTCATTCAAAATTAATTAAATTTGAAAATAACCATTTTGTCAATTGATTGCTTAAAATTAAGCTAAAAAGGGTGTTTTGTATAACTAACACATACATTGGCGCACAATTCGGGTGGGTTTGATTCGTGACTCGCAATCGTGTTACTGTTAGAAGAGTGTTTCAGACTCTTCTGGTTTCTTTCTTTTTCGAAACTCAATTTATTTTGGCTTGCAAAAACATGATGATACGAAAATAGAAGACAAAATACCTGACACTCAAAATCTATATAATAATATAAAACAAAACGTAAAATTAAACATGAATAATGTGGGTGAACTTGGGATTGGATCTTGAGTGATGCATGTAGTCCCCATGAAATATGGTCTGTGTGACGATAGATTGGAGTCTTTTTTGACCACAAATCAATTAAAACAGATGGTACATTAATATCTAATTAGTTGTGGTTAAGGCGACCTGGAAAACAATCTGTCTGTTGGTCTGACCAACGGATTATATTTTCGCATTTTCAACGACAACAAATTTACATTTTGAAATTTTTAAAAAAAATTGAAAAAGTTAAAAATTGTTGAATATTTAATGTCAAAAATTGTTGAAATCCACCAAAAATGTTCATGAAAAAAGAGGGGGAAAACACACCGACCGACCCTGCCTGGAATGTCTGTTTACCTGTAGAACAAGGCGTTGTTGTTGCCTGATAAGAGATCTATTCCAAGGGGTAGAATTTCGGCGCGAATCGGCGCGTAAAATCACTACCACGTGAATCCAGGTGGATTCGCGCGCAAAAAAGGGGTCCAAAACAGAACCTTAGATGACTGGTATTTGACCCTTAGTCAACAAACATGCCGAATTTGGAAGTTGTGCAAGCATATAGCCTTATTCTTGATATCATTTTCATTAATTTCACAATAATCCATGGATTCTCAAAATTGGCGAGAATCCAGGATTCTCGCAAAATTATTCCGCGAGAATCTAAATGGACTCTCGCACTGCAGCACAAATTTCTAGGCCTGTATCACCATGATCACATTTCCATATTTCTAAATAATGTATGGGCACATAAAATTGATTATTATTTCCGCTTGATTTAGGTTTTATACCAGGCTGGGAACTGTACGAATCCAAGCCAGTTGTAGCGTATCGTTTACTCTACCATCAACCTGTCTGCAATTCAAATTAAAATCCTATATCAACAAGATACATGTGTATAATAGGCCCATCCCTTATTGGTTGAGTAGTCAGGGAATGACCTGGGTACCTGCCAGCAATATTCCATGTTGATACACACCAAAATATGAAATCAATTATAATTTCTAGTATTTTATGTGTGAAATTGTATTATAATCTACTCTTTTATCATTTAAAATTGACAATGTACCATTCCTATTTAGTAGTGCTTGCACATTATTACAAACAAGAAGGATTGCTGGCAGGGTTTTCAACTGATAATTGTTATAATGATTAACATCATTAGAATGAATAATAAATTCATAAATCGAATCATTGAATGAGCTTAAGTCTAATTAATTGTCAGAGAAATGAAAAAATCATATCGGTTGTGCTGCTGTTTTAAATTTGAGCTTAATGATAAATTACATACTACATGTAGTTATAAATAAAATCTCTATTTAAAGGTAGATGACCCGATCACATTTTCGTAACACAGAATTATTTCAAACATACGGAGATTTTCATATCATATGAAAGCTCATATTTTTCTCATCATACTGAAATTTGACGGCCTAAATCGGTACAATTACGGAGAAATCGATGAAATAACGTTGAATTACCGCGAATGGTGGTAACCACCGATATAGTTTGTGTACTACTCAATGGGTACAGTTCACAGCATCTTGTGCGTCTAAAATAAGAACCATTCGAGCTATGCAACTCAAACTTTGGAACACAACTTTTTTAAGGATGACCTTTCATGTAGAATAGAAAACTTCAAGTTGAAAATCGGAACATCTACCTTTAACAACTTGTTTGCATTATTCTTGACATTTAAATGAAAGGGATGGCTTTGCCGCTATTTTCTGTTAAAGCTATTGTGTGTGTCTTGGATTAAAATAGATCATAATGAAGCATCGTAAAAGGCTATGTACATGTAGCCTCTAGCGCTGTCATGATGACATTACTCCTCAACAGTAATAAATAACCTGACACTCTCATTCCCATAAACTGTTATTGATCTGAAAAGATACATTCATTGTCCCAAGTGCTCGTGGGTTCGAGTTTAGTTGTAATAAAACATCGAGCGAAACAATTGTATACAATACTTGTTAAATATTGATACGTTAATCGCGTCTGTAAATTCATGCAATAATTTTAGGTGTTCAAATGTTTGACGGATTTTAATTTCCACTGACCCGTTTTCTCTAAAGATAGTTTAATATATCATATTATAATATAAATCATATAGTATGAGAGACAATTTGTTGTCGCAACAGACTTTTCAAACAGGAAGTCATACAGGTACGAGCAAGACCAACATATGGTTAACGTTTTCTACACAATTTCAAAAGAGACGATCATCCCATCCCGTCTCTGCCTTAACCCAGTACATTGTTTGTTTAGTAACAGTATATTCCATAAAACATATAGTGTTCCTGTAGTCTGGTACAGTAATTACTGAATTATTCTGGTTTTGTATTATCAAGTTCCGATTCCCATCATAATATACTACCAATAATTATGTAGGGGGGAAATATGCTTAGAACAGCAAAAAAATGAAATTCTAACAACACAGCTGTTTTTCTATTGAATGGAAATTAATCGCCACTCAGCGTTAACGTTCATTGCGTGATTGTGTGCGTGGGTGTGATGTACCTGATGACATGTGTTACATACATGACACGAGGTTAGAGACTGTTGTCATATGGAGGCATAATCAGGTTTAGCAGTTTACGATTCAAATATTTGTTGATTGCTGCTGGTGGGTAAGTTAAATTTGTTTCATGGTGGGGTTTTGTGTGTGTGTTTTTACTGTTATTATCATCTAACTTGCACCATATGCGATTCATTTTGTAAATAATATCCTGAATATGGTTGAAACAGGATGATGTGTGTACTGCTATGTCTGAATTACCACTTTCCACGCGGCAGGCGTCTGCAGACGAAAGTTCCATAATTGAACAAAAATATTTCAGAAATGTCAAAATATTTGAATTTCATTACCATATTTAGAATCACAATGAAAAATGCATTGAAATAAGTACAAACATGCCTTGTATTGGTTCAGTAATTCTTGAGATAGTTTTTAAAAATTGGGAAAGGTTTCTGAAAATCTGTTTTGTATGGTACAACTACCGGTAATAGCCGCGTGGAAGTGTTTAATTCAAAACATCATGGTACAAAATGTAGTATGTTTTTTAATGTAGAAAATAGGTCTGTCTATCAAAACAAAAATCAATATGTCTGAACCCATTGTAGCAAGCCTTGTATGAATGATACTGTAATTTGTTCTATAAAAAAAGTAAGCAAACCCTGTGCTTTATTATAATATTATAGTAATATAATTATTTGACTAAAGTTGCATATATATGTTCCAAATTGGCAACAATTATGAGGCTCATAATTAATCTGCGGGGTAGATGGAAATTGTGTGCATCTATGCGCCTGCGGTATCAAAATGTGTCTAACAAAATTGTTACAAAAGTGCAATCCATAAATATTGTTGTGTATCATGATTATCTTGTATTATTGTGATCGCGATAATGATTTGTATAAAGCCATGATATTTTGTTATATAAAACGAGTCTTCAAAACATTAGATATTCAATACACACACAAAAATCAATAGTTGAGTCCCAATCGCGCACATACACTTGCGCCAGCCGGCATTCACGCTACAAAAATAACAAATAAAAGAGCCGCCTAGCTGCCGGGCACCCATAGTGAAAGCGTGTAGTTTCAACTGGTTTTTGCAGCACTTCACAGCGTCTAGCAAAAATCTATAAAATCTATAAAAATTCACAAATTTATAATGTCAGTTAAATTTGCCCAAAGGACATCGACAACTCACATAAAAGAAATTGGGCCTATATTCGCTGGTTTTTGACTTGCGAGCATCGAGACAGAAAACCCGTACATTGAGATCTCATACCATAATTTCATCTACCATTATCACTTTTTTATCAGTGGTTTTTGAAGGAGAAAATTGGCAAAATTATCAGTAAGGTTTTGAGATCGCCTATTTTATTGCCATTATCGAACGGTATGATCGCGATCACTTTTTTGTAGCGATATAATTTATAACAAAAAAGAAAATACTGGCAATACACATGCTTACCATTAATTTCATCATATTATGACCAGATAAGAAGTTGTACCCATACCGCTTGTATGAGTGTGGACTTCCTTTTTTGTGTGTTTATTATACACCTAGCACAAAAGTCCCTGACCAGGTGCATTGTTGTTGGCTAATCCAAAATCAATAATCGGTACCAAACATCTGAGATATACATTAAATGGGCAAATTTCTTCTCTGTAGTTTGATACCTCAAAAGATTGAATTGATACTTTTTGAAGTTATGCAACAACAACAAAAATTGTAATGTTGTCTTCGACCGCCCCGCTCGTCAGATTTAGGGCCGCTCCAATTTATTTTTTTCTTCCAGATTTTGTTTCCAATTTTTTTCCCAGATTTTTTTTCAGATTTTTTTTTAAACAGTTTAAATGGCATTGAATATTAAATTAAGTGCTTATAACATATATGTGAGACTCTTAGAGTGATTACAACTTCTTGTTGGCTGAACTTTGAGCTTCTGCTGGTATAAGAAAATTAAAATTTAAAAAAAACCGCCCGCCCGCCCGCCCCTCTCTGAAAGCTGTGGAGGACAACATTACCTCTTTTTTTTGCCTTATGATGGTTTCAATAACCACAAGTAACAACGACAAAGTTGCACTATATAATATACACTCGGCAAAAGAAGGTCTTGGACACTTGTAAAAGTTCAAATAATTTTTTTAAATAATTTATAAAAAGCACATTATTGTATATCAATATGACTAGACAATAGTTCTCTACCAGCACGATATAGAGTTAACGCGTGAGCAATCATGCATGGCTGGTTACACGCATTAAACAATAGCAAGGTCAGTAACTGAAAATTGCAAAAAATGGAGCATTCAGTTATTCAATTGTGAAACAGTTTATGTGGCATAATGACCCATTGAAAGACAAAAGCAGTATGTTTCTTTGCTGGGGTTTTCATTATTGAACAAATCCCGTGCACATTGTTAAGTCAAAATTAAATGCCATTTTGAAAAGAAGAGGAAATTATCCATCTTGGATGCATCATTATTCCACTGGAATTGTTAACAAAATTTAGGCAATGATAAAAATGTCAAATTTCAGTATCTTGGCATAATCAAAAACAGTTCAATATCTTGTTTGTCCTCCCTGGCTCTGATTAAGTGCAGCACATCGACGTCGCATGCTTCTCACAAGTCGGCGGATTTGCTCTGGTGTGATGTTGTCCCATTCTTCAAGGAGATAACGCCTGACATCTTGAAGAGAGTCACCTGGCTGAATTCTTTGATTGACAGATTTTCCCAGTTGATCCCATAAGTGTTCAATCGGGTTCATGTCCGGTGAACAAGCGGGCCATGGATCCATGCGCTCAACGTTGTGGTCAGCCAGAAATTGTTGGACAATGTTCGCTCGATGGGGACGCGCATTGTCATCCATGAGAAGGAACTGGTCTCCGTGGTTTGCAGCAAAGGGTATGACGACTGGCTCCAAAATCTCATCGATGTAGCGCTGGCCGTTGAGGTTTCCGTTAATGACAATGAGTTCGGTCTTACCCTGTTCTGTAATCCCACCCCAGACCATAACACTTCCTCCTTGTCCTTGTTGCCTTTCCTGCACACAACAGTCTCTGTATCTTTCACCAATCCTCCTCCATACACGCATCCTACCATCATTATGATGGAGACAGAATCTGGATTCATCCGTGAAAAGGACATGGCTCCAGTCTTGTCTTGTCCACCGTGTATGATCTCGTGCCCAACGCAAACGAGCTTGAATGTGCCGAGGCAACAGCTTTGGCTTTCTTGCAGGTTGTCTGGAGTTCAAGCCGTGTTTATGCAGCCGGTTTCTGACAGTTTGTGCAGACACTCGACGGGCACCTCGACCTCTTGCAGCATGAATTTCAGATCCGATAGTTGGTGCAGTGACAAATCGCCTTCTCAGTGCAAGCATCCTAATCCTCCTGTCTTCTGCAGGGGTGGTGACCCTAGGTCGACCACTTCTAGGGCGGTCGCTAACATCATCAGTAGCTAAATAGCGCTGGTTCAAATTTGAAATTGTTGATGGTGCTACTTGAAAACTAGAGCGGTTCTCGGGCTTTGCGGTTCGCGGGTTTTGCGGTTATCGGGTTGCATGGTTTTTGGTTGAGCGGTTTCGGTAGACATGTTTAATGTGGTTGGTACTTTAGGATCCCAGCGGAACCAGATTCGATGACTGTCACACTCACATTGTTAGCGATGTGTTGTTATAATGGATAGTTTGATTCTCGAAATGTCTCTAAACATTTGATTTGAAAATTATCCATCATTTCATTCATCAAAATAATAAACAAAAATAATAAAAATAAGCTTACTTAAAAGAACACCTTTTCGGCTAAATCACGATTATTTAATGTAAACTTATATTGGAGATAAAATTTGAAATGCGAACATCATTTGATACGTCAAATGTGTTGCGGTTTGATCAGTTCATTATACACATACTTTACACGTAGCTCAAAAAGTGAAATCATATCAAAAAAATCAAATCGGGACACATTTTATGGTGTCCGTCATTTTTTAGGCTAAATTGCCGGAATTTTTTTCTCCATCAAATTTGTTGCGGTTTGACCAGTTAGCTACACAGACTTTATACGTAGCTCATAAAGTGAAATCATATCTAAAAAATCAAATCGGGAGACATTTTATGGTGTCACTCATTTTTTAGGCTAAATTGCCGGATTTGTTTTCTCCGTCAAATATGTTGCGGTTTGACCGGTTAGCTACACAGACTTTATACGTAGCTCAAAATGTGAAATCATGTCCTAAAAGTCAAATCAGGACACATTTTATGGTGTCTGTCATTTTTTAGGCTAAATTGTCGGATTTGTTTTCTCCGTCAAATGTGTTGCAGTATGACCGGCTAGCTACACAGACTTTATATGTAGCTCAAAATGTGAAATCATATCCAAAATATGAAATCGGGACACATTTCATGGTGTCCACCATTTTTTAGGCTAAATTGCCGGAATGTTTTTTCTCCGTCAAATGTGTTGCGGTTTGACCCGTTAGCTACATACGCAGCTCAAAAAATGAAATCATATCCAAACAATCAAATTGGGACACATTTTATGGGGTCTGTCATTTTTTAGGCTAAATTGCCGGAATTATTTTTTCTCCGTCAAATGTGTTGCAGTTTGACCCGTTAGCTACACAGACTTTATACGTAACTCAAAATGTGAAATCAAATCCAAAAAATCAAATCGGGACACATTATTATGGTGTCCGTCATTTTTTAGGCTAAATTGCCAGATTTCTTTTTCTCCCAGTCAAATGTGTTGCGGTTTGACCCGTTAGCTACACAGACTTTATACGTAGCTCAAAAAGTGAAATCATATCCAAAAAATCAAATCGGGACACTTTTTATGGTGTCCGTCATTTTTTAGGCTAAATTGCCAGATTTTTTTTTCTCCGTCAAATGTGTTGCAGTATGACCGGCTAGCTACACAGACTTTATACGTAGCTCAAAATGTGAAATCATATCCAAAAAATCAAATCGGGACACATTTCATTGTGTCCGCCATTTTTTAGGCTAAATTGCCGGAATGTTTTTTTCTCCGTCAAATGTGTTGCGGTTTGACCCGTTAGCTACACAGACTTGATACGCAGCTCAAAATGTGAAATCATGTCCAAAAAATCAAATCAGGACACATTTTATGGTGTTTGTCATTTTTTAGGCTAAATTGTCAGATTTTTTTTCTCTCCGTCAAATGTGTTGCAGTATGACCGGCTAGCTACACAGACTTCATACGTAGCTCAAAATGTGAAATCATATCCAAAAAATCAAATTGGGACACATTTCAAGGTGTCCGCCATTTTTTAGGCTAAATTGCCGGAATGTTTTTTTCTCCGTCAAATGTGTTGCGGTTTGACCCGTTACCTACACAGACTTTATACGCAGCTCAAAATGTGAAATCATGTCCAAAAAATCAAATCAGGATACATTTTATGGTGTCTGTCATTTTTTAGGCTAAATTGTATGATTTTTTTTTCTCCGTCAAATGTGTTGCAGTATGACCGGCTAGCTACACAGACTTTATACATAGCTCAAAATGTGAAATCATATCCAAAAAATCAAATCAGGACACATTTTATGGTGTCTGTCATTTTTTAGGCTAAATTGTCAGATTTTTTTCTTCTCCGTCAAATATGTTGCGGTTTGACCGGTTAGCTACACAGACTTCATACGTAGCTCAAAATGTGAAAAAAATCCCAAAAATTCAAATCGGTACACATTTTATGGTGTCCATTCATTTCTTTAGGCTAAATTGCTGGACATTTTTTTTCTGCGTCAAATGTGTTGCAGTTTGACCCGTCCCTTATGAAAATCGCAATCAATTCTGCAACCTTGCGCAAGGTTAAATTTGGAAAAATACAACCTTGCGCAACCAGTTTGGTTGTTCTGAGAAGGTTGCGCAACCTTGAAGCAATCATCCACAACCTTTGTGCAACCTTGCGACAAACTTGTGCAACCTTACGCAACCGTGCGACAACCTGTGACAAACTTGTGCAACCTTACGCAACCGTGCGACAACCTTGTGCAACCTGGTACCACCTTGCTGCAATCACATTTTGGTGATTGCATTTTCGTAAAGGGAATACAGTACACAGACTTTATAAGTAGCTCAAAATGTGAAATCATCCAACAAATCACATCGGGACACATTTTATCATGGTATCCATCATTTTTTAGACTAAGTCGATATCCCGGGGCCCATTTTGGGACCCGAGATTCCCAAAATGTCTCTAAACATTTTATTCTGGAATTATCCATCATTTCATTCATCAAAATAAAAATAATAAAAAATAATAATAAGCTTATTTTAAAAAAAATTGTCGGCTAAATCACGATTATTTAATGCACATTTAATGTGGAGATTCATTTGAAATTGATTTATTTTGTATTTAATCTGTGCATTATTTTTACTCTTTCGCTAAAATGTGATTCTTCGCCGGGTATTTTCATTTTCGTAACTGATGTAAGTTCTAGTTTCGATAGATTGGTACCAAATCTATAATTTGGGTATCGGGTAAAAGTACAATGTTGGAAGGGAATCATTTTTATGGCCCACTTGGTCCCACCGTCCATGGACTCACTCACATTTTTGGGGACTCAAACTTGTCCTTTTATGTTCTCTTTGGAATTCATGACATTGCTATAAAACTAAGAGCTAGCAAAAGTGGTTCAGAAAAGTCGCATTGGATCTTTTTATTTATGACTAGCAAGTAAACAACTGTGGTATTAATACAAAATCCTGAGAGTGGTATATACGTACTAGTCTCAGACAAAATCTTCGTCGGCCATCTTAAAAAACAATAATCACATTGGTAATTTTGTTTTTCTGTGTAAGCATGTAAGGCTACCGGATTGAATTTCATCCGAATAATAGATGCATATGGGTCAAGAAACAGGTGAGCACTCATTTTTTAAGTTAAACCTGTCCGATATGTCCGTGAAAAACCGAATTTAGACATTAATTAATATGTTAAAATTAGTCACATGATAGCCTTGTCTTTTTGGTATGGTTCCCCCTTATTCATTTGCCTGAAGAAGTACTGAAAAGGACTACGTGAGCTCATGGTATCAATAAACTCACGCCAGCCGATTTGCTTGAATTATAATTGACTATAACTATCCGCATTCATTAACGTAGGCAAATAACCTTATAAATAGCGTATAAATGACAACAAACACCAACATATTATGCCAGTGAGAAGAATGAGAGGAAAATGATTGATGAAATACAATAAATACAAACACAAACCACATTTTAATTCCATGTAATTCGGGGTCTACTTCTTTATGCGTAGAAACTATCGTAGGGGCGCATCACTGTACATCCTAACACATATACCTAAATGTGAAACAGAGAACGTGCCTTGGTTACGGCCCAAAAACATCTTAGTAACGCCTAATTCTGGACCTCAAAAATATGCTCATGCAGTAGGTATCAATATAATACACAACTTATCAAAATTTCCTTCAACCAACGTCCTTACTTTTCAAGATTCTTGTGCCACAAAAAATACGATAAAAAGCCACGATAAAAGGCAGTAACTGGTCCGTGATAACACAACACATACGGACAAAACCCCCTAAAAATGGCTACAAATGGAGATGATCAGAATCATGCTACCAAACACAGTATTCGAGACTTGTAGTCATCTCATAAAAACGAGCCACTTGTCTAAATGACTGTCCAGATTGCAACATTCCTATTGCTCTTGCCCGCTCTTGGTTGGAAAGCTTCATCTTGAAAGTTGGAAGGCATCTTCGATTTGACCCCAAATTATCTACTACGAGGGCGTCCTAACATAAACAATAAAAATTCAAATTTATTGGATTGCGTTCATCAAAATAACTTACCAGTATTAATGCACAAATTAAAACAAAACGAGACCGTTGATCGTTGATCCACTAACCTACATTGAAGTAGATAACTGTTGCACTTAATATTATTACAGCGAATCAATATATTAAGTGACGTACATCCACAATGTTAGAAAAAAGTGTTCGAACACTTAGTAGGCCTAATGTAAAGTCATCCCCCTTTCCCCCCTGATCAATGTTGAGTCGCCCAACTTGCCAAACATCAGCCCGTGGCCTAGCAACATTGATTGGTGGGGGAAGGGGAGGGGTATATTGAAGGGGGGCTTTCAGGCTAGCAGATGCAAATTGGTATTTTCACATGACTCTAAAAATGCGTACTATAGGGTAATTAAACGGTGCAAACAATGGTCAGTGTTCGAACACATTTTTTCTATGATTGTGTATAAAATCGCTTAAGGAAATCATCTAAATTTGGTTTTTGGCGTGTATCTCCAAAAGTATATAAGCTATTCTTCTGAGATTTGGCATGATTATCAGAATGGTTTAGGCCCGTCATCGTGTGTAATATGAATGGGAACGGTGAATGTTAGGGAATTGTTCGTACGATTGAATTGTTGAATATATCTAAATGTGTGTAAATGTAAAGGTCATTATGATTATGTATCTTGTCATATACTTGAAATGTATAGCATTACCGACACCAAATACATAGTGAATAAATTATTGTGACTGTTAAATTCTGAGGTGTTTGTATTTAATTTAATTAATGTGACGACTTAATCCAAACACATTTCAACTCTGAAGAGGGACGATTTAACCCTTTCCACGCGGTATACGCAAAGCAGATTTTTCAAAAACATTTCAATTTTCAAAGTCTATCTCAAGGATTACTGGACCAATACTAGGCACGTTTGTACTTACTTCAATGTATTTCAGTAAAGTAGGGCATGATCTAACTAATAAAGGTCAAGAACATTGTTCATGTCAAGTGCTAACTATAACAAATTGATGGATTTCTAAACATTCAATTGATGTTTTACTATGTGTTAATTATTATATGATTTTATCATGAGATTAGGCCTAATCGAACTTTTATTAATATGCGTAATAATTGAGCATGTCACTACATCTTTTCTGCAATACTATTTTTCCGACAACAAATTATGGTCAGTAATCATCTCTTACATTATTAAAATAATATTCTCTCAGACTGATGACGCAAAACTATAGCCTACATTGATCAAACGGGTTCTATTGATGATTTTGGTAAATGGTCAACCGTTAACGTTTTACCATCATCATGCTCATAGACAAACACGCACTTTGAACGATTCACCAACAAGTAAAATTATATACTATAGTTTCTTTTTTTAAAAGACGGAGAATCGTTGCAGTGTGTGTTATGCCAATGAGAAATCGCCAACGTTTTACCTTTACCATCACCTTTTAGCTTCTCCGTGCATTGTATTTGTAGATATGTTGTTGCTCTCACTAAACTTTGTTCAGTCTTTTAAGACTCAAGGTGTTCCTATTGGATGTGTATCTGATAGCCTAATCCAAACAAGTCATTGATGTCATGTATCAATTCAATGGAATGTAGAATAGGTGAGTGCCAATCATGTTACAAACACCTCAGTAGTCCGTTCCGCTCTGTTTTACGGATACACTTCATATATTCCATCGAATGCAATAGTATCTTTTCTTAAAACCTTTCACTATCAACACCTCGTTTAGCTCAGTCGATAGATCGCTCGCTTGTTACCAAACCTATATTTAATGGTAGTGGGTTCGAATCTGTCATTGGCCTATCTTACTTTTATTACTTATTCTTTCTTTTTTTAAATTCTCTTCTAGATCTTATTTTCATTCATGTATTTTTATTTATACTTTTTATTCATTTCTTTTTCTTTTTATGCTATGACGTGATGCTAATTAATGTTCATAACAATATATGCTATCATTGTGGCGTGGGCATTTGGTGCTATAGTGGTTATTGCTATCTACCGTAGATAGCAGTTAGGGCCTATATGCTATATAGTATGTACATGACTTAAATATTACCCATGAACTCGCATTCGAGTTTGTATCAACGTTTAGATGAAATTGGTTGTCATTAATACCAAAATATTACATGTGTGTTCCATTTATTTAGCCGTTACCTGTACATATACGAATTGCGCCATTCTAAATATGTTGAAATTTGAAGGAAATATTGGTTGAAAATCATCATTTTGTAAAAAGTACTTAATATTTATTAATAATATTAAGTGGTCTTATTGCGCATTGTATACGCTACAATGTGTGAAAATCACATTGATATCTATTGAGTGGTTCTCAAGTTATGATGTAAAACGTGAGGCATGACAGCGCGTGTTTTCAATAGCTCAGACAATGTTAGAAAAAAGTGTTCGAACACTTAGTAGGCCTAATGTAAAGTCATCCCCCTTTCCCCCCTGATCAATGTTGAGTCGCCCAACTTGCCAAACATCAGCCCGTGGCCTAGCAACATTGATTGGTGGGGGAAGGGGAGGGGTATATTGAAGGGGGGCTTTCAGGCTAGCAGATGCAAATTGGTATTTTCACATGACTCTAAAAATGCGTACTATAGGGTAATTAAACGGTGCAAACAATGGTCAGTGTTCGAACACATTTTTTCTATGATTGCAGTAATATGTGATTTCATAGTCATACTGCAACATCCGCGTAAAAACTTACATGAATTGGAAGAAATCCTAGCCAATTTCAAATGAAAACGTCTGTAAATCCCTCATTTTCAAACGCCGTAACAAATCCATCAACACAGTGGCACATTATAACTAGATAATTGATATGCTGCATGTTTCAAATATTCCGAGTGTTTAAGACGAATGTTGCCGCATTGTTTAAAGCTAAAATATGGTGATCAAAATTTGGCACCTTTGACAAGCCGACTTTCACTTCCGCATACGCGCCTCGTTCACTCATTGTGTGCAAACCAGCCTATGTGTGACTTACTCGAAAACGCTCAGTGTATTATTTCGTCTTCTTAAATGTATTTAGAGGGTTCCATAATTATGTTACCATTAAAATATATTTTAAAATTGAAAATAATTATTTTCAGGCTGTTGAACATTTAAAACCGAGATAGTTCATCGATGTTTTCTGACGTCATGGGGAAGCCCCTCTGGAATCCCCTCTGGAATCCCTCTTTTAATCCCGAGCATAAAGTCACTCCCGAGCATATCGAGGTAGGCCTATTGCTTTGGGATTATAATGGTGGGATTTGTTAACTCATGAAAGAAATCAACCAAACAATCATAAATAAATTAAATATAAAAAATATAGTTTATAGCAAAACCAACAACATTGATTTTGACGACGGAACAAAAAATCGTATGACATCGTGGTCAGCGACAGGCTCGAACCCCGGACCTCCTGTTCTGAAGACGAGCGCTCTACCAACTGAGCTATAGAGGGAACTATACAAACGTTGTAAAGATTTAAACCATTTATCAATTCCGTTTCTAGAGCCACATAATGCAAACACTTCATTTATTCTGTTAAATAAAAAGGAAATCACAGTTTTTTTAGTTAGTCAGTTGAAAAAGATTTCCACGAAACTTGTTCATTATGCACATAGCCCGCAATCTGTTTTAAAAATGAAAATATAACGCGATCGTACACGAATGGACTATTGAAAAAATGCCAATGGTTCCAAATTTTGCTCTCACTTTAAATGTCTTTTAATGTACTTAAATGATCACGCCGTAAAACCGATTTAAGAATGATAGCTGCTAAAACCCTCATTTATCTCAATACACGAAAATTGTGTAATTTCGCTGTTTAAGACAGCTGTTTGGCATATCAATGTAGACACTACTCGGACGCATTTCATTTTCGATATCGACGGATTTGTAAAATGCCGATGTGAAATGCTCTGCTTGTAGATGTCATAGACTGGATTCAATACGTTTGCAAGACAGGCCCACTTATCACAAGTATTTCAAGACCTTAATATTAATGAAAAACTTTGATTTCACCTCAAGATCACTCTTGAAACCGACGGTTCAATTTCCGCGGGAGTTTAACTCGGTGTTAGTACCCAAAGTGCGCGGTTCGAAATAGCGCGGTTCGTTGTTGTGATAATTTGACCTACGCTATTGTTCACCGCTAACTTGCCTATTTCAACTATTGAAAGTGTATGTCCCAATGATGCATCTCATGATGCATCTGTAAACATTTAATTCCAATCATAAACACCTGTTGCAATTGTGGAATGTATGCCTGCAGGATGGACATGATTATTAGCATATGAATGCTCCATTTCTTGCAATTTTCTGTTACTGAGCTTGCTATTGTTTATGAGTGTGACCAGCCATGCCTGACTGCTCACATATTAAA
This sequence comes from Ophiura sarsii, assembly GCA_035610835.1. Taxonomy (NCBI): domain Eukaryota; kingdom Metazoa; phylum Echinodermata; class Ophiuroidea; order Amphilepidida; family Ophiuridae; genus Ophiura; species Ophiura sarsii. The sequence goes on from CM069448.1 coordinate 44,071,215, forward strand.
CTTCATGTCAAACTGGAAGAGGATTATTGTCTGGTCATGTTGATATACAATAATGTGCCTTTTATCAAATATTTATAAGGAATATTTTTACTTTTATAAGTGTCCAAGAACTTCTTTTGCCGAGTGTATAATATATAGTAAGGGACCACAGTTATAAACAACATTCTTTACTGACCTGTTAAACCAGGGAGGTGTAACAACAGTCTCTGGTTAACCTACCCATGGGCAACAGGTTAAAGAGTTTAACAACGTTATAGCTTTGGGACAGTTTAACCCCAGTAAACTCTACAAAACTATACCACATGTTAAGATTATAACGAGGTTGGCTTACGTGACAGTTTAACCCCATTGAACTACATGCCACAGGTTATAGAGGTTGGCTTTGACAGTTTTGATGGTGAACCAATTGAACTCTTAACCTGAATACCAGTCGTAAAATCACTCTACAACTCGCTCCACAACTCTCCCCACACATCAACTCACTTGTTCACAACTCGCCCTACAACTCTCCACACATCAACTCACCCCTACACAACTCGCCATTTAGCCATCCCCGGTTTCCTATGGGATATCATTGATTTGCATCATTGATTGATTTGTCCACTGTGTGCTATCTCAACCAGTCAGGTATGGGGATGAACAGGTATGAACAGGTAACAGGCATCATTTTCAATGCGTAATCACACACTAAAGCAAGGATATCCCATTGATACCCACTTTACTTTAGTGCAAGAATTGTTTTGGTAGTTGTGGTCGATTAAACAATCATAACATCAACAATATTTACTCGATATTTATGAATGAGGTATCAAACTACGGAGAAGAAATTTGCTCATGAAATGTATCTCATATTTTTCGTATCAATTATTGAATTAGGATTAGCCAGCATCAGAGTGCCTGGTCAGGGACTTTTTGTGCTAGGTATATATTATAAACATGCTCATTGCTCAGTCACACCAGGTTTAACACATTTTATTCTCATTTACCACTAAACTACATGTGACCTGGCACCCCAAAATGAGCGTAAAGTCGCGGCGAAGATGTTGCTGAATTGAGCTAGGATCGCATGTAATTGATTTTTGCCATTTGTTGTTAGTATGGACCGAGCCCTTCTATTTATAGCGTGATTATAAAATAAATAGCCTTGCATGGCTGGTAATACTCTTAAAATAAGTATACATACTATAGAAGGGATGGGATCTATGGTCCATACCAAGAACAATTTAAACGGCAAATCAATAACATGCTATGCTGCCTCATTTCAGCAACATCTTCGCCGCGACTTAACGCTCGTTTTGTGGTGCCAGGTCACATATATAGTACGTAACAGAAACCGGTTGCTGACAAATTGTGTGCATAACTTTAGTGAGTTGGTAATATCTGCCTATAATATCTGTAGGCAGATGTTAGCGCTATTAATTAATAGACCACAATATTGTGTAATAAAAAATGTTGGCATTTTACAGGTACATGTATACCAGATGGAACGGAAACCCATGTACATGTACACATCATTACACGTGAAAGATTGAAAATATGAACTGGGAAAGATGAATCTGACGAGCTATGTGATGGTCAGATCGATCATCATTATAAATTGAATATTGTATTGTATTGCATTATAATTTCTGTTCACTCTATTATTTTCATCAAGTGTGTATCACTTGAGATAATTTCGAGTGGGACAGATCTCATCAATGGCTGCCATTGAGATGTAAGAACGCATGCAGTTGGATTGTGTTAACACTTTTGGCACGGCAGACGACTTTTCAAAATTTTAAAAAAATGTTTCAAAAATGTCAAAATTATTGAATTTCATTACCGTATTTGGATTCACCATGAGAAATGCATTGAAATAAGTACAAACATGCCTAGTATTGTTTCAGTAATTCTTGAGGTAGACTTCGAAAGTTAGGAAATGTTTCTGAAAAATCACTTTCGTATATATATGGTAAAACTAATAGCCGCGTGGAAAGTGTTAATAGACCTAATGTAAGGTCACGAATTCCACGAAAATCGCGGAATTGAGGTTAAACGCGGAAAACGACATTTTGATGAAAAGAAGGGAAAAAATGCACAAAAACATCCAAAACACAAAATTTGTAAATAGTCTTGAATAAAACAATATAAATATTAAAATACAATGGCGATATAGAGGGTCGGCTACCGCTACAGTAATAATAAGGTAAGCCTAAAAATCTAAAATGATGTTTTATTTTGGTTTTATAGATCGTAAATTTTAAGCTTTCTTGGGGAAAATTACATCACAGAAAAATGCAAAATTTACAAAGCGGAAAAACGCGGAATTCGACAGTTACAAAGCAGAAAATTCATGACCTTAACCTAATGATATCTCTCCATTGTTTTTCATCACAGGAGAAACGTCTGACAATGTAGCATCCAGTGCAAGCGTCGCTGTGACACAGCCGAGTGATGAGGATGTGAATGCAATAAAGCCTCGTAGTTTAGAGACCCTTCTTGCCAACGTTGACCATTTGGAAGACGAGGATCTGTTTCCGTCGGATGACGACAGTGACGATGATTTCCTGATGGCAAAACCATCAGCGCTGGAGGAAATTGCTCACCTCAGGTTAGTTTTGTTAAGTATGTTATAGTTAAGCCAGTTCCAAATTGGCGAGAATTATTCGGTTTTATCTATCCGCCCGTTTTGATAATAACAATAGGGGCGGTCTAAAAGAAAGAGGCGTGTTTTGTAAACCTTTTTTTGGAATGGGAAGTAAGTTAAATCATCTGTTTTTAAACAGATGATTTAACTAGTTGAAAGGCAACTTAGCGGTGAACAATAGCGTAGGTCAATTTATCACAACAACGAACCGCGCTATTTCGAACCGCGCACTTTGGGTACTAACACCGAGTTAAACTCCCGCGAAAATTGAACCGTTGGTTTCAAGAGGGATCTTGAGGTGAAATCAAAGTTTTTCATTAATATTAAGGTCTTGAAATACTCCTGATTAATGGACCTGTCTTGCAAACGTATTGAATCCAGTCTGTGACATCTACAAGCAGAGCATTTCACATTGGCATTTTACAAATCCGTAGATATCGAAAATTAAATGCGTCCGAGTAGTGTCAACATTGATATACCAAACAGCTGTCTTAAACAGCGAAATTACACAATTTTTGTGTATTGAGATAAATGAGGGTTTTAGCAGCTATTATTCTTAAATCGGTTTTACGGCGTGACCATTTAAGTACATTAAAAGTCATTTGAAGTGAGAGCAAAATTTGGAACCATTGGCATTTTTTCATTTGTCCATTCGTGTGCGATCGCGTTATATTTTCATTTTTAAACGGATTGTGGGCTTTGTGCATTAGGAACAAGTTTCGTGGAAATCTTTTTCAACTGACTAACTAAAAAAACTGTGATTTCCTTTTTATTTTCCAGAATAAATGAAGTTTTTGCATTATGTGGGTCTAGAAACGGAATTGATAAATGGTTTGAATCTTTACAACCTTTGTGTAGTTTCCCTTGATAGCTCAGTTGGTAGAGCGTTCGCCTTCAGAACAGGAGGTCCGGGGTTCGATTCTGTCGCTGACCACAATGTCATACAATTTTTTGTTCCGTCGTCAAAATCAATGTTGTTGGTTTTGCAATAAATTATATTGTTTTATATTTAATTTATTAGCTCAGCCTACTACAGTAGGATGAGGCTCTTATTATCACGTCCGAAAGGTCAGTGATAGCATGGTGAATGGCAATAGTTTCTAAACGCTAGGAAGTAAAAATGGCCCAGAAAATGGCAATTAAGACAAAACAGATAAAACATTTAAAAAAGTGACTCCGCATATCTTCTAGATATGTTACGATACAACATATGAGATGCATTTCCTGACGTTTTTCACTTGCGTTAAAATGTTATTAAAGGTTTAACCAAAAAACTAGGGTGTCTTGAAACTCGTCCAGGTCAAGCAAGCACATGCAAGGCAAGTCATTTATCACTATCATTATTCAAAGAAGATTTCTTGATGTACCCCATAATTTTTAGCGCCCCTACAGTATTAGCAGGGCTTAATATCACCAGAACAAACAGTGTCACACATGTGTTAAAGTAATTAACAACTGAAGGTCATCTGGTCATGTGATGAAAGTGAAGCATCCTGGGGTGCATCAAGAAATTGTTGATCATTATTTGAGCTTGTGTCAAATTCAAAACAAACAGGAGTTCCTTTAGGCCAAGAATACTTTTTTGTTTGTTTGTCCACATCCGACCGACCGTGTACCTTGGTGCCGACCATATTATTTTTTATTTTCTATTATTTTTTTAAAATAACTTTTTTTTGAGCAATTTAAATGGCCAAAAGGACCGTCTTATTCCTAATTTCGTACGCTGTAAGCTGATTTCAACATAATATAAAACATTTCTTTTGTTAGTTCGGGAAAAAATAGGTTTAGTAATACTTTCACGTATATATATCTAACAGAACATCACCACTATGTTATTTCACTTTTTGCAAATTTTCTATCATAATAAATGGCGGCGACCGACAACATGTTCACGGTATCTGCGCATTGCAAATTTGTTACAAAAAATACCCTTTGACCGAGTGTTGCAACCAGTACTACAATATTGCAACTTTATACAGATTTCAGGATTTCAATTCTAACAAACTCATGAAAAAAAGTTCAATACTATCAAAGTGATGTGTTTTGTGTTTGGATGACTATCATTCACAGTATTCATGCCAAATTTATATTCCCAAATACAATATCCGTATTTAAAAAATAAAAAAAATAAAAATTATCCAACCTACAGACCCTACCTTTTTTGGACCTCTATGGACAAACAAACATTTATTCTTTGTTGCCTTATACCACTGCCTGTCTTCAAAAGCTTGCCCAAACAAACAATTATTGTTACTGTCACACTCCTGAATCAACATATCAATGGACAATATAATGACTGTTTATCAGTGGACAATGTGTGCTACTGTAAAAGCCAATATTTTCGTGTACAGATATTTTCGCACATTTTGATATCATAGACATTTCGCGAATTGTTTTTTTCGTGGGTGACCTTCTGGATGCACTGCATGAATGTTGAAAACATTATTTTGGCGTGTCATAATTTTCGCCAAAATAAAACCGCCGCCAACATTTCAGCTTTTACAGTATATCAATAGCTACACTGTATTATAAAATTTCGGCCATGACCTTGTTGTGAAGTGTTGGTATAGATAAAATTACAACTGTTTAATATAATAATTAAATAATATTGAATGGAATCATGGAATTATGATGGTCAAAAGTACACAGATGAAAAAATCCTGGTGTTCTCTCTTCGTATTCAGAGGGGTAACACATGATTGTTCCAGGATCTTGAAATACCCCCTATTTGAAGGTGTTTCGCGGACAATTTTGCCAATTTGACCCCCTTTTTCGTACTAAAAGGCGGACATTTTGCCTGAAAATGACCCCCCTTTTTCACCATTCCAAGGACACTTTATATATAGTCCCTCTATTTGCGGGAAAAACGAGGACATTCTATTTTATTTTCTTCTTCGCGTACATAAACCTCTACAAAAAACACCCCTAATTTTGTTAAATCGCGGACATAGGTTTCAAAATGACCCCTTATTTTTGGAAAACATGGACAAAGCTTCAAAAAACACCCCTAATTTAGGGAAATCGCGGACCAGGGCAGGAAAAAGAGGGCAAATCGGCAAGCTCCTTGTGCCGGGAAATGTTGCCATATCGCAGGAAATCCCTACCCCCCCCCTAAAAATGTTTTTATTTTTTAATTTTTTTTTTAAGAGGTTTTTTTTTTAGAGTATTAGGCATTATACAGCCGATATTCCATAATATGATGCACCATGGCATCAATTGGACCTTAATTTTCCAAAAAGCTTAAAGGGCACAGGAAAAGGGATGATAATCCTGCTACAAGTCTTTGTGGGACATTCCATTACAATAAACAGGGCCAGAAAAATGAACACGCCACAAATGACATCATTTGTGGTATATTGATTATCAGTGAGTATCATGAATAGATTCAAACCAGTCACCTGGAATTTTCTTTTCATAGTACTCACATAGCTATCAATAGTTCCACAATTGATGTCATAATCAACTAGCACATATATTGAATGCTTTCTGGTCCCTCCTCGTAGACTTGACTCAAATCACACCACTTGTATTTGCATTGCATGTGCCCTTTATGGTTCTATGGGGGGCCGCCCCCTCCGTCGCTAAACCAGCGGTAAATCCAACTTTGTCAAATTTCTCTTGCAGGGAAACCTTGCATCTTTTCCAGCCCTGTCGCGGACATAGCTTCAAAAAGCACCCCTAATTTAGGAAAATCGTGGACATAAAATGTTCGCGGAATGTCCGCGGACATGATACAGAAAACCGCCCTTTTCCGCGAGTTTTGGAACGATCATGCGTACCCAAAGTCAATGTTGACTGAAACCACCGGGGCAAAAATGTACCTCAATCGTTCCAAAAGTAGGTGTAAAGTCAAAAAAAATTGCACAGTTCTTGACTCACAAAAGTCTTGTTGGTTATTTCTTATTTCTCGCCCCCAATATGAATAACCTAGCTACGTCAAAAAAGTTCAGAAACCCAAAACTGCAAGTTGGCCACCCCCCAGGCCCCAAGTATTTCTGAACACTCCCTAAACGGCTATATCTTGCCTCACGTCCCGTACTATTAGTCATCCCCTGCATGTTCACACAATACGGAAAAATACCTATGGTTTGGCATGTCATATCACATGAGGCCGCATGCCGAATGTGATATGGCCCAAAACATGTCTGGTTAGGTTATATGCAGATCATTTATTTTATGGCGTGGGTTAGACCTTTTTGCGGTTTATTTCGGCCCGGTTGCATTTAAATCATCCGCCATTTTATTCGTATTTTAAGCAACTCTTCCACAGACGCAAAGCAATCGCTTTACACGTAATATCATTTCGCACCATCTGGTAACACAGTTAATCGACGATATGGGAATATATCGTGTGGTTTGACTTGTTGTTTACACGATATGGATCAGATTTCATACGTGTTAACCAACGAGATTGAAGTATGTACACTTACTAAACGATAAAGAATAAATCGTGTATAGCTACAACATATTTTAATTGGTTTGAGCATGCGCACTTGAGTTACGGGACGTGTAGCAAGACATTGCCCCCTAAACTATCCTTGGGGATCGGCAGAATTAAAAAGTGCACATTAAGTTGAAATATCCATTAACAGTTCTGAGTAAAATGCTGAAAAGTTGCAGACTTCGCCAGTGTAGGTAGGCATAATTTAATTTACCAAGCCAGTCATGCCAGTGGGTACTGGATATAACAGACTATAAAATCTAGAGGCAATGTAAAAGCTCATCAGAGTCCTAAAATGATGTATTTGAGGTTTATTTACATTGTTTTTTGTGTCTAATTATTTATTTAATCATTCATATGTCAAAGGTCACCTATTAAGGTCACCTTTATGGTCAAATGTCATCTGAGGTCAAGTTGTAAAATAAGCGGTAAACATATAAAAAATGATAATTTGTGTGCATACATTATTATGTTTTGAGCTGTTCAAGTGTGAATGACATTGGATCCAAAACTTTATAATGATAAAATTGGGTGATTTACTGAGTTTTAAAAATATTTTTAAAGAAAACACCTCATAGCTCAACCAATACATTATGGACCTAATCTATCCAATACATGAAATTGACAGCTTGTCACTAATGGACAGGGATAGCGCTGGATCAAAAATGTAATAGGTCTCATGACTTTTTTCAGGACCCTGTAGGACTTCAAAAAAACAAATTTAAGGGGTCCCCAACAAAATTGAGGGGTCCTGAAGTTTGGGTATTTGAAAATTTTACATTTTTACGGACAGTTTTAATGAATTTATATTGTGAGCAAAGGATGGATATGTAATTTACAGAATTTCTTAAGGTTTCCATTTCCATACATCGTCAAATTTAAGGGGTCCCTTCAATTTTGATCGGGACCCGCAGTCTTTCCAATTAGAGATCTGACGCGTCACTACAAGAAAGTGAGAGGTCTAGGACGCGCAGACGTGTCAGAATGCGACCCCTGCTAATGGATACATGAAATTTATAGCTTGTCGCTAGCTGAGCTTCTGCATCATTGATGCTCTCGTTTATGATTGTTTGGTTGATTTCTTTCATGAGTTGGCAGATCCCACATTCTATAATCCCAAAAGCAATAGGCCTCGATATGCTGCTCGATCGGGAGTGACTTATGCTCGGGATCAGTGACTTGTATTCATAAATATTAAAGGGACATTAAGTGGTGTTGAAAATTTTAAATGTTTAAAAATTTACTTCAGAGTTCAAGATGAACATTAAAAATTGCCATTATTGTTGTTTCTACTAACAAAAACACAGCAAAACTTGATTAAAACAATGTCATCGCTATTTATTGAAAAACGCCCTCTATGCAAATATGGTTCGTGTTATGTATCACGCGTACTGCAGGGGGATACTGTTGGACGTAAAATGCTGGTCCCGGCTCTACAAGCATTTTTTGAATCAACGTTTTCTTGTACAAAGAGGGCTGATTTTTCTTAATAGGTGTAAGTTCATACATGTAATACAATTATAAACATATACTAATCCCAGTTTTTATCATAATTGAGGGTGTAGCCTCCAACACATCTCTTAGTGTCCCTTTAAGACGCGACATATTACGGTCCATGGTTTTTTATGACAAAAAATAATGTTTTGCTGCATTTACACCTGATTTGCCTCATTATGTGGCATTATGTGTCGTGTGTCTTTTGAAACTATATTATTTGAGTGGGTGAAGGAATAACTTCAGCACAATCACACCAGGCGGACCATTCGATTGAGCGACATGGCCATAGGGATTGCAGAAGTGTACTGTCAAAAAGGTTCCGAATTTTGATGTTGGATTAGAGCTCAAGATGATATATGCCAAACAACTGTCTTTAAACACTCAAAAAAATCTCAAAGGAGGAATATGAAACATAATCTATCATCCTGTGAACTGATTTTTACGGCGTTCAAAAAGAAGCTATTTACGGACATTTTCCACCTGATTTTGACACCGTTTCATCCCGTTCATGTCAATCTTTACTCTGCTGTAGCTGCATGTTTTCACACATTTCAGGTAAACTTTACTTTATAATTTAATTCAATGGAAAAAATATTGAATGTGAGGGATATATACTTCAATGTATGTTAATTGATCAACGATCGAATGTCTTGTTTTGATTATATTTCGGCATGAATAAATTCTTCTTATTTTGATCTATGCAATTTTATAAATTCATTTTTTTGTATTTACCGCAGGGCGCCCTCGCACTTGATAATTTGGGGTCAACTCGAAGTTGCCTTTCAACTATTACTTCCCATTCCAAGAAAATACAGCATTTCCATGGTATATTGGTATTTATATACCATACAAATGCTGTATTTTCCATACAAACGTAAAATAGATAACTATCCCTCTAAATTTTAAACGGTATAGAGCATGCCAAGATAATTCCATTTACCATTTTTTTAGAAATAAGTGGAAGGGAGCATTTGTCTTACTGAATTTTATCAGTTTTTAAAACTAAAACCCCTCTTTCCTATTTGTCTGTATTTTCACGATGCCACAACTCTGTGTAAAAATAGGCTACATGATGTAATGGCTAGGCCTACATTATATTTGGCTTGATTTAAACATCAATACTATGTATTGCCAGAGCTATTAGTTCCCAAATAAACATGGAATTAATTAAAACAAAGCCGCAAACAAAATTGTCATTCTTGATCAAAATCGTTTATCTTTATTTCAATTTCAATATTTCATTTTGTGCAAAATAGTTCTTGTATTGAAATTGTTGAAAACAAATTACATGCTTGTGTCTGTGTTTACTTTCTATGGCTTATTATATGATGTTACACACAGTTCCATGTTCAGACAGTGCCATTTTGTTTATGTTTTCAGTTGATTACTTTCTTTCTTTTTTCAGAAAATTTAATTAGATTAGATACGATCAACAACAATTCCATGGTCCAATACACACATTTAGGTCAAGGGCGGTTACAATCCATGCGTAGTAACCCGGATTAGATACACTTTATGCAAACAACAGCCTAGATACTCTTTAAACAAACAATAAATTAAACACAACATGCTTAAGGGGGTGTGGACCCTAATTTTTTGAGTTATAGACCAAAAAGTGTGATTTTCCCAAAAAATGTGATTTTCATGTTTTTGGAGGTTTAAAAAAAATAACATTTTTTGGCACTTTTTGGTCTATAACTCAAAAAACAAATAAGATATTCAAAACAAAAAAAGCACCCTTGGGGAATGTTATCAGGATGATCATAAAACTAGTATGACAAAATTTGACAAAATATATTTTGAGTTATCTTTGCAGAACCCAAAATGGGTCCAAAAAACGTGTTTTTATAATTTTCTCCTAAATGGTCAATTTCATTATCATGGTTAGATTCATTGAACCCTTTTCTGCAAAAACTGTATACTTAGGCCTAAAAAAAAAAGGTTTGTTTGCCCAAACAAGAGCAAACAAGAGTTGAAAAAAGTGGGTCGGTAGGTCGATTACCTTTCTTTTCTTTTTCTTTTTTTGGCTATGGGCACTTTTAGAGAAGAAAAAGACTATACAATTTGATGTTAATACACTTGAATGTTCTTTAAAACCCCTAACCTTCTTACACTACGATTCACTAAAGCAAAAAACAACGTCAACACACACATTCTATAGCATAGGATTCAATGACGTCATCAACCAAGCTGATGTGTGTACAAAATCGCTGCCCAGGTGAGCGTTGGCAGATCAGCCGAGTGGTTAGAGACGCAGCGCGGTGATCAGAGGTTCCTGGGGGGGTCAATTACAACTACAAGGGGTTTCACGGCGATTATTTGGTTTAAAAAATCATACTTTGTCCCCCTTTCCCGGTTTCCACACCGTACGAACATAGCCTGGCTGGTTAGGGCTAATACATGTATTTTGTTTTTAATACATAGTGCAGCTGGCAGCCTGTAGTACAAACCTTCAAACCATGCTGGATGGTCTGACATGTTCTGTTTTTCACTAGATAGTGATAGAATCTTGGATTTGCATCTCCTTAGTGTTTGAAAGGGTGGATATGTGGGAATAAGTAAATTACAGGGCAGTTTAGTAGATAAGTTTGGCAAATTAAGATGAAAATATCATTTAATACATATATTTTCCAACATAAAACATTATTTAAAAAAAAAAATGAAATCTAAAAAAAAAAAAAAAAAAAAAGGCATGGGGTTTTGAGATTTTATGGGTCGGTCGTGTTTGGGCAAACAAACCTTTTTTTTATTTAGGCCTTATATAAAGATTAAATGATTATTGAAGAAGTTACGACAGTTTTATGGAGGCTGTACCTGAGAGTCCACACCCCCTTAATACAAAACAACAATGTGGGGGTTCAATACACACATCAAGTCAGGGGTAGTTACTGTCCATATGATACACAACATTTTTTCAAAACAGATTAGATACGCTTAATACTAACAATGGATTAGATACCTCTAATACAAAATAAAAACAACTCCATGGTTGAATACACACATTAATTAAGACCTGTCAAGGGCAATTACAGTCCATACACAATATGGTTTTTAATCACCCTGTATCGTTAGAATGAATACATTAGGATGGGCATGACAATTGCAATTCTGAAGAATTTTCTTTTTAATGGAAAACAATTTACTTTCACAAAATGATTACAACTAACTTGGCTGGTTGTTTCAGAGATGTTTCAATTTTATAGGATATCAACTACTTCATCAGTTTAATATAATAATAAGCAGAACCAGAAAAAAATATCGTTTTTTCCTCCCTGTGAACAAACTGCCACAATGTTGACACTTAATGTGCTTTTAAGGCCAAAAAAAGAAGGTCTATCTCACATACATTTGAGAAAATAGCTATGCAATATATGCCAAAATTCTTTTTATTTGTGTTTTTGGCCCCTTTCTTACCCCTCCCCCCTTTCGGAGCAATTTTTCAATTTGTTTCTGACAACTAATAAAAATTAAAAAAATTAAAAAAAATTGGCTCATCGCATAGAGCAGGCTTTCTCAACTAGATTTACTGATGCTCCACATTTAAGTAATCAACTTGTTAAAGCGCCCCCTGAAGCTTGTGGGTTTTGAGGTTTTTAACTGACTTAAATCGCCTCTCATTGGTCATATTTTTTTAGAATTTACAATTCAAGTTCTTTTTCAGAGGAAAACAGGGCTCACGCTCGGTGTGGTGGAGGGGCAAGTTTGTTTGTGTTTTTTTTAAATTTTAACACACTCGCGCCACTAAGGATGCCTTGATGCGCCACAAGTGGCGTGCGCGCCGCCAGTTGAGAAAGCCTGGCATAGAGTTATGCAGCAAAAGTGACTCCACATACTTAAAAGCGGGGTATGTGTGACAGATCTTCCTTTTTTCTGGGCCTAAATGTACAAACAAAACAACCACATACACTCACACAATTTCCTTCCAAATGTCAACCACCTCCTCCAATCCCACACCAAACATAATATTCAATGGGAAGGAGCTTCCCGCATTCTCCATTTTTCGGTCATGTAAGGTGCATAAAACACAGAACGATAGAAACAATTATGTGATATTGTCTTTATATGTTCACAGTGCCTTGCCCCTACCGGACACACCAGAAAAGTCTTACTCACAGATCAGTAATGATTCACTACAGCTGGTAAGTACATTGTATATCATATCTTTATAAGGTCAAAAATACATATGTGTTGTTTCGAGACAATTTAGACAAATCAATGCACACACTTATAGATGTTGATGTGTGAATTATGACACAACCCTGCAGGTGGAGTGCTATTGTTAGCATATCAACATTTGCGCAAGTGCATTGATTTTTCAATTTTTTCAAGAAACAAAACATACGCGCATGCATTGACCTAATTCAGCATATTTTGGTTTCTTGCTTTCTGATTGGTTCGACACCACTTAAAGAGTGTATAAAATTGTTATCAATGCATTTAGGGCAAAAATTGTTATTACAATGCATTATGGGATATTGCTATCACAATGCATGATGGGAAATTATTGTCACGCGTGATGGGTATTATTATCACAATGCATTATGCCCCAATATCTTGAAGATTAAAATGATTTATAATTTCTTGAAAATACGAGAATTAAAAAAAATTATGGAATATCCTATAACACTGCATTAGGCGATAAAAAAAAACCCTGTTCTACGGCCAAAACCAGATTTTGTTTAAATTATCAATTTATTTTATTGTTTCCAAATCTTTTGGAAAATTTTAAAATTTTGTTGACTTTTTTTAAATTGTTGTTGTTGAAAATTTAGGGGGGAAAACAGATAGACCTGACCGACCCTACTAGATTTGTTTTCTTGTCGCCTTACGAGAAATGTGCAAAATGCTAGAACAAAGCATTTGATAATTTTCCTGGAACGTTCAAACTGTAGACTTTTTGGTTTGTTTCCAATAGCAAAATAATTCAGACAATGATGTCCTTCGATGATATCTATTTGCATTTCTAGAGTGTAGTAGTTCAGTAGGAATTGCACAGACTCCATTCGTATCGAGTAAGACACACAGTGAGCCGTGCAGTGTGATTGCTGAGATTTGTACCAGGGCCCATTCATGAATGTATTATGTATGCTCGCTCAACCGATGATATTTGTACACCCGCAACACACATACTTATAATTGTAGTAGTACAATAGTTTCTTGTCCCTTCATTTAATTGTCCCTGATCAAATGTTCAATAGGGTCTTGATTTATGATGAAAATTACACAATTTTTGAAGGGGAAAAAAAAAATGGGAGTAATTCTGTTATACCCTTCACAGGGTATTCTTTAAGAACGACGCATACTACCGCTGTTGGTGTGTAGGGTATAACAGAATTATGCCAAAAATGGCTCTATAACCCTAACTCTATAACACCACACGGCAACATTTTTTTCCAAAAGAGAAAATTCACCCAAAAGGTCACCGCGACCCCCCCCCCCCTCACCGGATTTGAACCACGGACCTCCAGCACCAAAGCCCATCTCCATTCCACTACACCACGGCTGTCAAGGCTACTCGGCTCAATATATTTCGCCTCGTATATAGCCTGGGTCCATTTTATTGTCTAAAACTTGCACACCGGGTTATGAAAACAGGCTTGCCGTGTGGTGTAGTAGGGTTAGGGTTAATGATGATAAAATAAAATTATGTTGATGATGATGTTGATGCTAGGATAATTGCCATGAATCCCTTAGTCATAGTCCATGTAGCATCGGCAATAATATAATGGGCCTCGTTCGTAGGTATATTATCATTATCCACCCCATATAGTAGCTATTTATTAATTTAAGGCCAAACAAATGTTTGTTTGTCCATTTCTGACTGAAAACTTACTTTTACTGTACAAATGAATTTTGGAAATTCCAGAGAGAGCTGTTTTTTTCTTCCAGAATTGTGCTTTTCGGAAATGCACTAAAATATTTGTTCAACTGTTTCTTTACTCTTCTAAAACTGTTTTAAGGGGGGACTTAAGGAAGTTTTTGATTTGATTTTTTGAATTTAATCAAATGCATATAAAAGTATACATTTTTGGAAAGGAAAGGAAATGGATCAGAGAATCCAAATTTGGCGTCAATTTTGACCAAAAAAGTAGATTTTTTGAGAAAATCACAAAATTCACTTTTTTGACCCAAATTTTTTTGAACAAAGCTAACAAAAATAATTTTGAGGAAAAAATGGCCAAATCACTTTATAATGATGTTAAGACACTAATGAAGGGACAATTTTTTTTTTTTTTAAACCTAATCTAATATTTTTGAAAATTTTGACAAAAAACGTGAAAAAATGGATTTTTTATTATTTTTTACACTTTTTTGTCAAAATTTCAAAAAATATTGGATTAGGTTTTAAAAAAAAAATCGTCCCTTCATTAGTGTCTTGACATCATCATCAAGAGATTTGGACATTTTTAACTCAAAATTATGTTTGTTAGCTTTGTTCAAAGAAATTGGGTCAAAAAAGATTTTCTCAAAAAATCAGCATTTTTGGTCAAAATTGATGCCAAATTTGGATTCTCTGATCCATTTCCTTTCCAAAAAGGTATACTTTTATATACATTTGAGTCATGGTTCAATAATTACAGCACTAACAAAATTCAACAAAAAACTTCCTTAAGTCCCCCCCTTAAAACACGAATGAAGTGATTTAATCGTAAAATATTCCCCTTGCACATCTGATTTAGTCACTATTTAAAAGTTAATTATACATCTTTTGAATGTGATTTATAAAAAATAAGAAATAGATATAAAAATCCGACCGACCGACCCTATCCTTTGGAGGGATCTATTGACAAACAAACAATTGTTTTGCCTAATGGGAGATATAATTAATTTGTACATCAATACTCCCTGCTCTGCATCCTATTAAATAGCAATTTTGAAATATATATAACCCCAATAGGTTTTACACACAGGAATCCATCGGATATTTTGCCCTATATCTACAGGGTGGATCAGAAAGAACAGGCACTTTTTTCTCGAAAGTGACAATAAAATTTCAGGCCTAGATATTCAAAACCAATGATAGTGCTAAAAAGAACACATATTTGGCTTTCATTCATAAAACATGTAGTATTGTTGGCTGGCTGATTATAAAACTTAGGCCTAAAAAAAAAGGTGTGATTGGCGTAACCCGACCGACCCTATTTTAACCCCCGACCCTAAAAATTTCTTCTTTTTTTTTTTAATTAAAAAAAAAGAAAAAAAAAGAAGAAAAGATTGTGTGTGAGAAAAAGAAATAAAGACAGTAAAAATGTGTATTTGTGCCATTTGTTTATGTCTGTATGGTATATGTGTGCTGGTATATAAAATTTCATAGACGTTTTACAGATTTAAAAAATTAAAAAAAATTAAAAAAAATCCAACCTAACTACCCTATTTTTTTCTCTATGTTACGCCAATCAAACCTTTTTTTTTTAGGCCTTACAGTGACACACCTAAAAAGGTTGTTGGATATACAATTTTTAAATGACTGGAAATAAATAAAACTGTGGAATTATGAGTAGTAAAAGCCTGATTTCTTAAAGGAAACTGAAAAGAGGCATCTCAGCTGATTCAGAAAGCGAACCTCATTAGAATACATTTAGGTATGGCTTGATAACTCAACCATCCTGTGGATTGGCTATAAAATTTGGGGCTATGGTCACAGGTCACTAATAGGGTATATCATATAAGGTGGGATCGTTTCAAAAAATTCTTAAAATCGTGATACGTGTCTCTATTTTAAAGAGAAGTTGTCACAAAAACATAACATTTTTGGTATCATATTAAAGACAATTTATCCAGCTACCGAATAAAAAAAGAATTAAAGCCACATGTTTAGCAACAGTGAAGTTATCAATCTAAACGTCGAGTGAGTCAAGGGTGGGATGGGTGGATGAGGCGCCCATAGGTTTCTACACAAAATAGTGGAAAACTAGAACTTTTGAAATTGATGCCATTTTAAAATTATACATAAGAAAGTTTTCAAACTTCTCATATGTGTTAATAACATGTGCCTGCTACTATGAATAATAATATTGAATTGTTATCTAGACATTCTCTACTAGAATATGATGTTCAATTCAGGGATTGTTTTAATGGGGAAAAAACACAGTTTTATTCATTTTATTGATTAAACAATGGCCAAATCGCAGTCTCTCTATTTCATTTGTGTGACTCTTCGGTCCTTTTCTACCCTGGGAAGTAAAACATTTAACTAAAAAAGCCAGAAGTGTTTCTTCACAGAATTGTTCAGAGATTTATGAAAATTTTGTTATTTAGACCTATTTTGGACCACCCTGTATTTAAAATAATAGAAACCAACCTAGGAAATAAGCGGGCGACAGGCGCCGTTCAGCGCCCGTCGGACGGCAAAAGGCGCCCGTATTAGCAAAAAATGAAGAGTACGGGCGCCTATAATTTCACCATTTCGGCGCCCGTTGTCCGACCCTGGTTTGAGAGAACTGAGACCAATATCTTCCAGCGTTTATCGTTTCATATCGCGATCGCACATGACATGCTCACAGAACCATTTTTCGGCAGCTCAGGTAGTCTAATAGCTGTATCAATTCATCGTGCACAAGTCTCAGTTCAGATCTCGACGGCCGAGTACGCTGTAGAAGTAGAACTGTGCCATCGAATCAGGGGATAAAATACCGCAGTGCACCCAGGGATAAAAACGCGTGTTACGGCAACGTCATGATGCACAGGTCATCGCCTCCACGTATGCGATGCGTAGTATTAAGTTGACCTTTTGAACCGTGTCTCTAATTACGAGCTTCATTTATTAAATTATTAAATGCCAGCGTGGGAATTGCGCGCCTAATCACAGATAGTCAAGTTTTGACTATCTGTGATTTAATAGCCTCGTGTGACTCGTTTGCCTATGACAAATACGTATTTGGAGGCTGTGTTTTTGGATTTCTGGATCGTAAAATAGTCGATACACGGGCCGATTTCATCAGTATTTCGCACATTTCGATGTGTTCAGATGACAAATTGAATATTTCAACATTTCTTCATAAAATATCTACAAAGAATAAAACGGACCTTTTCCAATGCGTTTTTAATTTTTTTGATGACATTTTCATACTATTATTTATCAATACAAAGGTCAATAAATTATTCATTTCACCATTTTGGCGCCCGTTGTTTTCCTAGACTGTTTAGTGGTGCGTGTAACTCTAGTACCGTTTCATATAGATTTCGGCTCCTTGTTGACATCTATATTCTGTCCATTTTTATTACAAAAGGTTGACCTCTCTGGTATCTACAAAGAATAAAACGGACCTTTTCCAATTCGTTTTTTATTTTTTTGATGACATTTTCATACTATCATTTATCAATACAAAGGTCAATAAATTAATCATTGTGGGTGTAAATGAGTTGAAATGGTATTTTATAAAAACGGCCCCTGGTTCCACCGAAACGGCCCCTGGTTCATGACAAAACCCAGTGAACCAGGGGCCGTTTTTTTCTAAAAGTGGCCCCTGGTCCTGTGGTCCTTATTTCCTAGCCTGATAGAAACTTTAACGATATTCGTGTAGTTCATTTTGATAACCATTTTCTTTTAAATTAAATAGTCCATGCTAACTTAATTTCATAGAATATTATATACAAACCTTCATTTTATGCATTATTTCATCATAATTTTAGACACCCTGTACTTTTCCTGTGAACATTTTGGGCAAGTGATTCTTAGCAAATTTGGTAGCACCTTCTGCGGTTGTTCTGATTTTGGTGACTATCTTCATCTAAACCCTAATTGTACAAACTATCAAAATATTTTGTGAGGAGCAACAACGATCAACTTTTTTATGTTCCACCCTATACAAATTTTACACACCCTGTATAATTTGATTCTTTTTTGCAAAAATGAAAAACCTTGAATTATAAGCTTTCCAACAATATATAGTTTGTGGGTCATTAAGTATGTAAAACTTAAGTTTTGTCCCGTTTAATCAGGTTTGGTGCATTCCTCAACATTATTAGAAGTGAAACATTTTTTGGACCAGTTTGTGACTTCTGACCCTATACTAAAATTAGTGTAACATGGTAACGCAATGGTCAATTTTTAAAATTCTTCTTTTGAATGAAAGCCAAATTATAGGTCTTTATAGTGCTACCATTGGTTATGAATGGATACCTGCATTCTTTGTGATGCCTTTGTGTGCCCATTCTTCCTCACTCACCCTGTACACTACAGGGTGGACTCACCCTGTACACTACACGTGGGTCCGTAGGCAAAGTCCGTAGATGAGTCCAGGGAGTGTATCCCCGGTGACAAGGTGGACAAGTACACATCTGGGTAAAAAGAGAACAACTTGGGGGCGATGCGTGCAAAAACTCAACCTTTAAGTGTCAAAATTGTTTATTCAAGTATATTAGGCATAGTAAAATAAATATCATGTTTCCCGTCCGGACTTTTTAAAAAAAGGAGGAGGGAGGGTCTTACTATTTACTATTTTCCAATTTTTTGCTATTTTTTTTCAAGATGGCCGACAAGTCGAAAGTGACCAACTGACTGTGTCAGGGACACTCCTAAACAGATTTTCCACTATACTTGCCAGAGAAACAAAAAACACATCTAAATTCAGTACATATTGTTTATTATTTGTGCAAAAGACTACTAGACGTGTTGCCTGTAAAATGATATACGGTAACGCTGTAAAGATTTGTAACTAAATGTTTGCATATAGGCGCCTATATTGTTTTCTCTTCAATTTGGGTCAAATAAAATTATAATTGTTGTTTGTAGCCTATGCCTGCCTGTGATCTGGTAAAGAAAGATGTTTGATTTATGAATGATGGATAAAATGCCAAATAGGTTTTGAATGCTATTTAACATAACATGCATAACAGTGCAGTTATAATTTGTTTAACTCAATTTCAAAAATAAACAAAAAATGAAATAAATATATACAAACATTTACAAATCAGTGTTTTATTATGTTACAGTCAACACTTCTCTTCCCCTATTTAATGATTATTTACTGAATTTAGGTATTTAATCGTTGTTTAAAATGAGAATGTTTTCGAATTAATGAAAGGATGTCTAAATTATTTCAACAAACCAAGATAATATTATACTTGGGCATGATATAGGTCATTCGAGGAGTCAGGTAGAGGTCAATCGATGCTGATTAGATGACCAATTAAAGCTTCTTTTTTTCTCTTTTTTTTTCTTTTTAAATATTAAATAGTAAAAAAAAGGAGGCGGCGGCTAAAACAGAGGCGGGCGGGGACGGGAAACATGGAACTTTTTTCCTAGGCCTTTAGGAAAACTAGTGGGCTTGAGCTCAAGGTGGGAGTGGGGGGTGGGCTTGAGCTCAAGGTTGATTGGGGTCAGTACCCTGACTGTTATCCCCCTAAATATAAATAAACCTGATCTATTCGTAAACTAAAGAAGTAACCGAGGGACCTGCTTATCTCACCTACTAATAAAAGTCACAAGGAAAACCTGTTTTATTTTAGTTGTTAATTATGATTGTCTCTTCCACAGACCTGTATATCTCGCCTACTAATAAAAGTCACAAGGAAAACCTGTTTTATTTTAGTTGTTAATTATGATTGTCTCTTCCACAGACCTGTATATCTCACCTACTAATAACAATCACAAGGAAAACCTATTTTATTTAGTTGATACCGATGATTGTCTCTTCCACAGACCTGCATATCTCGCCTACTAATAAAAGTCACAAGGAAAACCTATTTTATTTTAGTTGTTAATTATGATTGTCTCTTCCACAGACCTGTATATCTCACCTACTAATAACAATCACAAGGAAAACCTATTTTATTTAGTTGTTACTGATGATTGTCTCTTCCACAGACCTGTATATCTCACCTACTAATAACAATCACAAGGAAAACCTATTTTATTTAGTTGTTACTGATGATTGCCTCTTCCACAGACCTGTATATCTCACCTACTAATAACAATCACAAGGAAAACCTATTTTATTTAGTTGTTACTGATGATTGCCTCTTCCACAGACCTGTATATCTCACCTACTAATAACAATCACAAGGAAAACCTATTTTATTTAGTTGTTACTGATGATTGTCTCTTCCACAGAGCCCATGCCTGCCATCAACAGCCAGAGCAAGTAATAAGAAACTCAAGTACAACCTGGACAAGATGGTGGATATCCGTGCAAAACATGTAAGAACGTAGGATTTAAGAATTCAAACAAAGACAAATAGAAAGTTAAAGGCACAGGTCCACTTCAACCAGTTCACCCTGGTTGAACTAGCTTGCACCTGTTCATTTGGTGATAGATGAAATAGAGTTACGATTGAGAAATCTGACATTTGAGATATTCCCCAAAGATCTGGCTGGTAAGAGTGGACCTAAGGGTTTAAAGCAGGCATTCTCAACTGGTGGCGCGCGCCACTTGTGGCTCATCAAGGCATCCTAAGTGGCGCGCGAGAGTGGTTAAAATTTATTTTTAAAAAAGAAATCATATCATGATATAGCCAGATTTCATAGGCCTATGACGGTCAGATGTATAAATACAGCAGTTTTTCTCGCGCTATGTGCCCTCAAAAGAGTAATATTAGTTATTATGCTGCCTACATATATGTTAAAATATTAATGTTATATAAGGAATTTTGCCATTGTTAATTCTAAACAAAAATATGACCAAGTGGAGCTTCAACAAGTTGGTTACTAAAATGTGGCGCATCAGTAAATCTAAACACTTCAAAAGAAGTAAGTTCCCCTTTAGGGGTTCCCTTATATTTTCATAAATATACATTGGGTTGAAATGGGTTTTCTGTCAAATTGTTATGAGGTTCATACCAATACTTGACCAAAATTTCAAATCAACAGGTTCTGTCATGCTTGAGTGAGCTTGTATTGAATGACGGAATGTCCCATTTCAAAAGTTGTTAAAATAATGTTTAGTAGTGTGTGTATCCACCACGTTTGTGTATCAATTGACGACATCGATTTCTCATGAGGCGCGCTACATCTACTCGATATGGAAGTCCAACTCTTGTAGTACCAGAATTTTAGCAACTTTTGAAATGGGACATTCCGTCATTCAATACGTGCTCACTCGAGCATGACAGAACCTGTTGATTTGAAATTTTGGTCAAGTATTGGTATGAAGCACATAATCGTTTGACTGCAAACCCCATTTCATTCCAATGTATTGTTTTGGAAATATAAGGGAACCCCTAAAGGGGAACTTACTTCTTTTGAAGTGTTTAGTTGAGAAAGCCTGCTTTAAATTAAAGTAAAAGCCACCCTTCCTTTAACTTAGGCCAAATTAAATTAATTGTTTGTCTCAAAGCTCCTCTCCTGTTGTAAAACTAATGCGGAATGCGGGTTTTTTTCTTTCTTTTTTTTTCTTCTTTTTTTAAATATAAAATATTGAAATCCTTGTAAAACTGAACTTTTGTATTTAAGATGATGTGATCAATGAAAAGCTGAAAAATCTGTGAAATTTTGGGATTTTTTTCAGATTTTTGTTTTTCTAATGCACATCAATAAACTAACGCGCGCGGGAGCTTTGAGACAAACAATTAATTTAATTTGGCCTAATGTATTATGCACATGGTTTCAGAACGTGTGGGCGGAACATGAGGCAGACCATACACTCAAGCAGTGCGTGGATTACACGGCAAGCAATAAACGGTATCACTATGCTAAAATTGTGAAAGGAACGGTAGTTTTGGCTTTAATAGGTGTAGGATGATGCTACTTATCCATTTTTGTCGGGGAGTAGATGTTCTGACCAACTTAAACTGAATTGGACTCGCAAATATTGCATTAGAAATTAATATAATTGTGTCACTGATGCATTCAATATAACTATCAAATGATGAAACAATGAAGGGTATGGATGTACAAATAGCCTAGATCAGACCCCAACATTGTTTGTTAACCAATACCAAGAGTTTGTAAATTGGGATCCTCATCACAACAGATTGTATATCTGTCCCTCTCTCTCTCTCTTTTTTTTAATATTTGTTTTATTGTTTGATTTTTACAGAGAATGTTTGAAAGAACAGGCTGATACAGATACTGTAAACATGGAAATGTTCGCGCTTCGTTTATTTTTTGCGCTTTCCGCGCTAAAATCAGCAAGCGCGAAAATAAAAATGCGCGAATATATTCATTTTGTGTGAATGTCTATGTATTAGGAAGCTCAAAATCTCGAAAATAAAACCAAAGCAAAATTGTTTAAAATGAGCAAAGTGCGAAAATTTACACTTTTACAATATGTTGATGTTTTTCAAAACCTTTATAACCAGGATGTATTTTTGTTTACATCCGTCAATGAACGTCCCACATGAATACCTAATCGACCCATAAAAATCTCCTCTTTTTCCCATTTAGGACGAAGACAATGCTGATATACCAGACCTTAAAGGATACATAACCAGTAACATGGTGGAGAAGAAAGGCCAAGTTGTGTTAGAAGAGGGGGATCTGACTGATCTTAAATCCAACATACAGGCTAAAATGGATCAAGTAAGTCATTTATTGGGTGGGGTCCCTGGGGGTAGGGGGGAGAGGTACTCACATTTTTTTTTGATAGGGGTTTGCCACTGCAGGAAGACGAATCTTGGCGATTTTACAACCGAAGTAGTTTACGGAGTAAAGCGCCGTGCATGAAATAAATGCATGAAATGTATCAAATTTTGTAAACTCGCAAAGATTCTTCTTTCTGCTTTGCCACTGGAGGTTTAACATTTTGAAATCCTGATCCGCTTTTAGGGGTGTTTTTTTCCTTTAAAAATGGCTGACTTGTCTGGGTTTTTCCTTTTTTGCGATTTGGGACCAATGTTTAGAGAATCTTTTTCAAAAAGTGACACATGTGGGTGGCACTTGTATACCTTACATCAAGCGTGTGCAACCTGCGGCCCGCGGACCTCTAATCTGCGGCCCGCAAAGCAATCCTAAAATTCCCATTGATGCGGCCCGTTTTAACCGGAACTTCCTAGTTTTACACAAATGGCAGATTGACTTATTGGTGTGCTCCCCAAGAATTAGTAGAGTGACGCGCTGTATTAAGTAAATATAACTCAAGGCGTGATTGGTGATAAAATCCCTGGTTAAAATGGCGCTGCAGCAGCAACAGCGAGTAAAAAGAGGAAATTACATGAAGAGAAGCGGGTATTCCATGAGCAATGGATTTCCCTCTCCTCCTCCGGATGTGTTTTGGAATGTTTGACAATCACTGCGGCCCGTGAATAGTTCTCAAAATCACAATGCGGCCCGTGTGGTAGAAAAGGTTGCACATGCTTGCCTTACATGGTGACACTGTGCTTCCTTTCTTTGTTCTTTTATGACTTGTCATACAACCTACAATCACAGGAAAAAGCTTGGGGAAATTAACATGTCAACAACAGACAATTGAATTGTAGTTGAAGATGTCCTGTCAGCTCTAAACAACAAAAACACCATTGTTTGAAGATCACAAAAAATAATATCCAAAGAGTGTTTTCAGTGTTCTAATATGTTAGCTCAAACCAAAAATGATTGAAAAACATTAACATTAAACATTGAAAATATTTAAAAGACAATAATGTCTCCTCCCGGCATAATTTTATTCAGATAAAAAGTCACTCACTTGATTGGCGTTAAATGAATAGATGCCCGTTCATTTTGAGAAATGAAGTTGACCTTTGACCCTGGACACATCAATCTAAGTCACAGAAGATTTTAGAGCAGTGGCAGTGTGCATCATTGTCAATATTATTAATATGGTCAGTATGTTGTACCTATTCATGTTAATGCCTGGATTCCATGACATCCTACAATCATAGAAAAAAGTGTTTGATCACTAACCCTATTTGCCTTGCTGTTTGTACCAGAACATGCACGATATTTTAGTCACATGCAAATAGAAACTTGTTTATGGTAGCCTGAAGTATCCCTTTCCTTCTACCCGACCTCTTGGTATCATATTTTTTAGAGTTAAAATAAACTGTTCTGCTAGCAGGACAGTTTATTTTCACTCTAAATTCCGTTCTAAAACCATCATTTTGAAGTAATTAGGAATCGTATCGCTCTGTAACTCCGGAATATATGTATGATTTATGATCAGAAATGTAAATCTGCAAGAAAATCTACTTTCTAAAAAAAAATCATAAATAGAGGGCGCCCCTGGAAAAGATCACATTATATGCCTTTAAATGGCCTAGTTATCCTGGTTATAACTTTAACTAAGAATCTTTTCTGTCCTTCTTTCTCATCAGTACAAAATTATTAACAATGAGCAAATTCCGGCAATGCATCCTGGAGAAGATGTGTTTGATGGTAGATGGATGGGAGAGGTGAGTAAGATCAATAATTATTTTTTGAATTACTGTAAGGCAACAAAATGTTATATGGCCGGGTAGTCCTGTATAGAAGGGTCGGTTGGGGGTGGTAGTCCTGTATAGAAGGGTCGGTTGGGGGTGGTAGTCCTGTATAGAAGGGTCGGTTGGGGGTGGTAGTCCTGTATAGAAGGGTCGGTTGGGGGTGGTAGTCCTGTATAGAAGGGTCGGTTGGGGGTGGTAGTCCTGTATAGAAGGGTCGGTTGGGGGTGGTAGTCCTGTATAGAAGGGTCGGTTGGGGGTGGTAGTCCTGTATAGAAGGGTCGGTTGGGGGTTTAATTTTTTGTTTTTAACTTAAAATTCACCAAATCTGACAAAATTGGGTTTTTCTGTTAACATTTTGTGGAAAAAAAAGTGCGCAAGATTTTCAGTAAAAAACAGCTGATTTTACATGATTTGAGAAAAAAATTCTTAAAAAAATCAATGCAAAAAGTGAGTCGGTCGGGCCCGTAAAACAGGTGGGTTGTTTTTCCTCGCCTAAAGTATGAACATTTTGCAACAGCCAAATTAGTCCTGTATAGAAGGGTCGGTTGGTTGGGGTTTAATTTTTTAATTTTTTTAAAATAAAAAAAAATTGTTTTAACTTAAAATTCACCAAAATCTGCCAAAATTGAGATTTTTGTTAACATTTTGTGGAAAAAAAATTGCGCAAGATTTTCAGTAAAAACGGCTGATTTTACATGATTTGAAGAAAAAAATTCTAAAAAAAAACAATGCAAAAAATGAGACGGTCGGGCCCGTAAAACAGGTGGGTTTTTTTCCTCGCCTAAAGTATGAACATTTTGCAACAGCCAAATTACCAATAGTGGTCATTTTCCCGGCAAGAACATTTCGCGATTGCAAAGTTCTTTACAGGTTGTGGAACAAATGTTCGCGTTCATGACAATTTTGCGAATTTGATTCCCTCGCAAATTGTTGCTTGAAACTATTAAAAACAATTTTCAGATTTTATACTTTTTCAAAAATTGCAACTACAAAAATTCAAATTTATAAATTGGGTCAGTTGGTCTGTAGAACAGGTTTCTCCCTTTGCATACTATTGCATTTGTGTTTTGTTTGACGAAAATCCTAGAAGAATATATGTGATGCACCCACATCAAAAGGGGGAACTTTTGCAGGTGAAGTCAATTGTGAGTTTATTATGTGTGCTCTCAGAGCTTTTTGTAAGCTTTAAATTGACACCAAATTCTTATTATTTTTCTTTATTTTTTTCTATCCGTTTTCATCTATTATATCTTGACAAACACACAGCGGCAAAGCGCTCCCTTATGATGTGCTGCATCGTAATGTTATCATGGGAGTGTGTTTAACACTTTCCATGCGGCAAGCGTCTGCAGACGACATTCCAAAATTTCACAAAATGTTTCAAAAATGACAAAATTGTTGAATTTTATTACCGTATTTGGAATCACCATGAGAAATGCATTGAAAAAAGTACAAACATGCCTAGTATTGGTTCAGTAATTCTTGAGATAGACTTTAAAAATTGGGAAAGGTTTCTGAAAATCTCTTTTTTATGGTACAACCAATAGCGTGGAAGTGTTAAATTCAAAACATCATGGTACAAAATTTAGTATGTTTTTTAATGTACAAAAATAGGTCTATCAAACCCTGAAAGTTGGGAAAGGTTTCTGTGTTGTATATGGTAAAAAATGTAATAAGCACTATATGCAAGCACGCAGTTAATTACGGCTGCTGAATTTGTTGGACGTCTCGCTGTGCGGCTCCACCCCACCCCCTTATTTCATGCTGCATGCAGTGTACACAATACCATGATCCAATCATTTGTTTAACGACAAATCCGATGACAGTTTTTTCAAATTTTGGGCGATTTGTTTCACCAGTTATTTGCATTCCCTGCCACGCTGTCTCTGCAAAACTGTGGCTTCAATCCACTGAAGGTCAACGCCATGGAGAAACTACTGTTGAGTGCCACACCAGGTGAGATGAAACAGAATAGGACAAAATGGGAATGTTTCCACAATATTAGGTCAAAGCTAGAACATTTAAAGGTAGATTACCCGATTTTCAACTTGATGTTTTCTATTTTACATGAAAGGTCATCCTTAAAATTGTTGCATTCCAAAGTTTGAGTTGCATAACTCCAATGTTTCTATTTTAGAAGCGCAAGGTCAGAAGACATGTGCCCGTTGAGTAGTACACAGACTGGTTGGTGGTTAACCACCTTTGGCAGTAATTCACCACATTTTAGCCTATAATTTCCAAATGAAAAATAATATTTTACAGACATAATGAGAAAAATATGGGGATTCTTCTGATACCAAAATATCTTGATGTGAAAAAAAAATCATAGCCCCAAAAAAGTGATCGGGTCATATACCTTTAAACATTGTTTGAGGAAAGATGTGAACAGTAGATGTAATGGTAGTACCATTATTCCTTCACTCTGAAATAACGATTGTTTTGTTTCGTAAATGAAAAAAAGAAGTAACAACAAAATTAAATAATCCAAATTTGCATTGTTACGGTTGAAATGTATCAATAATAATTCCATAATCCATTTTATCTCTACACCCCCAACCTCCATCCCCCCTCCCCTCCCCTCCCTCTCCCCCCCCCCCCAAAAAAAAAATAGATAGCATGATAAGTATAAGTAGTATTTCCAAGGCCAAAAAAAAAATGCAAATTCCAAGGAACCTAATTTTATACCCTTCATTTAAACCCTTCATGGAGAAAATTTCCCTTCAAATTCTCATATATTTCTATATTTTTATACCAAAATTTCCCGCCAAAGTCAAAGTTTCCCTGAAACCGAGGTTCACCATTTTTTTCCAGCCATGAGCAATTCCATTCATAAGAATTTATTTATCCTAACATCATAATATTTTGTCTTTTTTTATAGACGAATTGATTGAGCTGATTAATGCTCAATGTTTGAAGGAGGTATATGCCGTAAAACCTTGCCCAGATACCGTCATGGTCTGGTTATTCCAACTCAGTAAGTACAATATGATTGTACCATTAATAATTGAAAACAGGGGATACATTTTAATTAGTAGCGTCCCTATAATGAGCAAACTGGTTGACATGATCACATAGGTCGATCACTTAAATTCTTTTGATCATAAAAAATTCATCACAGTTTCAGTCGTGGAGAGAAAATGAAGTAAGTACACAATGAATGCCTTAACCCTAACTCCCACAGCTATGTTTTTGCGTGTATCAGGGGAGGGGGAAAAAGAACAATTTGTTTAACCCCAAAAAAATCACCTAGCACCCCCGGGATTCGATCCCAGGACCATCTGCAAAATTTGTTGTGTTGCCCTCAGGTGCTAAAAATTTAAAATTGGGTCGGTCGGTCAGTAAATCTTTTTTTTTTTTTTTTTTTTTTTTTTTTTGGCTGAAAACAAATTTAAATCTAAAAAACAAAAACAAAAAACCAATGAAATGGAAAATGAAAGAAAAAGCCGATCCTATTTTTGCAATTTTAGGGTTGGTCACTGAGGGCAACACAACCTTTTTTTGTGGCCTAATCAAGCACTCAGTGCAGCACTGATTGTCTTTGTTCTTTCCTTCCCCAGTGTCAATTCACCAATCAGTGTATGTCACCCAGAATTGTTTCCAGACTCTATGGTACCTGCTCACATCATGTCTGTCTATACATCCGAATGCTGAACCCTGGGTACCCACACTAAGAGATGTGGTGAGGACATTTCTCAACTATGGTAAGTTGGAAGAATGCAAGTAAAGTTTAGAGGGAAATTGTGGAGAAGGATTTTGTTTGAGTGCGTAAGTATTGGGAACTGTAGCAGGGTTTCCAGGAAGATTATTCCCAAGTTGTGTTATACCCAGTAAATACCGCTGACCACCTTTGAGTTCTGTCAGCAACAATTTGTTTCAATCCTTGGGTCACATCAATGTAGTGAGCATGCAGTACTTGTACTTGGTTTCCCATGAGCGCAGGGGTGTGAATAGAGGGTGCGGGCAGCCTCCCCCTGCCAGAATGCTTTCCCCCTGATGCCCCTCCCCTCCCCACTCACCCAATGAAATGACAAGTTCTATGTATAGATACAAAAAATAGTTGCTTATGCCCCCCCCCCCCCCCCCCGATCAAAGGCTCGTGTCACCCCCCCCCCCCCCCCCCCAAAAAAATAAATAAATAAATAAAAATTGAAGACCCTTGTTACACCACTGCATGAGATACATATTCAAGACCTCTCAATCAGGGTTATTCAGCCAAACCTGTTACGATTACTGTGTTTGCTTTTCACATAAATGCTCTATTGGCCAATGAATTCTATTCGTGATACAGCGTGATACTTATGAAGCTGATACATGGAACAACTTTTGTTTTACAGGTTCTAATTTTGATACTTTACTACCAGCTAATCTTGTCCAGCCTGGATTTGGTATGGAAGACGTCAGGTAATTAGATATTTTTTAAGTCGCATATAATTTTTTAAACCGCATGCATTACAATTTCACATATTTTGGGACTGATGAGGAACATTATTAGTCTTACTAATTTTTTACTATTCCTAAGAGGTACGTATCAATTCTCCCCCCACATTTTCTGAAATTGTGAAATGTAGATACAGATACAATACTGCGCTTTGCAGATGAGCAAATTATGAGGAAATTATGAGGCTTATATTCATCCACATGTTTTATGTAAAAGGAATCTCGATTTACAGTGTAGACTCCGTACTGTGAATCGCATCTAGTGGTGCATTATGTGCTCCAGGCGTAGTCATGAGTGCATTGCCTATTACATTTGTAGCTGCTAATAATGACTTATGCACATATAACCCTAACCCTCCGATAGCCCTGTGAATCGAACCCGGGTTGCCTGTGTGACAGTCCCACCCATTGGTAAGCGAGCCAGGGATGCAGCTTTGAAAACCATCAGATTTTCGTCCACATATGATGGACTGTCTGAGCGCGCCAGAAGGGAACCTTTAGATAGATAGAGCTTCAAAATGTTCACCTATAGACCATTTCAAATCCGAATGTTTCCGATTAGCCGAGTCTTTTTGACATCAGTGGATGACTCCGAGTCATCCACAGAAAAACAAATGTGTTTTCACCTTGTTTTCACCCGGTGTCATAAATAACCTGTGTGGATTGCGCTGGTGTTGGTGAGAGATTGTTTCCTCACAAAGTTGTATGTTGCTGTGTGTCAGTAACAAAAATGGTGAGATAAAAGAGATTCAGAGTAATACCTTCACATTTTACCTTCAGCTCGATAAATTTTGAAGTTGCCGGTATCAACGCCATAGACCATATTCACGCGGCAGCCATTTTCTAAAATTTGCCACCCAAGCCTCGTTCTCGTTACGTATACCTGCGTCTGCGTGACTTGCGTGAGGATGCGTACGCCGCGCGCCTTGGTACCACGCGTCTCGCGCAGTTCTATTGTGCAGCGCGAGGCGCAGATAAACCAAACGGGAACGAGGCTTGGGTGGCATATTTTGGAAAATGGCTGCTGCGTGAATAGGGTCTATTGTTGATAAAAAACAAAAAAGTTGCGCTACTTGTTTTACTTCTCATGGGTGTACGCTTGTATGTAATCATAAAGGGTTCAACAAAAGAAAGTATACACTTTGTTTATGTCATTTTGAGTAACATTCAATTTTTGTTTTGACCAAACAGGCTAGATAGGCATTTAGATGAATCTTTTAGGCATCATTTGATACCAAATTTGCCCCCTAACAACAAAGATAAACCGTGATTAGCACCATTTAAAGAAAATTGGTCACTTTTCAAAAGTCACATTTTCAACGCACGCAAGCCACGAGAAAATGCTGTGCGTGGCAATTTGAATGGCCGGGAAATGGATATTGATCACACAGTGGGGATGCGTTGGGCTGTGCCTGAGTGAGCGGGCTATTTGATTATGGACAGGTAACATGTGGTCTTTTCTTCCCGCGTAGTGTATTGAAAATGTGACTTGAAATATGACTAATTTTTTTTAAATGGTGCTAATCATGGTTTATCTTTGTTATTAGGGGGCAAATTTGGTATCAAATTATGCCTAAAAGATTCATCTAAATGCCTATCTAGCCTGTTTGGTCAAAACAAAATTTAAATGTTACTCAAAATGACATAAACAAAGTGTATACTTTCTTTTGTTGAACCCTTTAGTACACCACTAGGCAGTCAACCAATGCTATGAATGCGATCAACCGTTGTGAAGAACACACTACACCTAGTCCACGTGACCTGTTTTTTCCGAATATTTGAAATGGTCTATTTGGTATTTAACAAAGTGTAGTATGTACACAGGCTGAAAAAGTAGACAATACGGAAAGCTCCTTGCAGGGAAATTTTAGCATTTGGAGGGAAATTTTGGCATTTGGAGGGAAATGTTACTCTTTCATTAAGAAATGCCTTCCGTTTTGGAGGGAAATTTGGAATCGCTTGCCGGGGAAAAAACATATTTTCAGGCCATGAGTATGTATCAGTGATAATGTGCATGCTCTTCTATTATGACTGATTGCAAACCAATTTTAATTCTGCTCAACCTACTTGACAGCCTTGAGCCAATTTAGAATAAAGTGTTTATTGGGAAAAAAAGATGTGCACGACATATGTTCCTTTTGTCCACTATGATTGATTGAATGTGTCCTACATTTCTGCAGCATATGTGTATAATGGATTCATTGAGGGTTTTATGTAGGCTGTCCACCAGATGGTTGTTAACTTAACAATTCACTATATACAATGAAACCTTGATAACACTACATTGCCCGGACCTAAAATTAGTTATTTTTATCACATCATAACAGCAAAAATTAAACATATTTTCATACACACACAACAACAACAACAAAATAATTACAATAGTGTCTGAATTGATTTGTATTGTATGGTGCAAGAACTAAAAAACACAAGTGCAGTGCTGAAAGTCTTGCCTCGGGTAATCAATGATAAATGTACTTGAGTATTGAGTGAGTGGGGTAGTTAGATAAGGGTCTTTGGTTTGGTCTATTAGGTATATCAATGATTTGGGAGGTGGGTCTTCAAAATCTGCCAAATATTGTGAAAAGAAGGTCCAGTTTGCCTATTGGAATCATATTTGGGCAAATATAAGATGAAACGCCCCAAAACGTTAGCTAATTTTGCAAAATCTTGGCACATGTGGCCATAAAAAAAAAATCCAGATTTTTGGAAGTAGAAAAACATCTGGATTCGGATGATGATATTTCAGCATAAAAAGAGGCAAACATGGTGGATTTTTTTGGAGTGATACCCTGTAGCCTATTCTCCAGAAGAGCCCCGTAAAATGTTGATGCCACGCTCAAACGCTCGGGCCGTCTGGCCAAGCTTGTGTAAAAAGTTCAGGAAATGGACCAATCACCTACTTTGCATACCTGTCTAATAAAGCCTAAGAAATAATAAAACATGTGTTTATATTTCAACTAATGGTTTCTTTTCAAAGGTGCTTGAGGGGGAAAGAGAATGACGCCGGCAGCAACGAAGCAGATCGGAGGTCATCCAAAGGTCATCCACGTGGGGGCATAGCTTATAACTCCTTGCCTACCGTGAATGTTATGGAGGTGGTCAAGATTTTTACACAAGTACTGATCACTCATGGGCTGAAAGGAAGGTAATTAAATATAGTCTGTTGTTATATCTGGTGGTTTCAGTCAACATTGACTATGGGTACGCATGTTCATTCCAAAAATGGAATGTCCGTGATTGTCCCGGGAATAGTAAAAAGGGTGTTTTTTTTAACCAAATGTGTCCTGCGCAAAAAGAGGGACTTCTTAGAAAGTGTCCTTGAAATGGTGAAAAGGGGGTTATTTTCAGACAAAATGCCCGCACTTTTGGGCAAAAAGGGTGGTGAAACGCTGTCAAATAGGGGGGTATTTCAAGATCCTGGAACGATCATATGTTAGCCCTCTGAATATGAAGGGTTGGCCCTCTGAATACGAAGGGGTAACACCGGGCTGTTATATCACTTCTCCTGCATGGTATGTCATTCATTCCTTGGTGTAAGATGAATATTCATGAGATGGACTCGTACAGGCTTCAGAATGAAACTCTATGGGGGACGCACAACACTAATTCGCTCTCCATATACTGTACATGTTAATCCTAACCCTGTCGGAGGGATTTTGGTGTGAATCGGGGAAGGGGGAAATCGAGGGATTTTGAACAAACAAACCATCGCGGTCAGACCCGGATTCGATCCGCGGGCCTTCCGCACAACATATATGCGCTCCTACCAATTGAGCTAACACGCCAGAGCTGCCCTGGGCAGCAATTTGGTGTCCACATTGGAACTCGGTCGATGACGTCATTTAAATCAACGTCAAAGCATGCGCTTGGGGAGAGGATTTCGCGTAGTAATTTGTAGTATTTAGGAAATTTAGGGTTAATGGAACATGAAAAATTAATCCAAAAATTATGATCGAACCCAATATCAGTCCTACATGCTGCAATTCTTACATGGCCTTCTCCATTTTCTGTTGTGTTTTAGGGGTACCTGTTATACACCAGATGAGCTCCAGTGTCTGTTGTACATGGTGTGTAAAACAGCTCTTGATAGACAACTCATAGGGTGAGTATGCAACATTGGGTAACTATATTTGGACACTTTACATGGAGAGTAAACGTTAATTTCAAAGAGCTAATTTTTACCGAAAGAAAGGGATGCTGAAAAATGACGTTTTAACGTTTAACCCACTGGGTCTACCTGTCTATTTACAGTGGTTCTGATTGGTTTATTGCAAGATATACTCAATTGAATAGCCAATTAAAATGCAGCTTGTAAAATATTATCAGGGTTACAATTATTCTAACGCTGTCTTTGATTGGTGTAATAAATCATGTATCTATCTTTCTGACCAATCGGCCTGTAGTTCTCAGGGGGTTAATAGAGTATATACGGTAAGCAATTGCTAAAATATTAGACTTTGGTTTCTGTAAGCAACAGTAACTGTAAGGACCTTGATTATCATCAAGGTTTAAATATATCAGCATTATTTAATCTCAATTTTTGAAAAAGAATGTGGCCTATAAACATGATTCTGTATATCAGAGCCTATGACAAGCGATACATGGTTTAACCCCACCAGATGGTCGCATAAAGGATAAAAGCCATATGTTTTTATGTGCAATTCCAATGTGTTTGGCTCACTTTAAGGTTTCCTTTAGTACCTTTGACTCATTCATAAAAATACACCAATAAAACAGCAAGCTACACCAAAAGAGAGTAACTATAGTAGATTCACAGACTTTGGCCGATTTACCATTTCAGTATAGGTAATTATCTTCCAATTTAGGGTGAGGCAGTGAGTGATTTGAAACCTTAATCTGATCATTGGGCCATATGGTTCTATGCTTCCCTGTGTCTTGAATCACATCGTAGGTAATTCATACCCAGAATTGTTGAGCTGTCAAAATTGATTTTCTTTCTAATTTAATCCTCACCTATACAAGAAGGATTAGAAATGATGATCAATATGTGTCACTTGTTAAGATGGCACGTTTGAATAGCGCTCTATTTGCTTTGGTAGTTTAAATGTATGGACGCATGATATTTGGGGATGTGTTGCTTCAACGCTTTGAAGTCCATGCATTATATCGCAGCGTAACCAATAGCATCTAAAAGATGCCGATATCGTTGTGATTGGTCCATAGTGGTTCCTCTAACAGTAAATGGAATAGGTCTAAATCAATAACGGATCCGCCAATGTTTATGAATCTTCTATAATGACGAA
The DNA here is from genome assembly GCA_035610835.1 of Ophiura sarsii. Classification (NCBI taxonomy): domain Eukaryota; kingdom Metazoa; phylum Echinodermata; class Ophiuroidea; order Amphilepidida; family Ophiuridae; genus Ophiura; species Ophiura sarsii. The sequence continues at coordinate 44,105,779 of CM069448.1, forward strand.
AAGAGCTTATTGCTAATTTCACCTACTTGCCTTTTTCCTTTGTGTAGATTTGCAGTACAAGTTGATTTCCAGCTGTGCATCTCAGCCATACTAGAATGCTTTGATGATAACATATGGGACAAACAGGTAAGAAGAAATCCACATTCGTCGCGAAAATTAAATCCCTCGCGAAATTAAGAGGATTTACAGTATTCCCCCACCCCAAGAGGATTTGCAGTACTCCCCCACCCACAGGCTGTGACTCTCTAGTCTATCCTTCGTTTTATTCTCCTTTGACATTCACTCTTTATGTTGATATTTATTCAGGTCATAGAAGTATGCCAAACACTGTCCAAGATCTCGAAGCATCACCACAACCTCGTGTACACTGTACAACTCATGCCAACAAATACTCAGAGAGGTAGGCTGATGAGAAGACAGCTAAGGTAAGACATGTTATCGTCTGGCGGCGCTCGTGCCACTTGTGGCGCATCCGCATATCTCAAGTGGCGCATGAATGAAAATGAGCACAATTTTTAGGGGGTTTTGGGGGGGGGGGGGGGGGGGTTTAAAAAATATTTAAAAAAAACATAAAACAATTAAATATACCGGGTGGTTCAAAAAAAAGTTGACCCAAGTTCAAAGTAATTTTTTAACCACATTTAAAGTTTCAGTAAATTTCTGTTTACTTAGTCTTGATCATCAGTAAGTTTTGAAATTATCCTGATAAAATGGTACATTTATCTTGGTTGGTTCTTCAGATATGGTTCAATACAGAAAGCATGCACAAAACTTCCTTGGCCACGGGAGCATCCTTTAGTAGAGATGGAATGCACAAAGTGGACTTACACACGATTGGTCACAAATTGTAAAAATAGGAGAAAAAGAAAAAAGGAGACTTCTGAAACATCTGTCTGGTGCTTGACATTACCTACCTATACGTATCCACGTTTTTTGTTGAATGTGAATGGCACATAAGCATAGAGATTGGGATACTTTGTCAGGGAGTGCTTTTCAATTCTGAATCTAGAGCATGCTGTTTTGTTTAAGACAAAAACTAAATGACACTCCCGTGGACAAGTCAGTTTTGTACATGTTTTCTGTAATGAACCATATCTGAAGAACCAAACAAGCTAAACGTGCCATCTTTTCAGGATAATTTCAAAACTTACTGCTGATTAAGACAAAGTAAAAACAAATTCTCTGAAACTTTAAATGTTGTTGAAAAATTACTTTGAACTTGGGTCAACTTTTTTTTGAACCACCCGGTATGTCTACAGAACTCAATTACAGAACCAAATTACAGAAAACAACTAACAGAAACCTGCCCAAAATGCTTTCCTAAGCCATTTTATATGCCTAAAATCAAAAAAATTAAGGGGCCTTTGCCCCCTCGACCCACCTGTTTTATCCCTTCGCTCACGTGAATAGTTGCACATCATGGTTCTTGATTTAGGAATGTGGCACTTTAAAGAAATTACTTGAGAAAGCCTGTTATAGACTGAGTCTATACTCCCTCTATATGGCCGGCATCATAACCTTGTGTACACGGTACAACTCATGCCAACAAATACTCAGAGAGGTAGGCTGATGAGAAGACAGCTAAGGTAAGACATATGTACATAGGTGTCTCTATGATGGTCTAAAGACCACCTCCAATAATGAATATTGCAGTCATGCACAACGGTATTGCGGTTCCCGATGTGTTACCCTGAACATAATAAACCCTTGAAATCAAAAGGTTTTTGCAAAGTCATCAAATTCACTTTGATTTGGAATGGTATAATATATTTTTATATCATAATATTTGAATACTGACTGAATTGGTGGGTTCTCTTTCATATGATGCTACAACCTTTTTTGTTGTTGTACCAAACAATTAAGCTTTGTAATTATCCCAACCGAATCAGTTTTTAGATCACCCTGTTAACACATACTTATAGCCTACTTAAATGAAGCGATGTAACCCAACAGTGACAATAGCAGTGCATAATTACCATCCTCTTTTTACTCAACAGTTACGCTATGCTGAAAAAGATTCTATCGGATATGTCCTTACCAGGAGGAAATGTCATCCAATTTGAAGGGCTCAATGGAAAATCAGAATTAAAGGTTGGTATAGTGTGTCCATGGTTGCAAGATATTCATGAGTTAGATTGGTGTTAAGGTTTATGGAACACTTTGGATTTCAAGCTTTTTCGTAAATATGGCGCATAATTAGGTTTTGTCTTTGAAAAGTATGAAGTAGAGTGTGTCTTCTCTTATAATCAATGAAGAAATTGATCAATTTTGACAAGAAGAATTTTTCCAGATTTTTTTGAAAACAGGACCTGAATATTTTGACTCAAATGTATAAATCAAATATTAACTGGCTTCATTGGGGTCACTGTTTCGCTAAGGGGCATAGTCTGGGGCATAATTCTGTTATACCATACATACATACATCGGTAGTATGCATCGTTCTTAAATATCATGCACTATGAATACCTCTGTGAAGGGTATAACAGAATTACTCCTAGTCTGGTGTCGAGATCACCGGAGGCCTAGAATTTGAATAGAAGATTATATACTTGACTAATTCCATGCCGTCTTTAAGAATAACCTTTCATGGAAAACAAAATTCTTTTAACAATGATAATTTAGTTTGATGAATGATACAATGGAATTGCTATTTTTTTTTTAAATTTCACCTTTTATTTTCTGCTTTCTCTGGTGGGGACTTATATTACCTCAACTTATTTCAATTCACAGTTTGGTGTAACTTGACACAACATGTTACCTGTTATATGTTTTCATTTCATACAGGTCTGTGATTTGCTTCCTATTCTCCACGCATGCAAGCCAGATGCAGACACGGATTATTATCAACTCAACAGTGTGATAACACTTATAGACCTAGGAGTCGGTAATGAACCTCTCAAGTCATTAGAAAAGGTAGGTTAGACAACAAAGAAACAACCCCTGTTCTACATGCCATACCAGGGATAGCACTGGATCAAAAATGTGAGAGGTCCCATGACATTTTTCAGGACCCCGTAGGACTTAAAAAAACAAATTTAAGGGGTCCCCCAAGAAATTGAGGGGTCCTGAAGTTTGGGTATTTTTGGGAATTTTACTTTTTTACGGACAGTTGTAATGAATTTATATTGTGAGCAAAGGATGGATATGTAATTTACAGAATTTCTTAAGGTTTCCATTTCCATACATCGTCAAATTAAGGGGTCCCTTCAATTTTGATCGGGACCCGCAAGTCTTTCCAATTTGAAACCTGACGCATCACTAAGAAAGTGAGAGGTCTAGGACGCGCAGACGCGTCAGAATGCGACCCCTGTGCCATACCGACCAATTTTATTTATTTTGTTTAATTTAACCAAATCTTTTTTCTAATTCTTTATTGGGGAAGTATTGACTTCTTTTATGTATGAACAATTTTTAAACGATTTTGGAAATGTTCATTTTTTGTGTGTGGAAAATTCATTAAAATGTTCACGAAAATGTTGAGGGAAAAAATGCAAACAAAACAACGACCGACCCTACCTGAGAGGTCTGTTCTCTCGCTCATTAGAACAGGGTTGGGTTTTTTCATTGCCGTAGAGTGGTTATAAATCAAGTGGTCTGTAAAAAATGTCATGATCTGGTATTGGCGGCCCTTTTCTGCTTACTGGATCATATGCTATTTGTTTTTGTTGTTGCATCATGATAGCCATCATAAGTGATTGATAGTGCAATGAAAACTCCGATGGTGCTGGGAATTGAACCCGGGTCATTAGCATGGGAGTCATATTTTGAAAAACTAAGAGTCGGGTCATGATTATGCACTTATGAAGAGCAAGCTATTAGCATAGAGTTGCTCTGGCATTTTGTAACTCACAAGAGCATAAGGGATGGACCATTTCAAATCAAAGTTGTCTGAGAATATGACTGACGACTTGCCCTGGATGACTCAGAATCATCCCGGTCACCTCATTCTAAGTTTGGGATCAGACTCCATGTGTGGCTATGTAACAAATGTAATAGTGTTACTTTAAGATCTGTGTAAGAGTTTGTTGTTTACTGACAGAAAAGCTTGTGAAATATTTTGTATTTGTTGGACGTGTAGTCCTGTATAAATGCTTTTTAACTATGCAATCTTTAAGGATAACAAACAGCCACATATGAAGAGGTATTTTGCAAAAGGGCCTACATCCACTTTGGCTCTTATTGAGAAAAAGTCAAAAAACTGTTTCTAAATATTGAAGTTGAGCAATTGAAAAACTGAATGGATTATGAAAGAGGTACACTACATACTAATTGAAATTGAAATAAATTTTAAATGTGCTAGTTTTAATTTTTTTTAAAATCATGTTTACATTTTTTGAAAATTTGGATGTAGGCCCTTTTGCAACAAAACTCCATCTGTTTGTACATAAAGAAAAAATACCACACACAAAAAATCATTTATTTTAATCATTTCAAATAAATAAGTTTGATATTGAAATGTATAGGTCACAATCATATGTTTCAAGGAAATAAAGTCATTTTTTTCAAAAATACCTACATCTCATTGTAAACAGCCATTGAAGTTGTTGTTTTGTTGCAAAAGGGCCTGTATCCCGATTTAATTTTGGATACAGGCCCTTTTGCAACAAAACAACAATTTCAATGGCTGTTTACAATGAGATGTAGGTCTTTTTGAAAAAAATGACTTTGTTTCCTTGAAACATATGATTTTTCCCTATACATTTCTATATCAAACTCATTTTTTGAAAAAATGCACCATAGCCCTTTTGCAAAATACCTCTTCATATACAGAAATCTAGGACGGAAATATTTTGGACGAAGACCATATGTTATTACTCAATCCTATAGTCACAATGTTAGTCCGAACAGTGGCCACGCGGGTAAATAAAAATAAAAATTAAGGATTATCGTCTATCAATACTGCGCATCTCGTCTTGTCAGAAAACCTGTTCCACATAACCTGTATTTCCGAAGTTCTCTGATCTCCATTTGAAAAGGTCTATAGTGAATCAAATTTGGGTTTAGTAGGTTAGTAACCCTTCAAACTAATGGTAATACCTCTTGCACTCTGACTTAATTTGTCACTTTCTTCACAAATTTAAACAATTCTATTTTGTTAATAAACGTTTCAATTTGTTAGTCTTTGTGTAGATTTATATACTGTGAAAGTGGTACCGAAGTGATAATAATGTAAAATTCTTCGTCGGGAATTCCATGTTTTACTATATGCAATGAAAGTATTGCATATTTCTGTCTAGGTTTATATTGATCATTCTTTTCTCATATTCTATTTTCATCACTAATCTTATAATTATATATTTGCACTTAAACAGGCGGATCTAGAACGTCTGATTCACAAATTGCGTGAGCTAACCGGGGATATCAAGGATGGATTCAGATACATGAATAGGACACAGGTGAAGGATCTCATGCTGAGAACGGTCAATAAGATGACAGTGTTATCACAGAGTATGGTCAGCAGACAGGTATGTTATAGGATTTGATATAGGATTTGTTATAGGATTTGATATAGGACAAAATTGAACAAAATAACAACAAAAAGAAGATGAAATGGTAAGCCGACCAAAACACTTTTTGAGATATTGAACCGGCAAATTCTTTTGAAGATCAGCTGTACAGTGATGTATTATGTGTTATGCTTATTACAAAATCAATAATTCCTTTGGCAATTCGGTTAATAAGATGACAGCGTTAACACAGAGCAGGGTCAGCAGGTAGGTTACAACAAAAAGTGCATATCCACTTCAAATGCGATGTTAAGTCGACCAAGACATTTTTTTTGAGATATTGAACCGGCAAATTCTCCTGAAAATTAGCTGTACAGCGATGTATTACGTGTCCATATTGCTTATTACAAAGGTTGTAAATTATCAATAAATCCATTGGCAATTCGCTGAATAAGATGACCGTGTTATCACAGAGTATGGTCAGCAGACAGGTACGTTTTAGGATTGGATTAACAAATTGAACAAAATAACAACAACAAAAAGTACCCATCCACCGCAAATGAGATGTTAAGTCGACCAAAACATTTGTTAACCCTAACCCCGGTTTAGGGTTTTGACCGTGATCACAATTTTTGAGGAAAAAACACCAACTAGGGATTCGATCCGGAGACCCTCCGTTCTCAAGCCCCACATCCCACCCACTAAGCCATGGCCCTCAGCTACACATTAGCGCAGTATACTGCGCTCACTATATAGGCTCGGTTGTCTACGTCATCGAAAACAGGCAGTGCATGTACTTGGAGAGGGGCTTAGGATTAGTCTTTTTTAGCATTCAGGAGGGTTAGGGTCAAGATATTGAACAGGCAAATTCTCCTGAAAATCAGCTGTACAGCTTTTGGGTGAAAGATCTCATATTGAGAATTGTCAACAAAATAACGGTGTTCTCACAGAGTAATGGTCAGCATACAGGTACGTTAAAGGATTTGATAAAAAATATGGAAGAAAGTAACAACATCAAAAGGGGGAAGTGCCTATCCACCGCAAATGGGTTGTAAATTTTTTTTTGAGATATTGAACCGGCAAATTCTTCTGAAAATCAGCTTTACAGTGATGTATTACATGTCCGTATTGCTTATCAAAATAGTACATGTCCATATTGCTTATAAAGGTAGTACAAAATCAATAAATCCATTGGCAAATTTGGTGAATAAGATTACGGTGTTATCACAGAGTATGGTAAGCAGACAGGTTCGTTTTAGGATTGGATGAAAAAATTGAACACAGTAACAACAACAAAAAAAGGTGCATATCCACCGCAAATAAACCAAAACGTTTTTTGAGATATTGAACCGGCAAATTCAGTGATGTATTACATGTCCATATTGCTTGTTACAAAGGTAGTACAGAATCAATAAATCCATTGGAAATTTGCTGAATAAGATGACAGTGTTATCACAGAGTATGGTCAGCAGGTACTTAATAGGATTTGATAAAAAAAATTGAACAAAGTAACAACAAAAAAGAAGAAAAAGGTGCCTATCCACTACAAATGGGATGTAAAGTCGACCAAGATTTTTTTTTGAGATATTGAACTGGCAAATTCTTCTGAAAATCAGACCAAAACATTTTTTTTGAGATATTGCACAGGGGAATTCTTCTTAAAGTCAGCTTTAGTGATGTATAACATGTCCATATTGCTTGTTACAAAAGGAGTACAAAATCAATAAATCCATTGTCAATTCGGTGAATAATATGACTGTGTTATCACAGAGTATGGTCAGCAGGTACGTTATAGGATTTGATAAAAAAATTGAACAAAGTAACAAAAGCAAAAAATGAAAAAACCAAAAGTGCCAAAACATTTGTTGAGATATTGAATCGGCAAATTCTACTAAAAATCAGCTGTACAGTGATTATTACGTGTCCATATTGCTTATTACAAAGGTTGTACAAAATCAATAAATCCTTTGACAATTCCTTTGTTTCCAATTGTTAATTGAAATGTTTATACTGTATTCCTTTTTTATACACCAAAGATCTGCTTTCTTTTTTCTTTTCCTTTTATTTTAAAAAACAAATCTTCTGGAGAGAAAACAGTTGGGGTCGGGGGGTAAATTAGGGTCGGGCGGGTTACTCCAATGCAACAAAATGTTTGGCTTAACGCATTGTATTGTTGACTAGCTGATTCAGAGATGGCAATCAATGAAACTGGTGAAATACCTTAAAAGGCACATGAATGTTGGATACAAAATCTTTAAAATGACTGGTAATAAATAGAACTGTGGAATTAGAACTGTGGAATTATGAGTAAGAAAAAGCCTGAATTTAAGGGGAAACCCCTGAAAAGAAGAATTTCAGTGATTTAAGAATGTGTGCTTCTTGAGAATACATTTTTTTGTTAAATAAAAGCCAAATTATGGGTCTTTTGAATGCAATCATTTGTTTTGAATATGCATGCCTGAAATCTGTGTGACACTGTTATGAAAAAAGTGCCTGTTCTTTTCTGACTCGCCCTGTATAAACATACAGCAGTCATTGTTTAGGCACAAAAAAAAGTTGTTTGCTTGCCCTCATCCGACTGACCGTGTCAAAACAGTCCCGACCGTGTCACTTTTAACCCTTTTTTTTACAAAAAAAAGGAGATTGTTTTTTTTCTCACAATTTTTAATTCATCAAAGAAAAAAGAAATTATTTTTAAGTCACGTATATGGCCTTCATTGACACCCATATGACCCTATATGGATCATTTAAAGTCCTGTTTTGGACTTAGAAAATGAAAAAATGTATTTAACAATATTTTCCCCTTTATTTCTGGTATTCAGGTACCTAATTTGGAAAATCTGTCGATAATATTTCCCTGTAGCCATGTGAGAAGGAGGCATGTTTAGGATATTTGAAATGACCTTTTCATTCTTTTGACCTCTGTATGCAAATAAGGTTATCAAAATATAGTAATATATATGCGTTGGTAATTTTGCATCAAATTATCCCATCTTTCATCTTTCTTAACAATTTTCATGTGGCTATTGGTTTTATTGTATACAAAACAGATTTTTCCGAAAACTTTCCCAAATTCAAGGTCTATCCAAAGGATTACTGAATAAATACTAGGCATGTTAGTACCTATTTCAATGCATTTCACATGGTGATTCCAAATATTGTAATGAAATTCAACAATTTTGGTATTTTTGAAACATTTTATGAAATTTTGGAATGTCGTCTGCAGACGCCTGCCGCATGGAAAGTGTTAATCATAAGATGTAGGTGGATGGTAAACAGGCAAATGTTAGCCCATGCTAGCTAAATGTATACATCAAAAGAAAATTTGCCCCAATGTTGGGGGAAAATGCTCTGTATTGTGCAGAATTATTTTGATAGCATTGTTCTCTCATTAAAGCCCACATTTTATTCATATTCATTGTATTCATTATATTTATATTTCTCTACATTCAAATAATAACAGAGTTCAAATTCCAAGAAATGAACCCTGTTATGATATGCCATTGCGATGCATCATGCAAAATTAAGGTGATCACTTGCTTGAATTATGAATTGATATTATTTCAAAGAGGCGGATAAGGCACAATTAAATGTTGTGTTGCCCTCATTGACGGACCCTAAAATCTCAAAAATCAGGGTAGCATTTTGGTATTTTAAAGATTTAAATTTTATCCAATTTGTCAAATATTACTATTTTCTGCTTGAAATGAATAAGTTTGCTTGAAAAGATCGCTTTGAAACTATTATCACTCTAGAAACATTAGTCAAATTGACATTTACCAATTTTGTCTTGTCATGAACCACGGTCTGTCAGTAATATTTGTCAGCAAAACAAAAAGTAAAATCGACCTACAATTTGGCTTTCATTTCGTTATCATGTTACACTAATTTGAGTAAAGCCCCAAAATCTGAAGTAAATCCACGGAATGGTCAAATTATCAAGATATTCCTAAAAGTATTCTAATGGGGTTTACCTCCTGAATCTATAGATATGTTTACTTTTCCTTCTTGATTTCAGGCTTTTTATTACTCATAATTACACAGATCTATTTATTTCCAGTAATTTTGAGATATTGTATCCAACATTCATGTGCCTTTTAAGTTTATTCACTAGTTTCATTGATCAGCATCTCTGAATCAGGCAACCAACAATACTATGGGTTATTGACATTCCGTGGATTGGCTTAAAAATCCCGGGTTCTACTCAAATGGTTGCAACTTTATGACGCAATGATCAAATTAAAAAATTCTTTTTTTGAATGAAAGCCAAATATCTGTTCTTTGTAACACTATAGTTGGTTTTGAATATGCAGACCTAATATATCTGTGGCGCTTTCGCCAACAAAGTGCTCGTTCTTTCTGACTCAACCCTGTATAGTATAGTATATTTGTTATTGTATGTAGCATGTAGATAATAATTAACCCAGCATCCTTCACTCATTCTTACACATTGCACTCGCACATAGGCACTACTCTATAGATACGCACAAAAGAACAGGAACAACTCCCACAAGTCACCCTCAACAGCGCCCTCTAGTGGTGGAGAAACTGCCGTCGGCAGAATACAAAATAACGTGAAGAAGAATCGCAAGAGGCCTCAAGGCGATGTGGATGATGAACAATCGGTCACGAGATGGAGATATAGAAAACCGGATGCCAGTGCCAAGATAGTACTACTGCAATCAGTAGAGAATATCAAGCAAGAAAAGAAGAATAGTATGGAGGATCAGACTGGATGGGATGTTGGCAAGATGAGACATGGATGTGTAGAGAACATCAAATTAGAGCAGATGGACAGTCTAGAAGAGCAACCTGTTTTTGAAAATAGCGAGGCGATGGAGCTTCAATGTTTGAACAATATCAAGCAGGAGCGTACGTACAGTCAGGGATATCCATCTGGTGTGGAGGTGGGGCATCAACCTGTTGAAGCATTGGAACCATTGCGTCAGATGGGCCATAAGGATGCGGATGTAGGCAGAACTGGTATGGCAAGACCTCATATCTCACCTTGGAATCATCCGAACAGCTTGTTTGCTTGCAGGAAGCGAGAAGGCCAACATGCTAGGGATACTCAAAACAACGTTGCCACCGAGTCCGAAAGTGATGCCACCCAGCTATCTTACTCGCCACATTCGAGTGATATGGAGAAGTTTTCTAATCAGACACCATCAATTGGTTCAGATGACTTAAAACTCTCTCTTGAGAATCATTTGAAAGCTTTGGAAAGTCCTATAGGTGATCCGGAAGAGATCGATGAGCACCAGGATCGTCAAGTGAGCAATGATTATCCTTGTGAACTACTGCTGGACTTGGATGAGTCAGAGGAGAGGCAAAGAGGGTTGCGAGACAAATTTCCATCTTATAAAGATGCTGGATATGAAAAGGAAAATAGGTTGTCTGACGAGAATGCAGTAGGCACAAGAGAGAAGTATGATCCGGAATATCAAGTAGATCTGAATACACATGAAGAGTCGACATCTGACGAGAGTAAATCTACACCACCTAAGACCAAAATATGCCAATATCAACAAACGGTTGCCCAGTCTAAAACAGGCACTGGTCAAACACTTACCAAAGAGATGAAACAATTGGGACTTTCACCCTGGAATCACCCTAGCTCATTGTTTATATATAGAAATGGTGGAAGAGATCTCTCTCAGGAAGGTAGTGCTGATGGAAGCTCTGGCACACAGCTGTCCTTCTCGCCACATTCTAGTGACTTGGACATTCCCTGGGATTTATGGACAGTATCATCAAGTTCTTCTGATGAAGAACTGCATATTTCTATGGAGAATTGTCTGAAAGTTTTAGATGAAAGTCCATTGGTTGATGAGGATGATAACGAGGATAACGATGATGACATTTTACAAAGTAGTTCGGTCTTAGAATTGCGAACAGGCAAGAATGATCAACCAACCTGTATTGATGATGAGCTAAAAAATCAACTAATATGCCCATCAGAAGAACTGATGTCAACTGATGATACTCCAAATTCTTGTAAATCTAAAAGTAATCAGACATATTTGAGTGACAAGACTGCAGATTTGGGTACCCATGTTGAGGAGATATCTGATACAAGTCGAGAAATTCCTCCCAAAGTTGCACCTTTTAGTAGGAACAGATTTGCTGATGGTGGTGAAGAAATGAGTTCTGTTGTGTCATCTCCAGAAAGTCTAAACACTCAACCAGACATGGAAGATGGTAGTTGTAATAATAGTGCACAACAAAATACACCAGACTTCTCTTCACAATCAGATATCTTCCGAAGCAGAGAATCATTGGACATAAGCCAACAAAGCCAGGTGTCCGACATTACAACACCGTCAAAAGACAAGCCTGCAATTTCTGTCGCCCTACCATATATGCCATTATCAGAGAAAACTTACGCTGACGTGTCACACAGCAGTCCAAAGTCCCTTCAAATCATGGAATCACTGGACACGAGCCGACAAAGCCAGATGCCCAACATTTCAACACCGTCACAAGACAAGCCTGTAATTTCAGTCACCTTGCCATACATGCCGTTATCACCGCAAACTGATACTGACTTGTCACAGCAGGGGATAAATGTGTCACAAAGCCGCCCATCACACAGTCAAAAGTCCTTTCGAAGTAGAGAATCACTTGACACAAGCCAACAAAGTCGGATGCCCAACATCACAACACTTTCACAAGTCAAACCTGCAATTTCTGCCACCCTGCCATATATGCCGTTATCACATCAAACTGATACTGACTTGCAACAGCAGGGGATATATGTATCACAAAGCAGCCCATCCCACAGTCATAAGTCTCTAATGGTGTCATATGTAGGTTTTCAACCAACTGTTTCCCAGGTGTCCGTTGGTTCAACACAAGATGAATCAACTCAATTGCAGAAGCCTGCAAGTGCACAATCAGAACAAAGGAGTATACCACAAACTGGCAACACTCTGCAACAAAGGTCCCAAGATAACACAACTCCATTGGAGAGGCCTAAAAGTGCTCAATCAGATCAAAGGATTGTTACTCAAAATGACCCGACTGAACTGCATAAGTCTGTGAGCCACATTAGGGGACGAGGAAGTCAAAGTATTAAAAACAAAGATGTTCCGTACAATAACAAAATGTTATTTAGCAAACAGGGACAAGAATGGAAAAGCTCAACACATTTCACTCAAAAGCAACAGATATCGCAGGATGATACAAGTATGTTGCATTCACCTGAAAGCGCATCATCAGAACGAAAGAAAGCATCACAAAATGTCACAACTCTGCCACACAAGTCTGTGATTAGCAATGATGAGCAAAGAAGTCACAGTAAAGAGTGTGAAGGAAGTCCCAAGAATAACCGAAACATCTGTAGCAACCAGGGGCGTGAGTCAAAACGGTCAAACCATGACACCAGAAGGGGAAACGTTTCATACAAGTCATGTGACCAAAAGTCAGGTGACGGCAGGTCAGGAGGCAGTAGATTAGGTGACCATGGGAGAAAAAAAGGTCATAATAATCCAAACTTTAGTGACAAGTATGCGAGAAATTACCAGCATTGTAGCAATGGTAATGATGAGAGACAGAGGCGACACCATGGTGATCAATACAGATGGACGAGAAACCCCAGACCCTCATATCATTCTTCTGGTTTTCATACTATGGATGCAAAAGGGCACATTGATAGCAGTGATACTAGGTACGCTAGACCGATCCACGGATCAGGGATAGAAGATGACTATAATAGATACCATAAAAGAAACCATAAGGTTTCACATTCTTCTAAAAGTCAAAGATTCAATTCAAGTTCGAGAAAAGTAAACATTACTCGGCAGATGAGTCCTGTCTTTGGTAATCCAATGTCGCAATCACAGGATATGAGAAAACAAGGGCATCACCAAATATGTTTACCTCCAGTTATTCAAACATTGCATCGCACCCGCTGGACAGGAACGCCTCAGAGTGATTCTCAAGTGCCACATCATCATCAAAGCTTGAAATTAGAGCCCCTCCAAAGAGATCCTTCTTCAATGAGAAGCGCACCTGCAACCATCCCCGCATTAGGATTATCAGTGAAGACAGTAGACAAGAAGCATCGTGACGATCCGCATATGTCTTTAAGACAGAATGGTGGAAAGACTGTTTGTGAAGGAGACATGACAAAGCAGACAACCAGTAATCCAACACATACAAATGTAGTAAAGCAAGGACAAAGTCTGACTGACACTGAAGGTGATGACTCGCTGCAGCAAAAATGGATTAGGAGGACAACGACGGGCACGGATAGCTACAAGTCTTAGCGGTATATTGTACAACTTCATGATTCAGTTCGTGTTAATTTTTATTTTGTTGTTGATATTACAAACATGTTTCTAGCTTTATGTATTGCATTGAGTTTGGCATCATGAACACTATTAATGCAGACGCTGTTCTTTCGATCATTGCTACAAAAGATCTGATTATTTTGAAATGTCTAATTATCTAAAAGGTTTTTTTTAATAATTTTGTTATCATATTTTAATAATTGTTCTTTTGTAATTTATTGAAAAGCATTATGTTTCAGTGATAACTTAATTTTATGAAATGCAAATATTGTCACTGTTCTGTCCAAACATGTGTTTCCGGCCCTTAGATTTTCAACAACAACAAAAACAATTCCTGGGGAATTGTATGAGGAATATAATAAAACTAGTATGACAACATTTGACACAATATATTTTGAGTTATCTTTGCAGAACCTAAAATGGGTCAAAAAACGTGTTTTTTATAATTTTTTCCAAAATGGTCAATTTCATGATAATGGTTGGATTCATTGAACCCTTTCCTGCAAAAAAATGCACACTTTTTATATAGATTAAATGAATAATGAAGAAGTTACGGCAGTTTTACGGAGGCTATACCGAAGGTGCACAACCCCCTTAAGTAAGACTGCCCAACGGTTATGCATAGGAAATGTTGCTTTATACATGTTCAGGGGCAAGAGCACTACAGGGTATTGATAGATGTGTGTTATGGCCCTTGAATATGTTTAGAGCAGACTACCCAAAGGTTATACATAGGAAGTAATTACTTTATACATATTGAAGGGCCAGTTTGGAGACACACGGTTTCGACAGAACAGCAACGACATGATTTATCAAGGTTAAAAGAAGCTGTTTGAAGTTGTCAATGATACCTTATTAAGGGAAATCAGACTAAGGAATAGAAAAATATGATTTTAACAAACTTTGTTTATTTTTATTTTTTTAATTTCACCAACTTCATTGGCATCTACTGTAAAGTGAAAATGTTCGCGCTAAAATCAATGTAAGAAAGCTCAAAATCACAACAACAACAAAAAAAGCAAGATTGTTCAAAATGTGCGAAGCACAAAAAAAAATTCACTTTTACAGTATTATAAAACTGTATTTTCCCACATGCAACTGGTCACATATTTTGAATGGAATTTTAATTTAAATCAAGGTTACTTATTGTTTTACGGTATTATAATTTGTTAAAATGTTCCTATATTTGTAATTTGAATATTACATAACTGTATTGCGTATTGGTATTTTAAACAGCTCTAACACATGTGTGAGTGTAATATATTTTTGTTTTACTGTGTCATTTATATAATTGTGTTCTTTTCTTTTGATTTATTTAGCATAACTTTAAATTCGCTTATACATTTGTAATATTATTGCTTTTAGTTTTATTTTGAAATTTCCAATGTTTACCTAATTCCGGAACAACTTCCTCACCTCACAGAAAAGGATACGGAGCCTGATCAAAACATTGAACGAACAACACGCATTGAAAATGATCACGCTTGTGGTTGTGCACGCTTCACGCAATGCATGCAATAAGCTGCTCTAATTTGTTCGTTCAATCATAAATCTGATTATAATATGTGATGCTGCACATCAAAAGGGGGGACTTTGCAAGTGAAGTCAATTTTGAGTTTATTATGAGTGCACTCGGAAGCTTTAAAATGACACTAAATTTATCAAAATGTGTCAAGGTATTCAGATTTTACGAGTGAAAATGACTCTTAAATTTCTTATTTTTTCTGTCCGTTTTCATCTATATCTTAAAACACACAACAACAAAGTGTCCCCTTTTGATGTGCTGCATCACATATATACTGCAGATCCAACCTGCAGATCTTATCTGAATTAACAAAATCCAATACTTTTATCTTTTGTCATTTCAGAAGAGCATTTTCGCATATGTGAAGTCGGTAGATGCGGACGTTGAGGAACATCTCGTTGAATCCCGGGACGAGGCTGACATGGGGGAGAGCAGCGATGACGGAGAAGAGAGGGAGGACAGCGAGGAGGACGTGAAGGAAATAATGGAGGAAGAGGAGGAGGAGGAGGAGAGGGTAAACGATAGGCAAGAACTGGCTACAGTTGTAGAAGAGGCCTTGTCTGTGGATGAACATGCATTAGATATCAATTGATTTAAAATAGGAATGTCAGTCGTTTGTTCATCACTTTTGATTCGCCACCATTTTTTTTGGGAAATCTCATTCATATTTTTTAAAACAAGAAGAGCCAATCAGGGAGAACAATGAATGTATTTTGCGGGTATTGAATAATGAAGCTCTGTGTACATGGTGTTAATCCAGACGGGTAGAAGAAGAGGGGACTATTATGTTTACGTATGGACTGTGCCATAAACCTGGGTACCAAACTGAGCACCAAATTGTTGGAATTGTTCAAAATATGAGTGGGAGAGGGGGGGGGGAGATAATGAAAACCTAATGTGACTCTGTCAAATTTCAGTTAAATCATTTAGTATGTTATTGCTATGGGTACCTTTATACTCAGAGAGTTTAAACCTCAGGGGGTACCACTTCAAATTTTCTGGTGGTAAACCCCTACCCAAATCAAAATGTCCTCCCTCCCCCGGTTATAAATCAAAGGTGTGCACATCATTGATTTTGATTCATTTTTCAAATCGGTAATCTTATAGTCGAGATTTATTTTCTACAATTTTTAAGATGTACACATTTATTCACCTAGACTGTGAATGACCGATCTTAGAAACATTGATTTAGGATCATTAGCATGTTAGGATTTATGAAATCAAATTATGTGGCTATTTATCTATACTAGCATTTTAGATTCTTTGCTCATTTTAAAAGCAAACATCAATCATGGTTTAAAAATGCATTGTACAGAGAGTTTTTTAAGGGTTCTACTACAATATTATAACCATGCCTTATTTCACACATTAATGTGATGTATGTTTTATATTGTGTGCTGTATATTATAAGCAATTGAAATTAGTGATAAGTTTCTACAATTATGTACATGTCCTCTTCCCCTTTGTGTACAATCGTCTTATATGTGTGTATTTACTGTTTAACAGAATGTCTACTTGTCTTATTTGTGCAGAGGTTTCACCGATGTAGTGGTTTGAGCACCTGCTCCCATGAATAATCAGATATTCTACAATTTTAGGATTGGAGATTCCAACTTACTAGACATACAGGTCCGTATGCATAAAAGAGTTAGACCGGGTCTAAAGTTAAACCTGGTCTAAGTGAAATTTATTCATGCCTCAAAAGCTGTTTTCCTCTGCATTTTTATGAGATATTTTGTGCCATTTTTGAACTTTGCATCCGAATCTTTAAAATTTGTTAGCTAATTTGAGAAAGAAATGTAATGAAAGTGTGCATTTTACAAAAACCAAAATCCACTTAGACCAGGTCTAACTTTAGATCCGGTCTAACTCTTTTGTGCATACAGACCACAGAGACTAGTTATCCAACCATGTGGTGGTTTTGTTTAATGAAACGCATATTATATTCGATCTTCTTCATGGATCGCCCTCTATCTTTCATTTTGGTCTCTAAATGCATTTTCTGGGGGTCAAATTACATTTATAAATATAACATGAAACTAAAATATTTTCTAAGTCACAAAGCAATACCTTTCCTGAGTACTTCAAAATCAAATTTTGAAACTAAGTTGTCGGATATCCAACAGTTTATTTTCTGATAAGTTTTCTTGTTCATAAATAGAACTCCATGGTTTACCACTGTGTTAACTCTGTTTACGGTTTATCCGGCTACGGTCCCAACTCTACATAAGTGACCACAATAATTATAGTAAATCAGGAATGCTTTATGAGAAAATTGGAGAAAAATATGTTAATTTTGTGAAGTTCTGTCATGGTTTTAACAGAAAATAGGGTCAATTTAGATTCATCAGTCCAGTGAAGTCTTTCCTGATAAATCAAACTTCATGTATAATAGAGAAACAAATCTTTGTTAACATTTGAAAATGATCACATAATATTGCTCTAAAGAGGAGTTCACTTTAAGATTTTTTCTCATAAAAATAACACCTGAGACAAATTCACACTGACAAACCAAATTAGTATAAGGTCATTAGATAAATATAATAAAGGTGTATGTACTTCCTTTCCTGTTAGTGTTACACAACACACTGAGGTATGGCCCCATCTTACAGTTGGCTAAAGTAAACATACACCTTGTAATAAATTAACTGTAGACATTTGTGTGCTGCATCAATTAATTTTTAGGCGTCATAACATTTGTGCGTCAGGAAATGTGCAAAAATACTTTGAAACCAGAAATGTTTGTGTGCATAAGTTTCGCTAATTTCGGGAGTATTTGCTCCTCGTGAAATAAGCAAAATATTTCCAATCTACCTTGTAGCAGTGCGTTGCAAAGTTACACAATGTAACTCCACAAAGTTTACATTCGCAACATTTTCATGCCGTGAATTAGGCCAGAATTGCTAATTCGTGAAATTTTAAACTCGCAAACATTTCTGGTTTTACAGTATTTCATTGTTCTTCTTAAAATATTACTACCAAACGCATTTATGTGAGACAATATAACACGGTTACGGTCTAAAAACAATACATGTATTCTCCAAGTAGTGTAAAGATGAAATGAAAAATGTAAATAATGCTAATTTTCTGAAATTATTGCTCAAACAATCCTAGGCAAATTTAATTTTGATTTGCTGATATTTTTACTTGCAAGTATTCTCTATCTTTCAAGAGAACGAAATCTATTGGAAACATTAGAAAATTAACTTTACTTTACTATTAACGCTTTTTCAATGTTAATAAAAAAAACATGATGCAGGGAGCAGGTAGGGCGCATTTTTCGTTATGTAAAAATGTAAATAATATTTCTATCTAGCCATTTTATAGTATTAGCGAAAATAACAAGTGGTGAATAAGTGCATATGTGCATCCATACAATCTGTGTTGGCTCTAATTCCACAGTTTAGGCAACGACCCAAAAAAAACACGTTCTATGAGCCTGACCAACCTTTTTTATTGGAATTTTGAATTTTGAATAACAACAAATTTGATGTATTTGAAATTATTTTGGAATTTTATTTTTGATTTGTTTTTGAATTTTGTTTTGAAATAGTTCGAAAATTGATGAATATTCACCATCATTTTCCAAACTATTGATAAGGAAAAACAGCCGACCAACCAACCCTACCTCAAGAGGCTTGTTTGCCCGTTGAACAGGTTGGGGTATTTTCTCGTTGCCTTAGCATCATGTTCTGCTGGTCATGGTATATAGGTCACTGCATACCAATGTCATACTGGTTTGTAACAGGTAACTATTTTCCAACTTCACTGCACTGCAACACCACATGGCAAAATATATGGTATAAATTATGAGAAATGTTCTTAGATCTATATCTGTATGAAGAGTTCAAATACAGAATGCGGTAAGGCGACAAAAAAAACACTCTGTTATACTGGCCCGGCCGACCCATCTTTTTCTAATTTTCAACCCAAAAAATTAAACATTTAGATTTTTTTGAAACAAACTTGAACATGTTTGCTTCTGTTTTTTGTTGAAATTTTGTTTTGTTTTTTTGGGTTGAAAATGTACAAAAATTGTCACAACAGTTTTGAAAACTAAACCAAAAATATGCCCGACCAACCTACATGAGAGGTCTGTTTGCCTGTAGACCAGGCTTGGGGAGTTTTCGTCGCATAAACACTAGCCATGAGCTATGCTATGAGCAGAAAATGATTTTAAGATTTACCAAAGACAATGTATGTAATATCAATGGTGGAAGATGGTGATACACTAATACTGACATGTACAAGTATGTACCACTTGACATTGGATCAGAACAATGAACTTGGTCCGTGAAACTACGTAATAATACCGATATAATGAATCTTATTTAGACCTAATTTTTGTCATGGTGAAGATTTGCTATTGTATCCTATTTGTTTCAGCTAAGATCGCACTGCAAAACCAATTAGTAAAGCTCAAGTGTACAAGTGACTTGGACGTAAGACTTCTATGATATTCACCAAAGTAATACTGTAATACCACTTAATTTCGTGAGGGATTTAATTTCGCGAGGGATGTGGATTCGCGAAACTAAATACCCGTGAAACTAACAATTTTGAATTGAAAGTAACAGTAAATGGCCAGATTCGCAAAACTAAATGCCCGCTAAAATAGCAGAAATGTTAAATTCGCAAACGAAGTATCCGCAAATTATAGTGTTTTACAGTATTTTGCATCATTATAGGTACAAGCAGCTGACAGCCCTTTTATGGCAAAAGAATGTATCTTATCTGTAGTTTTCTAACAGTATACTTCCTTTTAACTTCCTTTTAACATGATCATAGTTAGCTTTTTTCTCCATAAATCATGTAGTGGTAAAAGGCAGTATATTACATTTATTGTCTTTACAAGTTGCAACCTTTTCCTAAGTGAGGATTATTGAACCAAGTTAACACAATCCATGTTAAAAGGAAGTATATCATTAGGAAAGTACATATAAGATACATCCTTTTGCCATAAAAGGGCTGAGCAATGAAAATTGAACTGAGACCAATGCAAATATTTCCATAATAAATTATTACATTTTGCAACTATAGTATAAATCTTGTGTGCAAGTTACTTATGCATGTAAGTTATACATACTATTGTTTGATCAGTTCAAAATTGGCAAAGCCTCATTACGACAGAATGAATACAAAATGATGCGGGCGTGCTTGAAGGCAACATAGGCACTGTGCATCCTATGCGTTACGCGAGCGTGCGGCCAAAACTGTGTGCGTGTGGCCATACTCGCGTGCATACGTTTGGAGATAAAAACTGAATATTTCTCGCCGATTTGGAACTGATTGAACTATAGATTATCAGTGCATCCTATATATCTATGTGGTTTTATTTTAGTGGAATGTGTTTTTATTGTATAGTGTTTGATGTATAGTGTAAAGGTTGGCTAAATATATAGCCTGGTTTCTATTTATAGATTTTTTGTTCAAGGTCTTTGGTGCATTCCATTAAAACAATCATCAATATGCTGGGTGTATTTCAAATGAATGCTTGTGAAATGGTGGATGAAAAATGCTGCGCTGATTTATATTATATGGCTTGGCATTCATTCATAGCATTCAATAATAATATTTTGAGGGCTTAATGCCACAAGGTATATCTGTAATAGCTACCTATTGTTATATGGGGGTTGATTATATGCTGAGCAATTGGTATCAACTAAATTATAACTCGAAGCAGCTATTGTCTTTTTGTTCGTTATTGGCTTTTAAATCTTTGATTTCTAAAATACAGTTATCTTCATTGACAACCCTCAAACGGTTGTCTCCAACATTATTTTTTTGGTGCTACATTTATCATTGATTTCAGCACTTTGACCACATACAAATGAAATAACGAGTTGTATTCTCTTTTTAAATAACATCCAACCTTCACAAATTTGAGACAAAATATATATGTTTGAAAAAATGTCAAACATTTTTCAAACACTGAAAATGTTTCCAAAAATATTTTCATTCTTTTTGTTATAATATTAAATTTGCAAATTTGTGGTTGGTTAGGCCCACAGAATATGGGTGTTAATAGCTTAGCCTATTGTGTCAATGCCTAAAGTTCTATTTTAAAGAAGGCACAAGAAATAATGTGTTGAAATAACTACATTTACAATTACTGTATAGCATGCCTGCTGTATAGTAGTGTATTTTATTTAGACTTGTCATTGAAATTATAAGATGTCAATTGTCTTTCATTGACAGTCTTACTAACCACATTGGCTTAACCTTGACTGGAAAAGTTCACCATACAGTGCTATAAAGTGACTGACCCGGTAATAAATATGCTCTTAACTCTAAAGCGATAGCTCCCACCTAAAATTATGGAGTAATTTCACTTCTCTAATTTGATGCATTGTTCGCACAGAACGATAACCAATAACAGCGAAGAGAATGTTAATGATGTAAAGTGCAATTTTATTTTTATTTGCTCAATTTTTCTGGCACTTGGGTTTTGAACACGCGGTATTATAGTGTTACATGTAAATTTGTGGACCATATTGATCAATAGAAACATCCACCTCACACTATTGGGCAGAATTATAGCTATAGTTTTATTGGGCAGAATTATATCTATAGTTTTGGGCGATATTAACGTATTAAGGAATTACCTATTACCTATTAGGCGACGAAAAAAAGAAACCTGTCATACGGGCAAACGGACCTCAGATCAGGTCGGTCTAGCTTTTTTTCTTTTTTCTTATTTTCCCTGGAAAATGACTGTAAAATCCCAAAAAATCTGTAAAATGTTTTGCCATCTTTGACACGCAAAGTAAAAAAATTGGGTCTGTATTAATTTGCACGTAAACAATTTTTTCAGCAATTTCTAAAAAAAAGTATAAGTCGGGGCCCGTACGACAGGGTTTCTTTTTTTCATTGCCTTAGTAAGATATTTTTAAACACTGTACATACATGTATACATTATGTGGCTCATAGTTAAGAACAATACACAGGGCAGCATGCCAAGCCAACAAGGTCAAAATGGATATGAACAATCAAATTATGAAAGGTAATATGTGAAAGAATAATAATCATTGGCTATTTATAAGTGGGCTGCTAAATTGTACAGATGAATGCATACAATTCCTAGCTTGTAGTTGTTGCCTGTCTGGTATGATTCAAGGCAATGCTTTCTAATATGGTCTGGTATTTGATTTAACGCTTTCCACGTGGCAGTCGTTTGCAGACAACATTCCAAAATGTCACACAATATTTTTAAAATGTCAAAATAATGGAATTTCATCAACATATTTGGAATAATAATAATAATAATAATAATAATAATATTATAATAATCAGTATTTATATAGCGCCTTTTTTTTAAAAGGATCAAAGCGCTGTAATTTTGCTGCTGGTGAATCATACTAAACAATGCAACGTCCAGGCAGCAGCTAAATCAGCGCCAAGTTGCGACATAAACACACGTGAACAACATCCACCATTTTTCAATGCAGCTCCCCAAATACCATTGGGTCAAGGAAGTTTTTGTTAACAGAAACAACTAATCACCGATTTTGAAAGCAGGAGGAAACCGGAGAACCCGGAGAAATGCATTACAATTACAATAAGTACAAAGATGCCTAGTATTGGTTCAGTTATTCTTGAGATAGACTTTGAAAGTTGGGAAAGGTTTCTGACAAATCTGTTTTGTTAAGTAATTGCCGCGTGGAAAGTGTTAACTTAATGCCCCTTTGTAGGAGTTTAAATTGTTAGAAAGTGTTCCCAACTGATATTTCTTCCAATCCATCTAATCCAATACTAGGCATGTTTATATGTACTGTAATGCATTTCTTATGGTGATTCCAAATATGGTGATGAAATTCAATAATTTTGACATTTTTGAAACATTTTGTGAACTTTTGGAACTGTCGTCTGCAGACCCCTGACGCGTGGAAAGTGTCAAGTATTTTTCAAAATGTCAAATTCTGATTGCAAATGTGGTTGATCAGGCCAAATAATTGTCCATTGATGTTGTCTTAAAAAAGTTTGACACTGTACCTCATCAAAATTCTACTAAGTGCCAACCCTACTCGCTATCTCAATCAAGCCTTGTTCACTGTTTGTGAGCTTACATGTATGGGGAATACTTACAAAATGTTCTAAAAGTGCCTATTTTGATAATTATATATTTGTTAAATTGACTTTTTTCTAAACAGTAATATGCTAGAAATAGTGATGCGTTCAACACAACACATCATCATGTCTTTTTTTAAATATAGACATTTCTCGCCTATTATTAATAAGGTATAGGCATTTACGGATGTCCGTACTTTGCTTTCATCGGGATGTAAAAATACAAAGTATATATCAAAGTAACTTTCTTCATTGAACTATTTATTTCCTTTTCTTTTGTATAGTCACTGACTCTATTTTAGTATATTTGGTTTACCAATTTGAATATAATGTGATTTGTGCTATAAATGTATTGTAAATATGATTTTAACGGTTTGTCTACAATGTATATAATACACTTTGAAATAACTATACACAACACTAATGATATATTATCAAAGCTTGTATAGCTATAGCATACTTTCATAATAGGGCCAGCAATCGGAACACCTACCTTTAATCAGTGATAAGCGATTTTACATCTGATTACTATTAAGCCATACCAAAACATGTGATTTGACATGGCATTATTAGTATTGTATAAGGATACCGTCAGAATCTGTTGTCTGATAATAAGCGCAATTTCAAGCAAGTAATTAGTACCAAGGATGTACATCAAAATAGGGCCTCTTGCCTGGTAAATGAATAACTCCCTTTTCATTCTTATTTTTTGTAAATATTATGGGTCTAATTTCTTGAGATTTGCTTTTTTTATTTTAGAAAATCTTGGAAATTACTCTCTTCCAGTCAAAATTGAGGGGAAATTAAGGATTTTGGGTAAACCTATGGGTCTTTTTCCTCATCTTTCCCCCTGAAAACTGGTACATTTAGGGACATTTTGCTGGCAGCACATCCCTACCAAAGTTAATCTGAAGGACCACCCCCCCCCCCCCCCCCCCCCGGACCAGAGTGTGCATTGTTGGTAATACATTTTTGTTGCTATCATCGCTGTTCTGTCAAACCTCCATCCCCTCAGCATGTATAAAGTAATTCTTTCTATATAACCTTTGGGCAGTCTACTTTAAACATGTTCAAGGGCCAAAAATACACCTGTCAAAACCTCATAATTGCTCTTGCCATTTGAACATGTCTAAAGCACCATTTCCTATGTATAACCATTTGGCAGTTTTACTTTATTACATGCTGAAAGCCAGGAAAAAAACATACAAGGTTTTGATACAAAAGTGACAATATATTTGCATGGCATGCGTAGTCTGGAGACATTCAATTCTGATGACCATTTCAATTTAAAATGTATTTAAATCATTATAGTAATTCTATTGTTTCTGAAAGATACTGTAATGATCAATATTCTTGGCTAAAGATTTTTATTTCTGGGTTATGGTGTTTTTGTATGTTTATTTTACTGTACTGTAGTATCAGTCCCAATGTCGGGAAAATCATGTTTTTCAAGAATTACATGGGTTCGTTTTTCGCCAATGTTAAATTTCAAATGTAAAAGTAATTAAAACTGCTGGGTGTTTGACAAAACTATTGGTAATACAGTGCAACCTTGTTAACACAAATCCTGTTAACACCTATTTTTTTCAATTCCAAAGCTGATTTTTACATTATGATATAACCTGATTTAGTGTTAAGACAATTTATAGAATGCGAAGTCCTTAACAAGTTTTTTGTTGACACGGTTCCACTGTATGATGATGGATCACTGCTTCATTTTGATAATAAGGTGTCTGTCTATAATGTTATTGTAACTGATATTAAAGGGCAGGGGCGGACTGGGACCTGAAAGCGGCCGTGGCAAAATTATTAAAGCGGCCCTTTTTGACCATGTCAGGCAGAAGTATGTCGTCCCGGTAGTACATTTTCGTAAAAGGTTGCCCCAATTTTTTTCAGTCAGTCACCTCGTGAATTTCACGTAAGTGGTGGGGGGGGGGGGGTAGAGTCAAAAAAATTCGCACGGTCACAAAATTTCGCACGGTCACAAAATTTCGCGCGGTCACAAAATTTCGCACAGTCACAAATTTTCGCGCGGTAACAAAATATCGCACGGTCACAAAATTTCGCACAGTCACAAATTTTCGCGCGCCCACAACATATGAGTAACCAGCCCTGGGAGGCCAAAAACCAAGCGGCCCATGTGGCCAGTCCGCCCCTGTTAAAGGGGCATTGAGAGATACGTATGGGAGTGCACCCTCAATTATCCTGGAAATCAGGTTTTTTTTGCATCAAAGTAATACTTAGGCATACTAACTAAACCATCTGAAACAGTTTACCAACATTCGCTGTTTATCATATAAAATTTCATGATTTTACTTAGTTTCAATATGATCATATTGAAACTAAGTGCTGAATTCGCAAGTTATGCTAAGTTTTACTCACTGACCTTCGCGGCAAATCTCAACTCAGAAGTGCTGTTACTTGCTTAGTTTGGCATGAAGGCGATGTCGGAATTGTATGATATTTTGGATTTGGGCTATGTTGATGATTTTCTTTACGTTATTTGCTCATTTAGTATATCGATACATCTCTCAAAGTAGATTTGATTCTTAATGATATCAGGAAAGTCAACTTTCCTGATAATATTAGATAGAATCAATTTTATTGGCTGGCAGTATTTTTTGGGGTGGATTGTACGGTTTATCCTTGGTGTAAGACAGCACTAAACTATAACCTAGCACCAAATCCTTTATTATGGGATTAAAGGATTATACAGCTTTAATCCGTAATAGGTCTGGACACTAGTCTAACTTATAAATAAGTCCATCTACTCCCTCGTTTATATATATATTAGTTCTTGTTTACATTATTTATTTCACTTCACTGTTTCATTTCTTTGCTGTTAGGGTTGTTCAGTTAAGTACACTCAAATTACTTGGGTAACAGTTATGACATATCTACAGGGTTAATTCTGGCTGGGGTTTTCGGGTACATTTGTAGGGTGCCTGAAATAATTTCCGAGCGGGTTTCCCGGGTACCCGAAAGTTGGCCACTAATTTCCACTTCTTCTATTCCACTTCCTCTACTTGAAATTGTCCAGATCTTCTTTCAAATTTAAAAGTTTAGCCAAGTGATTTATACGATAACATTTCTAGAAAGTAAATAGTAAATTCCTAAATAAGCCTTAAACAGCCTCATCAATAATGGCCTCTTTTATCTTTATCGTTTGTGTGCGTGCTGACGTGGGTCCATATGATATTATTAAACCACTGAAGGTATTAGTGGCCAATTCAACTTTATGCTAATAAAATACTACGGTCGCTTTACGATCCGGGTCGCTCCTGATGATGTCATTTACGTCCTTTGATCTTCAAACATTTCAATTTTAGTCTGAGGCGACCACATGCAACTTTCCAAAAGTCACACCAGGTCGCACGGCCTGAATCGCTGCAGTTGACTTCAATCCAACTTGTGCACGACTGGTTGTTCAATCTTTTTGAATTGCTGTGAGCGATTTTCATTCCACAGTCCACTCAAGCGACACCACAATCTTGCTGGTATGTAATGAGCATTTCTGATTCAAGGGAGATATGGCAGGAACAATTCTGCATCATGTACACAAGTGGTAAATTTTATTTTAGGTTGTAGAGGAGAAAATTGGGTACCCGATTGGTAAATTTGCAGCCCCGGTGTAATGTGATTTTGGGAGGGTACCCGTCAAAATTCTAACCTCATACAGGGTGGTATAAAAATGTATACTTTTTCAGAGACAGATTTCTCAAAATTGAGGAGAACACGTTGATACTTAAAAACCATCACCGAAAATTAAGTTACATTAAGAATTATTTATATCAATTTTATCGCCACCTATATCCCCGTTTCTTAATTGAGACAAATTTACAAAAGTAATCTAATTCCGAGAGATCTGCAACTGAAAAACAGGTCAACGGTTTATTTATAAAATTTGTAAATTCATAAATCAAAACAATTTTGATATTCCTTATTTTGTGTCTTTTCCATGAAGCCCTTGTGACTAACAAATCATGTATTTGAGTTTATGTAGAGAGGGTTTTAATTTGATATCGTAGCTGTTCTATCAAAACCTCTCATCTCAATCTGGCCCTTCAGCATGTATAAAGTAATATGTATAACCTTTGGGCAGTTAAACATGTGAGAGGGCCAAAAACCTATCTATTAAAATCTTGTAAGTGCTCTTTCCCCCAAACTTCTGATGCATAACAATTGGGCAGTTTTACTTTATACATGCTGAGGGGCCGGAAAAACATTCACGGTTTTGACAGAACAGCAATGTTATAATATCTCAAGATCTTTCTCTTAAAGAAAAGTTGAACAACAATTACTGTTTTACTTGGATGCAGAAATATCAATGAAATTTTTATCAAAAATACTGCACTTCATTTCTTGTAGACTTAATTGACAGCTCAAAACTGTTATAGGGAGAAGATTTTATGATGTTGAATCAACTTAAAAAAATTGTGGGGATGTTTGTTAAATTGTGACAGTGTACATACTAGTGTAAAAAGATTGTTGAATTCTATTTCTATTATTATATCTTTTGTGAATATAAGATTTTTTTTCTGGTGATTATTAAAAATATATTAAAGGATATATAACAGTATATCATGTTTCCGTGTTAATTCATTTTGTCAGTTATTACTTGGGTCAAAATTTTGAAATTGAAGACGGTACCTTTCCTGAAATGGTACTGCGGCCAAAGTGTATGATTCTACTATAATAGTTAACATACCATTAAAGAAATACCGTTCTATTCATTAAACCATGCATAATGTTTTAATTGAACACATAACTAAAATATCCAATAAAACAAATTAAAACTGCACATCCCCAACCTGTGATAATTTGAAATTCGCACCCGGTTGTCCGTGTCGATGAAACCAACTCATCAGCAACAGGTCGCTGGACAGTATCACGCAGGAATTCAATGCATAAATCGATAACATCAATATGAAACAGATGCTGACATCTCGTAAGTCTTTCGTCAAGTGGTCTGTATAATAATAATGCTACATATCTGAGCGCTAAAGTTCCATGGCACAGATTTCCTTTAAGGTTCATTCCCGGGACATACCATCAATGTCCTTTTGCCATTCCTTCCTTTTTATTATTTGTCTTTTTACCAGTTGACCCTTTCCACGCAGTAAACAACAGTTCCAAAATTTCACAACTTGTTTAAAAAATGTCAAAAATAATTGATCTCATCACTGAATTTGAATTACCATGAGAAGTGCATTAAAATAAGTACAAACATGCCTAGTATTGGAAAATAGCATTCTTGAGATAGACTTTGAAAGTTGGGAAAGGTTTCTGAAAAATCTGTTTTGTATTGGTAAAACTAATAGCCGCATGGAAAGTGTTAAGGCTCGAGTTGGACTTTAAAAAGTTGTCTTGTTGTTCTCCACTACTCGTTCCCAATTTTCAAAAGTGGAAAAAAAAGTTTTACTTTATGGTACAATAGAATATCTACCCTTTTTGTTGTTGAAAATTTGACATTCTTAATTGTTAAAATAAAATATTGTTTTGCTTTGAATCTTTCTTCACTTATGTTATAGTTAGTACCCATTATTTGACGATCCATAATAATAAAATAATAAAAAAACTTTTTCTGCCCACCCACTCACTCTAAAGGTGTAGATGGACAACTAAACAATTTATTTTAAAGGCCTTTATGTGTAAGGCTACCTATATGAGGTCAGTAATGGTAGAGGACAAAATGGGATTTGGCTAGGTGCAATGGCATACTTGAGATATCAACAATAAGCTTTTACAGACAGTAGACAGAGCATGACACAATCAATGTTCATATTAAAACAGATGAAATACAAGACACAATCAATGTTCATATAAAACAGATGAAATACAAGTTTATTTATAACATTCTTGTTTCAAAGAGGGTTGCATGGTTATAACCAATTCCCCTCGAACTAACTACTTTATACACTAGGGGGAGTAAGTAAGTAAATCATATTGCCTATGTGGAGAGAAAATTTAAAAAAATAAAAAAATAATCATCAACGAATCTAAGTGGATCATTTTTTTGTTTTGTTTTGAATTTCCTTGTACAAATATTACTTTGTTAAAAACATTTTTCTTTTATTCTATGTTACACATTCTACACAAATTAAGTTCTGTACACTTGATTATTTATCAAATTAGTCATTATTGGTATATCTGTATCCCATTGGGTACTTGTTACGGTCCAACAATTAAGGGCATATTATGTGATCTTTTTTCCAGGGGCGCCCTCTATTCATGATTATTTTTAGAAAGTAGATTTTCTTGCAGATTTACATTTCTGATCATATATCAAGAGTGAAAATAAACTAGCAGGACAGTTTATTTTTCACTCTAAATTCACTCTAAAACCATAATTGGTGATTTGAAATCATATCGCTTTGTAACTCAGAATATATTTATGATTTATGATCAGAAATGTAAAACTGCAAGAAAATCTGCTTTCAAAAAATATCAAGGATAGAGGGCGTCCCATGAAAAAGATCGCATAATATGCCTTTAAGTAGGCCAAAGAAAATAATCTTATCCTCCACACTAAATTTCAGCAAAATGTGCAGAAATAAAAGTTACAAAAATAAAACATTGCTCATGCATCGTCAAACTTTATTTGATACTGTAAAAGTGGACATTTTTTGTGAGTGTAATTTTTGCGCTCTGCACATTTTGAACAATTTTATATTTGGGATTTTGAGCTTCCTTGAACATAGACCTACAGTACATACAAAATGAATATATTTGTGTGTTTTTATTTTCGCGCTTGATGATGTTAGCGTGAAAACCGCTAAAATAAATGTGGCGCGAAAATGTCAATTTTTACAGTATTTGACATGCGTGTGTGGAGAAAAATCAAAATATTCTTCACCTTACTATACTTATCATAATCATTAATGATTGAGTACTAAACCAATAAATGACAACAATGTGTTAATAAAGTGGACCTCTATCAGATCGTAAATAACTTATGCAGAAAATATAACAAAATTGTCTATCAGATTAAATAAATATAAGCCAACAACACAAAGGACTTTGGAATTCCCTTTATAGGGGATGCTTCCCTCAGGAAATTCTTTTCAATATAGTAATCGGTTAAGCATTTCACAGAAAATGTCTCCTCAAAACAACTGATACCCAGTAAAATTAACATAACTCAACTCATAATGTATTGCTTGTGTAGACGACACACAGAATACTTTCTGCTGTTCACCAGCTTTCACTGCAAATTATGAGCGTTTACTTTTGGACAAATTAAAAGTAAACTCAAAGGTAAACGCAATACTAAACACTTATGTGAGCCCAACAACTAAGCTGTTTTCCACCCAGCCTCTAATCAATCCCATTATATCACAGATGGTTGAAACATTTGTGATTATATTCACCCACTTTGAGCGTGCTTTGAGGTCAATTGGGTGCAAATTGCAAGAAACATTTAGTGTTGCGTTTACTTATGTGTTTAGAATTGCATTTACTCTTAAGTTTACTTTTAGTTTGTCCAAAAGTAAACGCTCATAATTTGTAGTGTTTCATGAATAAAACTGATATGAACTTGAACTAACGGATGATGTTTCACCTTTATATGCCGGTTTTTATTAGGTTAAACCTATTAAGAGGCATAGAAGTACAGGGTTGATTTTTACAGTGATTCTTGTAAACCTCAGCATTCAACAATTTCACAAAATTCTTTTGCATAAATCAACATAACATTAATTTGTGCCCCCTACAAAAGATATGTTAAAGGTAGATGTTCCGATTTTCAACTTGAAGTTTTCTATTCTACATGAAAGATCATCCTTAAAAAAGTTGTATTCCAAAGTTTGAGTTGCATAACTCTAATGGTTCTTATTTTAGACGCACAAGATTCCATGAAATGTGCCCATTGAGTTGTACAAAAACTATATTGGTGGTTAACCACTTTTCGCGGTAATTCGATGTTATTTCGCCAATTTCTTCGTAATCATACTGATTTGGACCGTCAAATTTCAGTATGTTGATCAGAAAAATATTTCTTTCATATGATATGAAAATCTCTATATGTTTGAGAAAAATTTGTGTTTTGAAAACGTGATCGGAACATCTACCTTTAACTCTCGACTGCCCGGTAATCAGTGCAACTGATACAACCATGGACGAGCTTATAACTACCGATACTGTGTGTGCGCTAGTCCTACCATCTTCATAATCATAATATAGTGAGCGATTTAGGCAAGGCTTGTCGTCCGAACATTTAAGAAATGTGTTAGTTTTACACAAAGCTTAACATGGCTAACCCTGATGATTGTGTACATCAGGCCACAGATAATCAAGACGGGGATGGATAAGTGGGTATTTTGTTTGAAGCTATGTGTGTTTCGGACCAGGTCGCTCAACACAAAAAGCCTATTAGGCTTTCGCCCTGTCATGAAATAACTTCTCAACATCCATAAATAATACACCACTCTCGTTCCCAGATGCATTAAATCGCTAGAAATCGCTAGGAATGTGCTATTGTCCATCGTGCTCATTATGGGTTCGAGTTTACATGTAATAAAAAACTGGATGTAATAAATGTCTATAAACTTCACAAATAGCATAACATATATCGCATCGGTGAATATGTGTATTAAATAAATATTGGGAAGTATTTTAACTTTCACGGTTGCTTTTTCAGTTTCAATAAACTAATTGTACATGTATGTATCCCGTTAGCTAGTATTATAAACTCTAGTTGCCGCAATAGACTATCAATACCCAATCTGTTTACCAGGCTTTTCAAACATGCTAGTCATACAGGTGCATGCGAAACAGACATAGATCAGCTCCACACAACATTTCAATAAAGATAATCCGGGAGATAATCATCCCCTCTATTAACGATCTATAAATCAGGCTGGCTCAGTCAGATAATGCTGCCTTTTTTTTTAATTTGGATCATATTCATGAAAACCAGACTGCTGTACACTTTTTTCGCATCTTATTTTAGAACGCATTCTATCCACACTATCAATATTTTTGGGAAAAGGGGAAATATTGCTTGCAAAAATTCAAATAATATTCTTGCAGTGACTGCACTTTTCTGAATCATAATTTACAGCTGAATAACAAACCAAACCAACATCCTCAAGCACTCACTCTCAAGGATGTTTTGATCTGTGACCTAACTGTGCTACAGCTCAGACTGAGAAGAACATGATCACTGCATCATGTTACAGAGACTGACATTAGATGTTGCTATGGTTTATGATTAGCCATGGAAACCAATTCATGGTCAAATTAAATTCATTTCTGATGAATCATAGATACTTTTGGAAACCAATACACAGAATGTGATCAGATTTGACCACAGGCATATAGTATTACAGACCACAGTTCAGCATTAACACAACTTAAAATGAAAATGAAAATGAACAATTGAAAAATGCATAAAAAGTGCATGAAATTAGGTGTTTTTTTTGTCACATAAGGCATACACATGTAAGTAACAGGTTCATTTTGTTAAACATACCACATTTGTACCTTCCCATGGATGAAATTAACCAATAATCACTTCCGAGTCTTCATATTTTGAGCAGTGTACACATAATGTATAATTCTGTGCAAAATATATCTGTTCAATTGTGTTTGCATGAATGGTAACTATTATACATGTACCTGTGCATTATCCGTGGCCTTTCAGATTAAAATAAACTTCTCTTTTATGAAACACATACATGTAAATAAAATGCATGTGCTATGTTCATATTTGCCAGTGCATGTCTTGTTAAATAACACATGTTCTGCATGTCTTTTACACACACAAATTGTTACCTTTATCTGTTACAAACACTGTGCCTTGTATGGTTTTGAGCAAAACCTCATTTTGCCACATTTCTACAGAACAGATGGTTTGTAAATTTTCCAAATATAGAACACTTAGAATAGTACATCACAAATGTGTTACATAGCTTTTAAAGCCTTGCCATTCTGCCCATATAATGTCATGCATGATTTAAAGGTATGTTACACACACACCGATATGTTTACTTGCCAGCAAACAGGACCGGCAAACAGGGATGTGTTTTATGAGTTTCTGAGCCTAACCCGGGACATTGACGAGTGTTACACAAGTGATACACAATTTTTATAAAATTAACATATCAACAGGGGACTGATATTTATATGACCAATAGGGGACGCACTTTAAAATGCATTTTAGGCTGTTTGTAGTCCATTGCACATGCGGACAGTCCCAAATTGCTGGTACATCCGCTGTTGGATTCATAAAAACGTCCACGTTTGACGGCAAACATGTACAAATGTATAAATACATGAGTGTTTCACTCTATCTGTAATAGGGAGTAGCATGAAATTGGGCCTTAGTATAGGAAGTATTATGTTTGTTTGTACAAAGCTACACTTGGACTTACAGGTTATGTTACTTATAGCATTATACTTAAAACATAAAAGAATGTTTATGCAATTAGAGTTCAATCAGTTCCAAATTGGCAAGTATACAAGTTTTATGTAATGTTATTTGTCAACGGCATATGACGTCATCCAGGGCACCTATAGCTACAATAGTTCAATCAGTAACAAATCGGCAAGTATACAAGTTTTATGTAATGTTATTTGTCAACGGCATGTGACGTCATCCAGGGCACCTATAGCTACAATAGTTCAATCAGTAACAAATCGGCGAGAAATGTGCGTTTTTTATCTCTCTGCGCGCAATAGTAATCCAAGCGAACGCACACGATTGTGGCAATACGGACATGATTTGGGTCACACATTTGATGCACAGTGCGTTTTGTTGAGTGCATGTGCGCATTCACTATTCTGAATTATTTCCCTGCTGTGAGGAGGCTCGCCAATTTTGAGCTGATCAAACTATAGTATTAACCACTTATTGCTTATGAAAATTCAATCATGATACTCAATCCACTGTACGTACAAACCCACTCTTTTATTATGAGAAATTCTGAGTACCAGATGTACATCCATAGATGCTACAAGCCTTCTATAAAAAAAAACACCCAGAGGCTTAAAATTGAGATAAAATCATTGAGATGCAAATAAAAGAAAGCTTTCAAAATATAGGAAATCCTCATGAATTTAGTAAAGTTGGATTGCTGCATCCATGCCCAATGGTAAGTTACTGGATATGAAGGTCTATGTAAGAAAGCTCAAAATTGTGAAAATTAAAACAAGCAAAATTGTTTAAAATAGGCAATGCGCGAAAAATCACACAAACAAAAATGTCCTCTTTTACAGTAATTAATCATATCAACACTATCGCAGAAAGGTTTAAATGTTTTGGATTATACAATGAGATGCATCATAGAGTTCAATCAGTTCCAAGTCCCCAAGTGACACATGTGCAAGTGTTTTTCTCCACTAAAGGCCAATGAGACTTGATTGTAAATCGATTGAAAAAAGTGGGGGGAAAATACATGAGTCAAAATTTCCCAAATAATTAATTATTTTTAGAATTTGCAACGCAAACGCAGCCAAAAATTCATAACGCGGGCACTGGCAGGTGACAGGAAACTATGAATCTAGTTTTATTAGCCTAATGTTCCCTGTGCATTCTTGTAACATGCCATTGTTACTCAAATTAGATTCATTTTTTATTTTATGGAGATCGTGCCTGCCTTGGTTGGCACCAGCAATTCAAGTTGTTTATGTTTATGTTTACTGGTTTCAAATTGATAAAACCAACATTTGACAAAGTCAGAGACTATTGATGTGATGTGATTGAGTCAGTATTATCAACAAACCTGAAGACTATACAGGTTTTAGTTCAATAATCTCAAACATGTCTATTTATTTTCTTTCCATAAAGGGCACTAGTGAGTAGTTGACTAGTTTAAGCTTGCAATCAAAATATAGCACTGGCAGATTTCATTTATTGCTGTTAAAATCAAATGGCACATTAACATGAATTACTTTCCTTAGAAATATCGCCCAGGTCTACTTAAAATATTACAAGAGGTGAAAACAAGTGCCGTGCAATATTTCATTGTTGAGACATAATAAATAATTCTGAAATTAAATATTCTAAAAATGAACATCAGTCTTTCAAAGTAAATTTTAACCATGATACATAACGCAAGACAGAATTGATGAATAGCCTGATTCAGAATCCCGGGGCAAGCCACGCCCATATGATACCACAATGCATATTGTGTCTCGTGTGTAGTTATCACTTTCACAGCGGCAGGCGTCTGCAGACGACACTCCTAAATTTCACAAAATGTTTCAAAAATGTCCAAATCATTGAATTTCATTACCATATTTGGATTCACCATGAAAATGCATTGAAATACAAATATGTCTAGAATTGGTTTAGTAATCCTTTGAAAGTTGGCAAAGACTTCTGAAAAATCTGTTTTGTATATTTATGGTAAAACTAATAGCTGAGTGGTAAGTGTTAAGATGTGTATGCTATGCAACAATGCACACGGGATGAGGCGAATCAGACTATGGTTGAACTGCTACAAGGTCTAGGTGATGTCATAGCTTACAAATGTGGATATTGCCAAACATTTCTAAAGGCAACAGGCAATAAGAGACAACTATTGGTGATTGATAACATTTGCCATTCTCTAGGAATCCCATTGAGGTGCTGAACTTGGAAAATAAAAGTTATTTTTTAAGAGCTGTGGTGCTACCTTATGTAAGAGAGCCAGAGTTAATCTATGATAAAGACTTCACAGAGGGATTATAAGGAATAAAGCTTATAATCCCAGAATGAAGTTTTCATGGTAGACTAGTTTTGTGGCTGGTCAGAACCCTGTATGGTGAAGAGTGCTCGGATGATGATGACACGCAGCTTGAAAGATTAAGCACTCCTAATACGGCCTCTACTAGAGAAAGACAAACTTGTATTCGTATAAATTTGATTTAAAATCAAATAGTTTTAGGATTCTGAATAATTGAAAAAACACAACTTAACGATGCACTGCATGAGTTGCATTCCAGCATACAGATGTTATAATGCGATCACCTGCATTACTGGGTATTACATGTGAAGTGTTTATTTAATTAAGAAATCTTGGGATTCAATGATAGACCATGGAAGTAACATTGATTGGGTATTCCTCGTTCTTTTAACATTACAATTGACATTGTATGGTAGGCGGTATACTAAAGCCAAATCATGATTATATTAATAATACTGTTACAAACAACATGGTATAATCAGAGGGGGTGGGGGAGGGGGAATTCTGGATATTTTCTTACAAAACTCCCTAGATAACTATCCAAATATATAAGCATATTTGTACACTCATTTGTACCCTGAAAAATAGGGTGATTTTACATAGGATATCTACAATACAACAAGGACATTTTTACACAACATGTCTTATCTTTGGTACAAAAATAATCATATCATACAGCAATATACTTATTTGTTATGCTAATGATCAGCTGCAAATGCAGTCTCAGTATCACAATTTTCACAACGGAACATTTTTATTTTTAAGTTATCATATCCAAATAACATCGTATCAAAATAGCTTCCTTCGTGTCACAGTGCCTAGAGTTGCACACAGTATGTGTATTGTGTAACCCGACTTGAGTAAATGAGGCACAATGTGGCTGAAGCTAATTTGATTTAAGAGCACAAATGTGGGACATTGTCAAAATAAGTCAAATTCATAACAATTGTTATTTCTGATCTTTCACATACATGTATCAAACCAAAGACTCAATTTCATAAAAATGTTAAAAAAAGTGAAACTACATTTTGAGGTATTTACTATTTCATTTTCATTTACTCCATTGATTTGTTAACAAAAACCAATACTTGAAATGCCCATAACTTGACGATTTGTATTTTTGATGTTTTGATACAAAGTGATTTTAAATAATCCATAACTTTGGTTAGGAATGTGATTTAACATTAACTCTGGTACACTCTGGTACCAAAATGTCCCTTGATTTATACATATTATCATGATATCAATAACTTAATATTGATTTGTCCCTCAGCATGCCTCAATTACTCGTGTTGGGTCATAGTCAGGCAACAAATTGTTCTATCTCTTCTCAAGGAGGTGGTTTTTTTAAACACAAATAAATTGTTTTTTGGACAGAGCACAGACATGCACTATTTACACGTTAGAATAAAGTGGCTCTCTGTAATCGCATGATGTTCTTTATTCTACCGTGAATTTGATGCATGCATTGGACCTGTAATACACAATTTCCTTAATCAGGATTATATATTATCAAATAAATATGAAACACATCTTTGACAGTATCAGCATGTTTGAAACATTTCACATTATGTATCTTTCCTCAAGAATAGACCCAAATATATTCTATCAGTTCCAAATTGGAAAGAAATACTCTGGGTTTTTTCTCTCCGCACGCAAATGTAATCCAAGCGTTCGTGCGTGATTATGGCCCCGTGCACACAGATTTGGCCCCATGCACGCGTCACGAAAGATGCACAGTGCGCTTGTTGCCACAGATGTTGGCTCGCGTCCTTCTGTAATTATTCGCTGCTATAATGAGGCTTCGCCAATTTGGAACTGATCAAACTATAGAACAGTACGCTCTGTAGATAAATAGGTACGGTAGACCAGTTCCCACAATTACTTTTGTTGCTACTACGTCCATTCTTCGCATGACCTGCCAAATTGGATTTCCTTCAGTACAGTGTGATCTATAATTCCTTAGATATTTTATTACTATGTATACATTTGTGCGTGCTTAGCTGCTAAAACATGCAACTGTCACAAAAATGAAGATGTGCAGCATATACTGTACAACGTGAGTTGCCCATGAGTTTATAATCATTGTATTTTTAGCCCTATTATATTAGCACAGGTTTTTGCAGGATACGAGTATGTCGGTTTGTAAATTAAAAGTTAGGTGCGCTGTGCATATCGGGATCATTAAGAGTGTACACATATGCTCACAACCTGAGCCAAAGCAAACGAGACTAAGTTCTTCCTTCCTGATGTTGATTAAATGCTCTATTGTATTCAATGAATGGATTTGTTTTTTAAACTATAATTGTATTAATGGTATTATAGTGTTGTTTTAAAAATCCTTGACTGGTGGTTATATATATGCAAGCATGTTATCGTGCAAAGTTAGTGGACATTGCACATTCATACCAACATATACCAGGGATACTAGTCATCCTACGCCACCCATAGGGGACGAGCAACGTACGCACGCAACACTGAAAGTATGCTTAACAACGCTCACAGATTATGAAGGAAACTATACAGTGTTGTCATTGCCTTAAAATACCCATAACACTAAAAATTCACCAATATTATTTTATTCTTTTCTTATTAAACCCTTAAAGCCCTGAACCCTTTGAAATACTATCTGAAAACTATGCTGGCAACACGTGCCACCTCAGTCTTTCTCCCCGGGCAACCACGGCGGGTGATAAATGCGGACGGAATTGTTAAATATGGGGGCTTGACCCCACCTGGCCGAGTGGACTAAGACACCAACTTCCATTCTGGTGGACCCGGGATTGACTCCCGTCATCGGTTTTTCATGCTAAATTTCACCCATTTCCTACCCTAGACGGATAAAAAAATTCATAATTTCCATCCCATAAGTACATGTATAAGGGTTAGTTCTAAAAAGTGAATTTTGAATTCAGCGAATGGGTCCAAATATACCTGTATGGTAGATCGCTGCTGTCTGGCATTGTTCATAGTTGTTCTGCACCTGAGCTATTTATATTTTCCTAAATTTCTGAAACAAAAAGGTTTTCAAAAAAATTGAATATTGGTATGTCATACAGTGAACATACAAGTAATAGGTGGGGCGCAAAATTTGCAAATAGTTGAGTATTTTCAGTAGAGTAGGATTTATAGTTTGGATTTCTAAATAGTATAAAGAATGATAGCGTTGGTCTCTGGTTGTCTTTGTAATACAAAATCAGTCAAGTCTTAATGGTTAGTCAATGAACCATATTGTTGAGATGTAAATAAAATGGCAATTTTGTAGTAGTACATTGTATACTCATGCACACTGACTGAGCTAAATTTAAACCAGACTACTTGCACAACAGCAGATAGTCCCCATACGGGTTGGAATATTTATATGCCACGATGCATGTCAACATTGTGTTAAGTGATTCACTCCACAATGCTATACAATGCTTATGATAATTGCATGCATTGTGATCGAGGCATAGACAGAAATGAATCAGTTTTTGTATTCAATAGAATTGTACCATTCATTCTATCATGCCATAAGAATAATAGTATACACTGTCATGCACTAAATATCAATACAAAGTGGAGGGTTTTAAAGACAGGTGAATACAGGGGAAGAGTGATTTGGAAAATTATCATTTATTGCTTCCTAGTTGAAATGAAAGCATGTGTGAGATTCTGGCCCACATAACTGCTCCTGGAGCAGCCACAATAAGAATTTTGTCACCAGGGAAAGGATATGTGTGACTATTGATAAATTAATTAAACAAATCCGGGGGTGGGGTGAGCGGCAGAGGTGGGCAAAATCAGGCTAATCTACTAGCTTATGCTATTTACGGAGTAAAGCGCAATATATTAGCTTAGCTTCATTCCGTAAAGCTGCTCTTCTCCCACATGCTAGTTCCAAATAAAGATTCAATGACTGAAATTGTGCATGACGATAAGTCACCAAAATGCTTTGAATTCTTTCTCACGTTCAACAAATGCCCACCAATCAATAAACTATTTCAGTTCGATGAGTAGTCTTTCATTATGAGGTAGAGAATGCAGTTAACCATTTCAGCTTGGATTATTAAAGAACATGGAGTTCTTTAAATGACAGCTTAGTCTGAAATTGATGTGTGAGATTTATTGCTGATATCTTATTACTCAAAAAGAAACACAGCTTCATATGAGATTTAGATAGATTTTTGTTATAGTTTTACATCAAGTTTGTGACCAGGCGATGAACAAAATACATCGGTGTATGTATATATATCAAAACCATGGGTTTCACACTTGAAACAATTTCATATAAAAATATTTCTTTGCAGTAAAACAATATCAGCAGAATGTCTGTCTGAATACCTTTTCCTACCGTCTCTCATCATATCAAAACTAATCCTGCATGAATAAATATCACATCCTATCCTGACCTTACACTAGTCATAAATGGGAGGGACACATTATACAGGGGAATATCATGCTTGGTATGGCTATTCAGAATGTCCCTATATATGCAAGTGTTTTCATGTGACCAACATATAGACCATGTCACCTCTTGTTAATGTTAAAGTGCCCGGTTCCATTCCATGCACGGGGGGAACATGCATTGACTGTTGTATTGACTGCTGTTGTTCCATGACTGGTTTGGTTTAGTATATGGTTGGTAATGGACACCCTCTTCGATATGCTGGTCCTTTTCACCCTGGATCCCAGCGCCAACTCATCCATAGGTGACAGGTATAGGGTTCTCATATTACTTGCGAGAATCGACTCTACACCACACTACGTTGCCGCTATGTTACCACATACAGGGAATAAAGACCAACACAAGTTGTAGATGAGGTGACAATGCATTCGAATACCAAATGCATTGTCGCGCTGCCTTGCTACGGCGCTATGGGGGAGCGCACTGCACCGTGCGTGTGAAGTCCGACGCTGTCATGGGTGCAGACACAGTGTATTTGGTGCCAATCAGTGAATTTGTTATTGTTCTAAGCGTGACGTGATGCTGGCAATAACCAAATTTATTTGTGGATTATTTTACGCCATCTCATGAATCTGCTTAACTTTCAAGCCAGTAAATCAATGTGAAGACATGATTTCCGCGTACCTGCATCTATGGATGAGTTGTGTGGAGCCTATTGATGCAGGGAACAAGCATACCCCTTTGAATGCGCGCACATAAACCGGCAGACAAGTTTTCGTTTGGCAGGCAATTTGCGTGCATACCGGCCAGCAAGCTTTTGTTTGCTTGGCTGATGTAATGTTACATCTGACATCGTCTATACCCAAGTCAGGGTTATAGCTAAGCCAGATTGAGTGCCGTCTATTTTAACCGACGGCGAACAGAGTAAGCGAAAGAGGTGCAGTGGATCACGGCATTGGGTTCAGAGAGGCCTGCTTAATGGGTTTTTTAATGCACTTTGAGAGTTCCAGCCACATAAAAAATATTTATTTTAAATTACGAGGCAGTTTAATGATTCTATCGTCCCCAGTATCCCAACAGATGAGTATGTGATTCCTTTCCTCAAAGTTTTATAAATTAAAGGTGCATTGGTTACACATAGATTTTTTCAATGCTTATGCTCATCCACACCTTATTATGTAACGCATGCCGTACATCAAACTTTCATCAAAAAACTATTGCCTTTTTTACATTTTAAAATGTATTTTTCCAAGCATGACATCAACTTTTGAATATGAGTACACCCCCATCCCCCGGCACACCACTCAACGCCTCAATTCCAGTTACTCGTCTGTGTTATTTCAGCACTCAGGGTTATGGCATCTATCATGTCCTCATCAAACATAGGAGGAAAATATAGAAAACCTCTTTTGTTTATTCAGCACTGGAACAGTTACATATGTATCAGTCTTGTGCATTAATGCGAGTGTGCATCATATAAATGGATGCGTGTCCCTTTGTTCATTTGTTGTGCATTTTACAAGTTTAATTGTGATTTTGTGAATAAGCTATTTAAATTCCCAGTGTAACAAGGATTGCCGAATTTGATACTAGTGGGCCCCTGGAACAATGAGCGAATTTAGCCGGCATTTGACCCTAAGACCCCTTTCATTTTGAGTACATGAGGGTTTTTAGATGTCTCTGAGATGCCATTTTAGGTTGGAGGTACTCTGCTTTTCTCATAGGAGTAAAAGGCATAATTCTCCCAAATATGCTTGTACATTTGGATTTTAAATCTAGAAAAATAAATATGAGTGATAATTTTCGTCCGACTATAAACCACAGTATAGCAAACCATATTGAAAAAAAATCATTTAAGATGTACGAAAACTGCAACAAAACGTGACATTTATAAAAAAATATCAAATCAAAACAATTTAAGAACTGGTCATAATTATATCAAACCAAGCCAATGATCCTTTTACTACTTGAAGTGAAGCCTTGTACTATCCTGGTAAGGAGTAGGCAGAATCCAAGTTACTGATCAATCACGCTTGTCTTCAGTCCAATGATGCAGGTAAAATGTAGTTCAGGTAGGCGTCAAGTAATGATGAGAGTTGCGCACAATGATGGATGAGGTCCGTCTTTTAAAATATTGTGCCTGCCTGCAAAGATAATAATGATGAGAACAATTAAACAAATTAATTCTTGCCAATTTGAAATGTGATCAAATTTGAAATCTGATTTACATGTGTACAACTTCAAACATAAAACATTGAAATGTGATACAACTCTCTTTTAGATGTGAGTCAATTTAAAGTATGATATGATTATTTGATAGCAGAGATTTTAATTGTAGAAATAACTATTATGTCTGCCATTTTCATTTTTGAAAGTGGTAAAACACCTTAAATTCAAAATAAATTGAGCATATTAAATCATTTAGGTGGATATCTATTATGCGCCGCCTGCAATTTTTCAGGCTGCAGGTCTTTAACCAGGGTTCTTCATTTCTTATTTTGAGACCTGTTTTTAACCCTTAGATTTTTATTAACAAAGTCATATGCAAAATGACTCAATATTGGGATCTCCAAAATTCCCTCCAGGCTAAGAGTACACAAGATAGCATTACAAACATCACACAATCACAGGTTGCTTTAATGGGGTTCTATACGCCATACTATATACTATTAACTTTTAGTTTAAGCAAGTCCCATTGTCTATACAATGTATCTTTTACTTTCCAAGTCCCAATGAAAACATGTGGTACAAGAAATTCAATAAAGAAATGAATCTGAAATTAATTGGCATTCACAATTTGATCAGCACAAGCAATTCTTTCTTTTTCGGAGAACACAGCTCACTATTTTGTCTACCCAAACATGTTCTGGCGGGCAAACACCAACTGAGTCATACATCATAGAACAAAGGAAAGATTTTTATAGTGGCTGTAGAGGTCATCAAATGAGTACCACTAAACTTTACAATGGTACAGCATTATGGCAGCTGTCAATGTAAACATAATAATGGGCGCGCAAAGTTGCCAATACCATGTGGTGAAGAGGTTTATAACTCTATAAGTTCGAGGACCCATTCACCCCCTACCCACCAGTGTAGGTTTCCTGAAGTGTCTTAAGTGTAAACTATATGTTATACAAAATACTATTTAACCCTAACCCTGCTAAATCCAACAAAATCGAACAGAAGCACTGCGCCGGTGGTCGCCCATTCCCTATCTCATTACGCAGTCACACAAAAATTTAATTTTACGAGCATGAACAAAGGAAAGGTTTTTATAGTGGCTGTAGAGGTCATCAAATGAGTACCACTAAACTTTACAATGGTACAGCATTATGGCAGCTGTCAATGTAAACATAATAATGGGCGCGCAAAGTTGCCAATACCATGTGGTGAAGAGGTTTATAACTCTATAAGTTCGAGGACCCATTCACCCCCTACCCACCAGTGTAGGTTTCCTGAAGTGTCTTAAGTGTAAACTATATGTTATACAAAATACTATTTAACCCTAACCCTGCTAAATCCAACAAAATCGAACAGAAGCACTGCGCCGGTGGTCCCCCATTCCCTATCTCATTACGCAGTCACACAAAAATTTAATTTTACGAGCATGACCCCTGTAGCGAGATGCAGGATCACTTCGACTCAGATGGCCCAGGTTTGAATCCCGGGGGCGGCACACACCTTTTTTTCTGTCCTTATTTGTCCAATGTTTCCTCTCTGTTAGCTTCATTTGGGAAAATAGCTTTGCGATATTGCAATTTTATTTTATTTTTAGGGAGAATAGCTACGCTAA
This sequence comes from Ophiura sarsii, assembly GCA_035610835.1. NCBI lineage: Eukaryota > Metazoa > Echinodermata > Ophiuroidea > Amphilepidida > Ophiuridae > Ophiura > Ophiura sarsii. Next base: position 44,149,960 of record CM069448.1, read on the forward strand.
ATGCAGATTTTGTTTAGATTCTTTTTTTTGGTATGTTTTTGGACAACCAACAAAAAAAAGCCAAAAATTGGGTTCTTTTTGTGGCCCAAGAGATGTCTCAAGAAAAAGAAAAAAAATCAATTTATTTTACATCATCACCAAAAAAAACGAGCTATATAGCTGCTTAGCATTTATCGGCATTTGATCAGATCAGCATTTTTAGAATCAACGTTTTGTTGTACAAAGAGGGCTGATTTTCTTAATCCTTATACTAGGTGTAAGTTTATACATGTAATATAATTGTAAAAATATACCAATCCCAGTTTTTATCATGAATTTGCTTGGAAAGCAGTGCTTGACACTGAAGCTGTTTACCCTCAATAAAGAAAGATTAAATAAAAAAATAACATGTAATCGCGAATGTTAATCTTATAATTTTGAAAAATTCATCATAGGTTAAATGAATTTTTTTCCAATCCAAAACCGTTGGAATTGGCTAACTCCGGGCGATGACTGGTAAAAATATTTCAAAATGGTGCACTCCCGTTGCCATATTTGGTCGTCCGAGATGTGTGGCCGCCATCGTCTGTCTTAGTGCCCCTTTAATTATCATCTGTACTGTATTGAGATTACGTTTTGTAAAGATAGATTATTAAGCACACACACCTATTGCTTGAAAGTCTTCGGAATCAAAGGTTTGAAATCAACAGCAGGTCATTGCTAGAATATTTGGTTAGGTGCGGCCCAGTCAATTTTTCACTCCTTATATCTGGTCCATTCATTCAAAAAGGTTGTTGCCCACCCCTGATGTACAAGGTCTTGTCAAGATTCAGCCGTGATAACTACTCCTTCATTTACAACATCAGCAGTGAATAAAATAATATCCAATCAGTGGCGGCATAAGAATTTACGGGAGGATGGTTGGGGACATATTCGATACACATGTTTTATGCGAGACTTGGCAAATTTCATGGGGGGGGGGGGGGAGGGTCGCACAGTGGGTCGTGAAATCAAGCCTCAATGGGGAGGGGGTCACAAAGTCCCCTGCGACCCTCATCTGCAGCCTAGGTATCCAATTGTACATAAAATCCATGCATGTTGGTCCATGGAATTATTTTTTGAATTTGATGTGGCGCTTATCTGAACACTTCACAATCCGCCAGGCCAGCCATGATGATTAACTACATATTACAAAACCTTTCAGATTATACAACACATGGATGGTGATGTCTATAATGCATACACTTGTACTTATGTACTTGATTTGATTGAGGCCCATTCTGGGTTTTCAGATCACTTCACACAGCTTTCTTATGTGATTTGCAATTTTGTTTTGATATCATTGCAATTCTTTTTTAAATATCTTAATATTGCTTTGTGGTAGATGTGGTTTCTTTGTTCATGTCTGAGCTGAGCACACCACTGATATTCGCCCAGTGCCTGCCGCTAATTGTACAGAGGTTACCGATTCTGATTCAGGGTTATAGGGTATGGTTAAGGGTAAAGAATGGGGCTAGAGTTAGGGTTAGGTATGCTGGTTCCCTGCACCCTGGATCCCCATGCCAACTCATCCATAGGTGCAGGTACTTAATGTATAATTATGCTCAGGGGTGTACATGTACCTTCATTTTTTCTCCAACCAGCCAGCCGGTCTGGTAGCATGTAAATTACCAGCCCTACTGTAAACTTACTAGCCAAACAAGTAATCTTCATTTACCAACAGCGAAATTCTTACTGGCCAGCAAAAGTTACCCGGCGTGTACTAAGTACAACCCTGATTATGCTTCTCCATTTCTTGCGGGAATCTACTCTACACCACATTACGTTGTCACTCTGTTATCGCATACGGGAAATAACGATCACCACAATTTGCAGTTGAGGTGATGCATCGAATACCGAATGCATTGGCGCCCTGCCATGGCTACAGCGCAATGGAGAGCGTGATATGCCATGCGTGTAAAGTCCGACGCTGTCGTGGGCGCAGACAGTGTATTTGGCGCCAATCAGCAAATGTGTTATCGTTCTAAATCTAAGCGTGACGCTGGCATTTGACCGAATATATTTGTGGATTATTTTACGTCATCTCATGCTTATCTATGGATGAGTTGTGTGGAGCCCATTGATGCAGGGAACCAGCATAAGGGATAGGGTAAAGGATAGGGTTAGAAATCGGGTTTGTTAATAAGTAGTGCTCCTAATGGACCATGATGGGCAAGTCTTCAACTTAACTTCAAAAATTCTAGTATTTATCAATCTGGAATCTGATAGAATTACACATTTTGGCAACATAATTATAATGTACATGTGTACATTATAATTATAGTACATGTTGCCAAAATGTGTGTTTCTATCAAATATCAAATGCATTGGCGTGCTGCCTAATCATCATACTTTCAAGTATGTCATACACAAACTCAGTCATGGTTAATCGTCATAACACATCTATCTACATACATACCGGAGTGAATTGCCAACAACTGTGTATATTTTAACATTACAACGGGTGATATTTCAACAAATCAATGTTACTTCTCGTAAACATATTTCACGCTAACACGAACACTAATTTGCAAGAACCAAATGAGCCACGCAAAATCTTTCAACTTGATTATTCTTCTCCCACTGTGTAACAGAATTCTACCCCGAAACAGTTACATGTACATCCAATCACTGTGGCGGCGACAACTCAACAAAAATTAATTGACATTTTTCTAAAAATACAAAATCATACATTTGGCAGTCCATTGTTCATTTGATAACCCAAACCCTATCTGCTCATCTCTTTTGAATTCCATTTTAATAAAATTTTTTAAACTATAAATAGTGGATGAAAAGAATTCCATTTTTATCATGATTGATAATTGCGATGGAAGTTATTACATGTATTAAGCATGCACCAAATGCCAAAATGCTAATATTTAAATTGTAATAAATAAGCTTGAAATGATGATGTAATGATCCTGTTTTCACAGTAAAAAATGTAAACATTTGGTGGAACTATCAATGATGACGGTGAGTTTGTGTGTTTCGCTCGCTTGTAATAAATAAGAAACACTTTTGCTAGCTCTTTTTATTTGAATGCCATGAACAGAAAGTCAACGTTTAACTAAGGATAACTCTGGGTCTCTAAAAAGGTGAATTGGACATAAAAACAGAGGATTTTTCAGGTGACTAAAAATAGTAAAATTGGTTCCCTTCTTCTTTGCAGCCAAATGTATCTCTGAGACCCTACCGTAGGTACATGTACATGCAGGTATCTATCTATTGAGACTAAATCAGGATGCCCATTTTTGGCCATTGTGCACAGGTCAAAACAAGCCCAATTCAGCAGTTTAGCCACTAGATTGACGACACCGAGCTCAAAGTTCTCCTGAACCCTTATGCATTAGAAATTTCACAACAATGTACATCAAGAAAATATAATTATGAAAGACAATTTTCATGGAAAAGTATTGTTACCTTGACATCTGCTTATTCATCTTATATACAGGGTGTCCCAGAATGATTTATACCGTGTTTGAAAAATAACAACAATTTAAAAACAACATAGCAGTCCAGGTCTAACGCCAGCAATATTATGAGGAAGCTGTTTCCTACTTACTAGTACCGTATTATCCCTAGTAAGCACCCGTGCCCTTATAAGCGCCCACCCTCTTTTTCCCAATGACTGCCAAAAAGTAACACCTAATAAGCGCCCATCTTTTTAGCCACTGCAGCTCAAAATAAAGCATGAAAGTAGCGTCTGAAAGTCCTGGCATCAACAACATGTTGGCGATCCATGTATCAGCGGGCTGTGCACATATTCCACCAAAAATGTGCATCAAAATTTGAAAACAATATGACAGTTTCCACGATAAACGACTTTAAAAAAAGTAACTTAATAAGCGCCCATCCTAAATGACTTTGCTAAGATCCCCAAGCGCTTAATAGGGATAATACGGTACTCTGTTAATTCCATCAAGATATCTGTATCCGTTGGCGTGACATTATTGAAAATCTGTGAAAATTTGTCTTTCACTTTCAGCATATTTCATTTGATAAAACTCACGCCAAACTTTAAACTGCTTTATAGTATAATAAATCACTCAATTAGAACAATTCCCTCACACTATTCAAGTATTACTTCATAAAACATCACCAACAATTGATATGATTTAATTTTGTAGTGGAGATCAAAGAGGACACGCCAAATTATCTGCATATCATTGAAATTGAGCATATATAGAACATGATCAATGACTTTAATTATGAGTTTTATATCATTTTGGTCAAACTTGGAATCTACTATTTTTACAAAAGAGTCTATAACTTCTGTCAGAAAGGTCCAACTTTTAAAATTCAAAATTGTTAAGAAAGCTGAAAATATGTAGATGTTAGAATCAAAAGCACATTGACCAATAACAATGGTATTCATGGCTAAATAAATGCACATTTCCAGGTATAAATCATTCTGGGACACCCTGTACATCATGTACTTAAATAGCCTTATATTCAATTCCAAAAGAGGATTCAATGAGGATTACGTTATATAATGTGTTGCTATGGATACTAAAGGGACAGACTACACAAAATTGCAATATTTCACAACTTACATGTACTTATTTATTAAATCATGATATGATATGAGAATAATCAAAGTAATGGTCAAATAATTATAAGGCTGAATAAAATTAACCCCCTGAGTACTACTTGACGATTGGTCAGAAAGATACATACATGTATTTATTTAGTATGTATTTAGTACCCAGGGAATATAAGAATGATGAATGCAATCGCCTGATGTAATAAGTTTGCGCAAAATAGTCAGGGGATTTATTTCATGGTCAAAATGATGAGGGTTTACCTCCAATGACATCCAGTATTATGTATTCATTTATTGCACCAATCAGAAACATTTTTACAATAATTGTATCCCTGATAAAGATTGGAGTGAAACATTTTAGAAGCTGCATTTTAATTCGCTATTCAAATGAGTATATCTTGATTCTTGTAATAGACCAATCAGAACCACTGTAAGATAGGCAGGTAGTACCCAGGGGAATATAAGAATGGTGAATGTAATCGCCTGATGTAATAAGTTTGTGCAAAATAGTCAGGGGATTTATTTCATGGTCAAAATGATGAGGTTTACCTCCAATAATGACATCCAGTTCAAACAGCAGGCCAATCAATCATCATATTCAAGGATTATTTTTATATCTAGCTATAAAATATGCAGCGATTGAAGAATTGCACACAGGCAGTGATCTTTTTTTATTTGTCAACTCATGAACTAAATTTGGATTTGTTTTACTTTTTTTCAATATTGAGAATGTGCGCTTTCATTCACACATTGTAGCGTGACGCTTGCTTATGCCAAAATCGCTCTTATACCCTTGGATTACTTTTGCCTGCGGATAAATAAAATCTGAATATTTCTAGCCAATTTGGAACTGATTGAACTATAGTTATCATTCAACCTTTGATTCATGATTTTAGATCACGGTGCTATTCAGTTTACATTTATCACTTTCAGAGTGACACATAACTACTCATGAATTGTAAGATATTTTATCATATCACCAGTTTGTGCAGATTGTGACACATGTGACACAAATTTGATAACATTTAAAGCAAGCAAAATAGCAATAGTACATCAACACACGCCTACACATGTTCTCCTGACATGCACTAGTCCTAATTGTGACCACTCCATATCATACATTCCACATGTGGTAAAGCAGGTTTAAGAGTTCACAGAGTCTACTGTGAGTGACCTCTGGGGTGTTGGGTATCATAGAAATATTGTACACAATTTCTATACATCAACACATGAAGCTACATGTACAAGCTTAAAACTCATCCTCATTATATAATCAATGAATGTCATTTTTATATCTATGTGTACACAGAATCAAAAATCAACCTTGCCCAGTAGATGATGCAATAATTTCTATACATTTCAACATAAAAACCAAAATATGCATAGGAAGAATATTATTATTTCATTTTTGTCTTACTTTTTTTTTGGGGGGGGGGGGGGGCATTGTGGGTACTTTACTAAAATAATGTGAAATATTATCTCAAGCTTTGAAGTCTAAAGTTCAACATTGATTTAAATCAAACAACCTTTCTATTTATATGAAAAACTCCAAGCATCTTTCACAGAGTTCCCAAATTTCACATACCCATTTCCAAAAGGTGAAAGCGATTGCGTATTATATTATTATATTTTCTACGCAATTTGTCAATGCAAATCATAAGTTAATACACATGTAGTTCCACATTTTATTTGCCTTCAAGTCATACCACTGCTTGCTCTTTCACAGTCTTGTCGGATCACTTTTATTCCCCTGAATATTTTGCTAAATAGTTAATTTTTTTAGAAATTACATTGTTTTGCTGCCTAGCACAAATTTTGGCCATCATTTTGTTTTTTCATCCTCGAGAATTTCATCCAGTAAAATTTCTGCTCCAATCATGCCAGATTGCCAGGGACACAAACTAGAAACCTAGAAAATTATCAAAAACATAATTAGTTTTGTATCTGTCTGTACCAGCAAGAATATAAATGGTAGAATGGCACTATTTAAATTATGAATGCAAATAATATTTTATTGGATTTCCTATGCCTACTACTAAATATTGCAAGCTTGTAATATCAACTATATATTCAATTCAAAACTTATTCGATATAAATGACCAATATTATCAGCTCTCAAATTGATTGTCACAACCACCAGTGCAACATCATTATTTGATTACTTTTTTGGAGGGGGGGGGGGATCTTCCACTATTTTTGCATCTATTTTTAACGATAGATGTTCCGGTTGCTGGCCCGATTTTCAACTTGATGTTTTCTATTTAACATGAAAGGTCATCCTTAAAATTGTCGCATTCCAAAGTTTGAGTTGCATATAACTCCAACAGTTCTATTTTTAGAAACACAAGGTCACAAAATATTTGCCCATAGTAGTACACCACCTTGTTGGTGGTTAACCACCTATAATTTCTAAATGGAACATTTTTGGCCCCTAAGATTTTAAAGACATAATGAGAAAAATATGGGGATTCTTCTGATATCAAAATATCTTGATGTGAAGAAGAAGAAAAAAATCATAGCCCCCAAAAAAGTGATCGGCACATACCTTTAAATGTTTGTAGTCTGTTTTTGGATATTCTGGCTGAACTATGACCCTGCCTTTCGATTGTGTAATGTGTAGGCCTTTGTGATGTGTTTGGGTGATCTATCAACTTGACTATCACTTGAGGGGGGGGGGGGGTCTGCATAAGGTTGGCTTTAAGAATCCCCAATCTGGTGTAGTATAAGATCGGCTTTGTAAATCAATTTTGTGTTGCATGTTAAAGTCTATGTATGAATTATTTTCAATCTATGAACATGGGCTACAGTATACTGTAATTCCTGCCGATTGCACACCACTTTGGGCTTATTCAAGTGGGATGGTCAGGTCACCAGTATGACCACCAATGAGGTGTAGGAATAATTTGTGCCGATTGCGCACCACTTTGGGCTATTTCAAGTGGGATGGTCAGGTCACCAGCAATGACCACCAATGAATGAGGTGTAGGAATGCATGACAATGGATTTGTGCAAGATCTTATTCCAGGACTTTGAAGTGTTTAAATGGGGTTTTTTATCGTTAAGGTTGGTGTCAACCCTGTTTGGGCCAAATTTATCAAGCACTGTAACTTTTAAATTATAAATGTGATGTACATAAAAGTATACATTTTTTGTAATGAAATGAGTCAGAGAATCCATTTTTGGTATCAAATTTTACTAAAATTAGTGATTTTTACATTTTTGCCCAAAAATCACCTTTTTGGCGCCAACATTTTTCAGACAACCTAACAATATCAGTTTTTGATTAAAAATTCCAAAATTTCACCAAAATCATCTAAAGTCAATTATCTAGGAGCGAAATTTTTTTTTTGGCTTAAAATGTGTTTGTTTTGAAAATATTGACCAAAAAGTGCCAAAAAAATGTTTTTTTCTCAAAAATCTCATTTTTGGCACTTTTTGGTCAATATTTTCAAAACCAACAAATTTTAAGCCAAAAAAAAAAATTCGCTCCTAGATAATTGACTTAAGATGATTTTGGTGAAATTTTGGAATTTTTAATCAAAAACTGATATTGTTAGGTTGTCTGAAAATTGTTGGCGCCAAAAAGGGGATTTTTGGGCAAAAATGTAAAAATCACTAATTTTAGTAAAATTTGATACCAAAAATGGATTCTCTGACTCATTTCATTACAAAAAATGTATACTTTTATGTACATCACATTTATAATTTAAAAGTTACAGTGCTTGATAAATTTGGCGCCAAACAGGGTTGACACCAACCTTAACTTGCTCTAATCATAAGTACTGGAATCTTTCAAGTATTTATGCTCTAATAGATAAGAGAATTATGGAAACTAGTACTAATGGAAACCTAATATCGGTCATTAAATCATGAGGAATAAATAATCCCTTTGATCACAATGTCTTCTGTAATTACCTACAGCGTGTCCCAAAAACCTGGGTTCAAAAGTTTGCGAGCTTATAACGAAATAAGTAGGAAACATGGATGGATAGTTTATATTTAAGGATATCAAACAAAATATACCTGACCCTTAATTGGGTAAATTCGGAGACTAATGCAATGTAAGCTTTTTGAATTACAAAGATTTGAATAGAGCATGGTCAGAACCCATTTGTTCCGATTTAAGAAATAAACTATCCGTGTGTTGCATGAAACTGTGCGCTATGTGCAGTATTCCTGATATGGGGTTTATTCTCCGAAAGAACTTAACAATAACTAGGACTATATAACAAAGAACATTTTGTTTTAATGATTTTGTAAATACTGAACTTGTATAATTGCAATATGACTAAGATAATTTTGTTTACTGCCCAAGACTTCGTAAAAAATAATGCAAAGGCAACACTTTGATAAAGTCACAACATTGCGCAATTGAAAAGTGAGACATATGGGTTTGACCACGCCCTATTAAAATCTTTGTATTTCAAAAGTTTATATTGGATTAATCACAGAGTTTAACCAATTAAGGTCAGGTATACTTTGTTTGTTATCCCTAAATATGAACTATCCATGTTTTCTACTTTTTTAGTTATAAGCTCGCCAACTTTTGAACCCAGTTTTTTTGGACACGCTGTGTAACAATTTATTTTGATCAAGTGTCTTCATACAAGTACATGTAGTCTTGCTTTGTTTTCCCTCCAGACTCCAACACACATTTTCTTTGTTAAGTTTTGCTAAACATCCAACAAAATGCCTATGCCCAGTAGCCCTTGAAATGTGGTAATAAAGTACTCAAATTCAAACAATGTTCATATCATCATTCAGTCCTTATGGGATATACCATTATAATTGTTATCTAAGAATTAATCATTCTCATGCTGGTAGAACTTAAATTCAATTGGTGTCAGAAGTGGGATTATAAAAACATTGTTTTTTATAAAATATCAGATTGGTCTGTCCAATTTAGAGCCGCAACCTGCTCAACTAAGATGACCATCATTGCAAACAGCACTGTGTAATGTTATAAATAGGTCAATGAATGCGTATGTGTTGGTTCAAGAGAAAAAAGACAAAATCAATGCATGCACACTGATGTTGATGTGTGAATAATGGCACGACCCCACAGGGGGAGTGCTATTGTGAGCATATCAACAATTTTTGCAAGTGCATTGATTTTTCTAATTTGTTGAGAAACAAAACATTCGCATTGACCTACTTCATACATGTAAACTGCACTATACAAATCAAAATGTGAGCATTATTTTTGATTTACAAGTATGTAATAACGAATAAAACATGTTAACAAGTTTGATAACACCCACAGTGAAAATCAGCGAACCTGCGATGCCTGAACACCTAATCAAAACAAAGCGTGTGGTGCACGCATTGAACAGCAGCGCACACGCAGAGTGCATTAGACACTTTCAATGCATTCCGCATAATTTAGTTTCTTGCTTTCTGATTGGTTCGACACTACAAGAGGGTATGAATGTATATTGTGTGCTTGCAAATTATCAGTGTAAAGAGGGGAAGCAACGATCAAAATAATGCATGCAGAGAAATTTGATTTGACTAGAATCCATGTAGAATCATGGCTTTAGTTACATCGCTAAACATTCATGCTTTGTAAGAATAGGGATTTGCACAAATAGGATTTATCAACACATTTCCAACCCTGCATCAGACCATAGACCTTGTATACGGGAACAATCATGGCTGATACTATGTGCGTCTTGCTAACACCTGTATAACTGGCATGTTTGAAAAGCCCGGTAATGAATGTGGGAATTGCTAGTCTATTGCAGCAACAGCATATCTCATAGTAGCTGATGGGATATCGGTTTGAGAAAAGAAGCAAAGGTGAAAATTCAATTACTTCTCTAATATTCTGCGATTGATGTAACGCTCTTTGTGAAGTTTTATAATAGCATCTACTTTACCCAGTTTTAAATAACACTTAAACTCGAACCCATGAGTTTGATGGACACAAGCAAGTCAAATCAATACTTAACGCATACGGGAACGAGAGTGCCGTTTTACTTATGAATTTTGAGAAGTGGTTTCATGACAGTGCAAAAGACTATACTAATCCGAGACGGGCATAGTTTCAATGGAATGTACTTACTTCACCATCCATCCATACCTTCATTATCTATGATCAGACTCAATTATAGCCAGCTATGTACGTACATGTACATTGAGATCCGTTTTGTTACTTACATACAGCAAAATGCTAGTTTGGTTGATAATCTTGCATCCTGGTCCTCGGATGTGGCCATGATGAAAACTATAATGGCTTTCCCTGCACCTACATCTAATAATTGTAAGTAAAAGCGGACTTTATCTGTTACACTAGACATATGTAGTTAAATATAATGGCTAGTGAGTATGATAAAGTCAGCTGAAAATTACACTTACCGGACAACACCTTCACCTGAAGATAAAAGAGCATCAAAAATACATCAAGTAATCATGCACTCACCTTTATTACTAAGGCTGCAACTGAGATGTTTCAAACATGGTGTTCAGAGCCCGCACTTCAGATGACATGGCCGACGCAGCTTCGGTAGCCTGACGAATGGCCTCCTTGTAGACACCCTTCTTCTTACGGTCGTACCTAGCATTGAAATACTTGAGGAATGGAAACAGCTTACTGACCGGCATGTATGATAATGTCTTGGCAGCGAACCATGTGATCTGTGCTTCTTGCTCCAGGATGATACCGTTGTCTCTCCGGCTGATGCTGATTTCATTGATGCGCCCAGGCCACCAGGGAAACCCGATGATCTTGCCCCAAACCACATCTCCTATACAAAGCACCCTTCCATCAGGTAACGCACTCTTGGTCACGTTCTTCTTATGGATACGTAGATTCAAAGGAGGTACTTTCTTTGTGACGGACTGTTCTTGCGACTCGACAATGACGAGAGGATTGTCGCTGTCGTCGCCACTAGACGAAATAGCACGTTTTGTACCTCTGGAACCTCTGCTACCATTACTTTGGTTGGAACATTCACTAGAAGAGTCATAGCCGGAGATTTTAATCGGAATGTGAAGAGGTAGAGGTAGACCATTCACTTTACAGTTAATGTTATTGGTAGTTGTTGTACATGTAAGTCCTTGTTTGTTGGTCGATGATAGCGAACTTGTCTTTTCTTTCTTCTCCGGTTTTTGTTTTTTGTTATTTTGCTTCGAGTTTGGACCATTTGTTGTTATATTTAAGTGCAGTTTGGTAGCCACAACTGTAAGCTTACCTACAGACTTTTTATTGACATCATTCTTTGTGATGTTGTTGTTTAAGTTTACAGTGGTGTTCTTGGCGTTACCTGACGAGGATGTGTCGTGAGCCGTTGTACTGTGGTAAGTTCCTTTGGATTTAATGATGCGGATTTTCCTGGGTTTTCCGTCTAAACTGGACGGCTTGGGGTGAAAACCATTGAACATCGCAACTTTGATCTTGGGCTTAGACCTGGCTGCCGATTGTTGCGCTTTGGTTTTGGCATTTTTTAGAACTTTCTGGGCTGTTTTCATATTCTTTGCATTTGTGGTTGTGTGCTTTCTCCCATTCTGCTGAGTACTACTAGGTTTCTGCGAACCATTTTTGCTAGTCTGTGATCGAGGGGGTATTCTCATAACATGACCTTTACCCTGTGGTGATGCGTACGATATCTTGATAATCGGACTTCTTCTTTGTTGGAGCGGCCCTTGTTGAGATTGCGACTTTCCATTCGTCGCTGATTCCTTTTTCAGTTTGATTTTTTTGTTTGGCACATTTATGCTAGAGTCATTAACCATCTTACGCTTCTTTAAAAGAGTCCTCGACTTATCGCCGATAGCAGATTTGGAAGAGTTTTTTGAAGAAACTGAGGTAGACTTAGATTGTCCACATTTGCCTTGACATCTGCTACATAAAACCTGTCTTGGCCTAAGCCTAATATGGCGTGTTCGAGTAGCTGTTTTTTGGCGATTTTCTCTGAAATCATCTCTCCTCGAGTGAAATAGAGGTTTAGGCGGGGGTAATGGCATATCTTGGAAGTAAGATTGTCTGTAACTTAGTGCTGAGTGTTGCACTTTTTCAGCCACTTCATCATGTATCGCAGTCGGTTCTACAACAATTGTAACCTCGCCATTTGATAGTGGAAATTCTGTGTTTAATTTCTCACATAAAGCAGGCGTACTTGGTAACCCAACAGGACATCCCCTGGAAATAATGAGAACAAAATAAGCCTCAATTTAAGGCGAAATACTACTACAAATACGATAATTTATTTAGGTCACTCTCTGCCTGAATTACTGCCATAGAGAACAACGCATTTCAATGGACAACTTCACAAAATTCGTCAGACTTGATCGTCATTTCCACACATTTTTTTCACTCACCCAGGGGGAGAATTTATCAAAGCCCCACGAAATGTTCTTCCCCCTCTTTTCAGGCACACCATGATAACATCTTCGTGGACTGCTTCGATTTCTACGCTTTGAACGGAGCCGATTCTTAATGGTTTGTTGTCTGGCCGAATCGCCATTTTTATAGTTTGACAGGCACGATACGGCCTTTTCTACACAAAACAACAGAGGCCAGCTTTTCCAATTAATCCCGCACTGCGCGTGCGTAGTCACTCAATTGAGGCCCATTCAAGGCGTCTTTTTGTGCAGCTTGGTTTTACACATGGTCACTTTTGTTTATAGTTCCTCTATCCATGATTCAGAAATGGGCAGAAGTGTCATGATAACAATTCTAAGAAACTTTTTTATCAATGGCAAAATGAAATTATGAATCACCTTGCATTCTTTATCCATTAATAAGTAAGATATATACTATTGTGTCGATAAATGAGACCATTTATTGAGTGTATTTAGATCATTTATTTTATTTGTATCATTTCATAAAGCAACCAAATTTTCACACAAAAGCCAAAGGATGAAATTCTAATTCTAAACTTTCCTTTTATAATTCCAATTTCTGACGACCACCAGCATATTCATAAATTAATCATTTTCAAAACGATTTTTGTTATGGTTAACAACTCTTGCACTTTTATTTTATTCAAACGCACATTGTTGGCCATGGGTCAATAATTACCCAAAACAAAAAAAATGGTTTATATGAAGAAAAAAAACCAATTTTTTTTATTAACAAATTTGGAAACAACCAATAAAATAAAATAAAGATAAAGATAAATTAAGAAAATAAAGATGAAAAAGTGGGATATTTAAACAAAATGATTCCATATTATAATTGCCCAATCACTGTAAAACAATTTTGCTAATTTTGCTAGGAGATCCAATTCGCCCAAATTCAAAAACGAATACTTCTCACCAATCAAAAAGTTGACCAAATGCTAATTCGCTAAATTATGTTGACTTGTGTTACAGTAATTGATTTTTCATTTTATTATAATTTATAAAAAGCATATCTTTGGATTATTCAAAAAGATGGGAGCCACAGAGGGAAGTTGATATTGTTTCAGGCCAAAACTTAAAAATCAAATTATAAACTCACTTCACACGGCAGGAATAAAAGAGGATTGTGGAAGAACATGTGGAGATGGAAAAACATTTTTTAAGTCCAAAAAAATATTTGTTTGCAATATCACCTATTTTAATCTCAAACAGCCCAGTTTTAACATTTTTCTTTTTAAATATATAACAGGGTTGTACAATCTACAGACCCCTTATTATTATTATTGGATTTAATTAAATGTGGGGTTAAAAGCTGTTTAAAATGAAAATGACTCCTTATTTTGTTAATCTGGCGTGATGAACCTTGTCTTGGTCAAAATTGGTATATCATTAATTTGTTCACCAAGATGTTATTTTAAATGAAAATAGGTTGGTTTTACCAATTTTAGCACAAACAATATAGGCTGATGAAATTCCCAATTTTATTGCAAATTTGGAGTGCTGATACATTTTCAGCAGTGGTGGCACCAGCATCAACATTTTAGAAAGGCAAACCTGAGGGCAAACAAGGGGGAAGAACGCTATCAGGGGAGGGTGACAATAGAAAAAAGTGAGTGCAAGATCATTCGCCCAAAGTGAGCTGAAAGGTTGTTTTAATGTCAAAATTGCCTGAAATGAGTTTAATTATGTGTGAAAATAGACATTTCAGACCAATATAAGAATAATTTGACATTAACTTGAGTCAATATCTATTATTATTTGGGGGACAAAATGGTGTGGGGCCTTGAGCTGACTGGGAGGGGGGAAAGTGGTGGGGGGATCGTGACTTACTGTGTGATGGCATTTTATTAGGACATATTGGGACAGATAATTGTTGTTCTTGTTGTTTTTATTATTATTAGGACCCTAGATTTCCTGTTTTGGGGGTTAAAGACATACTATGTGATCTTTTCCAGGGAGCGCCCTCTAGTCATGATTTTTTTAGAATGTAGATTTTCTTGCAGATTTACATTTCTGATCATAAATTAAGAATATATTCTGAGTAACAGAGCGATTTGATTCCTAATTACTTCAAAATCATGGATTTAGAGTGAAAATAAACTGTCAGGTCTGAGCGAAAACTTATTTTTCATTCTAAATTCACTCTAAAACCAGAATTTTGAAGTTATTAGGAATCGCATCGCTCTGTAACTCGAATATATTTATGATTTATGATCAGAAAAGTAACTCTGCAAGAAAATTTACTTTAAAAAAATAATCATGAATAGAGGGTGCCCCCTGGAAAGGATCACATAATATGCCTTTAAGTAGTAAAACATCTTTTACTTGAGCTTGATATGGAAATTACAAACACACAATTGATTACCCACTACACATTGAATTCATCAGAATATCACATTTTATTTTGTCTCATACAAAAACACATCAAATTACAATTACAAAAGTACTGTCTCACAGTCATCATGATATAATATCAGGTATGACCTGACAACAGAAAATATGCTTAACACTTTCCACGCGGCAGCAGACGACATTCCAACATTTCACAAAATGTTAAAAAAATGTCAAAATTATGGAATTTCATTACCATATTTGGAATCATCGTGAGAAATGCATTGACATAAGAACAAACATGCCTAGTATTGGGTCAGTAATCCTTGAGATAGACTTTGAAAATTGTGAAAGGTTTCTGAAAAATCTGCTTTGTGTATGTTAAAAATAATAGCCGCGTGGAAAGTGTTAAAGCAATGTTATTTGATCTTTTTCAAATTTTTACACATATTTTTTTCTCTCTTATAATGAAGTTTGACTTATCAGGAAAGACTTTCCTGGACTCATGAATCTATCTTGACTATATTTTCTGTGAAAACCCATCACAGAAATTTACTAAAATCATAATGGAAATCTGCTTCCAATTTAAGGAATTTGTCAATATAGTTGCTTCAATTTTCATCATAAAGCATTCCTTACCATAGTTGCGATCGCAGCAGGAAACACTGTTACGGTGTTAATACAGTGTCAAACCATGGAATTCTATTCTATTTTACGAACAAAATAACAACAACAACAAAATAATAAAAAATGCAAATCTGCAAGAAAATCTGCTTTCAAAGTAAAAATAAAGGATAGAGTCACTTGGAAATTATTGCATAATATGACTTTAAAAGTCACTGAATATTGTTGAATTGCTAGCATAACATGTTTTTTCATATTTTGATAGAGAAGAAAAGAAAACATTTGAAATATCGTTCTTAGCTTAATCATGTAGATTTGATCAAATAAGATGAGGCACCGATCATTTTGAATTTGAATTTATTAATATAATATAATATTTACTCTTTCAGATTAGGAAAGAGGTATTATCATTTATTGGAATTTTATTCATATCAGTAAAGCAAAAAGATATATCCATTTGCTATGATTCACAGCATGTATGTGGGGTACTGACAGAAAAAGACTTAATCCTTTTTATAAATCATTTCTTATAAGAATGATCACAGTCTAGTAGATGATTATAGTACTGAACAACAAATTTATCAGTACAGTCTAGTCGATTCAAAATTGACAAGCCGCCTTCTCACAAAAGCAAATCAATACAGAAAATTGGGAGCGCATCATTGTTGTAGCCAGAGGGGGAGGGGCCCACTCTTTCAAGTTTATGACTCAACTCCCCCCCCCCCCCAGCGCTCTCGAGTTGGCAACTCGACAATCCCCCCCCCCCCCCCTCAAATTTCTGACTCGGCGGTAAGTTGACAGCGTGGAAGTCCTTGTCATTTCACTTTTATTTACCCCCCCCCCCCATATGAAAAAACCTAGCTACACCACTGGAGCTCACGAGGTTTGCATTAACGCAACAGATAGTATGTGGATTGTGTCCGTATGCCAAAAATCATGCTTGGATTTCTTTTGAGCGCAAAGAGATATTAACTTCATATTTTTGACAATTTAGAGTTGACTAAACTATAGCTCTTTTTGCCCTGGTCTCTTCCTCCTTTCTCACATTTCATCCAGCCACAATGATTATATGTGACGTGATCTACCGAAACTAGACGGAATTGGGCAGAGCTCCAAACTTTGAAAATAGCCCAAAACCTAACTGGGGGTGATTTTTTTGGAATTCGAGTTTCTTGTAAATAATTAATCTTCCAGAGTGTTTTTAACATTATTGTTTGTTATCAAACCAACAACATCAACAACAACAAAAATGCATTTTGTTTTAAAAGTACATGTAAGTGCATTGTAAGTACATATTTAAAGGACCATATCTCGGTTTGGAGTTTTCATAAAGACGAACTTGAAAATGATTTAACTCCGCTTTGGGAAGTCCGATTAAAAAAAAAAGAGTACCATTGTAAAGCTGAAGATCTCTACTTAAATAATCAATTACTAACTCAATTTTGATATCTTGCCCAATTGTGTCTGGTTTCGTTAGAACATGTGATATATATTGTAGCATGTCCCAAGCAATTTGTTAGAGCCTGGTCCCATCAGGACCCAAGTGTGTGCAAAGTATAATCATGGCATCAGCTGTGATACATACTCACATTATAGTGAGTCAATTATACAAACATTGACTGCTCATAGAGGGCTCATAAAAGTGTTCTCCTGAATTAATCTTTAAAATCTTGTAAAAGCCTCTGGATAGGTCTATGATTGCAAGATTTATCAAGGAATGGAAGATTTTAAACCATCTCCCAAATAAAGAGTCAATTTATGTGCTATATATGAAGAGCTTTGTTGCAAAAGGGCCACCAGACCACCCGACATGTTACTCATTTTGCATTACTGAATTTGCATTGACAAGTCCATGGAATTAATCAAATTATTGTATGGCTGTGTTCATTACTGTTTCTATGACTTGGATTAGTGCATCCATGCACGCCAATTGAGGCACCAACAATACAAACCACATTCCACATAATTAATAGCCCTCCATTCAATAATGCAAAATGAGTAAAAAGACAGAAGTGGATGTAGACCCTTTTGCAAAACAGCTCTTCATATATAAAGATTGTGTTGGGTGTATTGAGTTACCCAAGGCTTACAAACTTTATAATAAAGTTTGATATTTGTCAAATGGAATAACGATTTATCTTCAGACATTTTTATTTGAAAATAGTTGATTTAAAATTTACATGGTTGAATTAACCATAGATAATACTACAAAACACATTTACAAATAAATAAACAAAACATTCTAAATAAATACTATCAAATATTGCATACAGTAATTGTTATTCAAACATTTTTCTTCTGTGTACTTATAAATATAGATTCATGTTTTGTTTTTGTTTTCTGGCAACAAAAAGAAAAATTCTTACACCATTGTACATGAGGTACAAATGTGATGCAGCAGATCAAAAGGGGGACTTTAATAGTGAAGTCAATTTTGAGTTTAATAGGTGTGCTCTCAGAGCATTTTCTAAGCTTTAAAATGACACCAAATTGATGAGTGAAAATGACTCCTAAATTCTTATTATTTTCGTCATTTTATTCTGTCCGTTTTCAACTTTTCATCTATAATCTTGAAAACACTTATGATGTGCTGTATCACAAATGTGATTAGTATATCTTTCAGTGATAGATGCATCAGTCATTCATTTTTGATCACACAAAGTGATACACCCACAGATTTATAACTTACACCCGATACATAATGTATTGCCCCATCTCTTCACGTGCAACAGGCACCATTTTGAATTTCTATTATGGGGGAAATTTGGAAGTATGTCGGTATTTTTCGGAACTACACAAAGAAAACAAAGGCAGCAGCATTCGCGAACTGGAGCCATGTCTTTCTCCGCATCGGCAGGTTTGAAATATGCAAAAAGAGCGATGCTTTCCGGATGCTTATACGCATTTTCCGAAAATACCCGACATATCCAAATTTGTCCCCACGGTGGAAAAACAAAATGGTGGCGAATTGGATCTAGTTTATAAATCTGTGGATACACCTGATAATAATAAGCTGCAATCACTGGAATGTTCTGATGTCATATGAGACCTGTTACCACAAAATGAGCGTTAAGTCGCCAGTGTGCATTAGGAAATATGGTCCAATTAACATCCCAAATATCAATAGAAAACAAAGGAATTTTGCAACTTCAATTTGAATTTTGATGGGGAAACATTGAGCAATCATGACATGTTGCATATCATTTTAAAGATTGTTTTCTGAGCATTTTGAATCTGGACAAACCTGAAAATAAAATTTTCTGACTTGACGCTCATTTTGTGATGAAAGGGCACATATTTGCACTCCATAGGGAATGTAGTGTACAAGCATAGGATTAGTATCTCATACCATAATTCAAGTAGGCCAAACACACACAAATAGGTTCTACCTATGAGTAACCTAAGCTATCACAAATTAGTCTAGTGCAAAGACCTTTATTGTACAAGTTCTATAGATTTATTACATATACACATAGACTTTGGAATTGCGGCCTAGCTAGTCTAGTGATTATTACATTCGCTTTGGGACAGAAAGGTACTGAGTTCGAATCCCAGGTATCTTCAGTATTTTTATGTAAAACCTTTGCTTTCAATTTGTTGTTCTCAAAATGGGAACAATATTTCTTAGTCGGAATACTTACAACTAGGCTAATTCATGATAGCTTATTCATAGGTACAAGTTACACCTAAATAATATTAATAGAAAACATTTATGCGCACAGTCAATAGTAAGATTATTTCTGTGTTACTAAATATGGACTGTTCCATTTAATTAATGATATCCAGCAGACTAAAGAAAGTCCATAATATTGCACTTTACGAACACAGATGTTCTTCTGTTGATAATCATTTTGGAATGATTGGTCATTTATAAACTCAGGGTTGCTAAAGCTTGACAGTTATTAACTTGTCCGACGGCGAACCCATTAAACTCTTAACACTTTCCATGCGGCTGCAGACGACATTCCAAATGTTGACAATTTGTTTTCAAAAATCTCAAAATTATTGAATTTCATTACCATATTTGAAATCACTTTGAAAAATGCATTGAAATAAGTACAAACATGCCTAGTATTGGTTCAGTAATTTTTGAGGTAGACCTTGAAAGTTGGAAAAGGTTTCTGAAAAATCTGTTTTGTATATGGTAAAACCAATAGCCACGTGACAAGTGTTAACCTATATCACACCAATTTTATGTCCAAGAGATTCTAAAGTTGTCCTCATTCTACTTTCAGTAATTGGAAACTATAAAATGGATATTGTTTGACACAAACATTTTCAGGAAATATTGAACTAATTTGGAACATCCCACCAGTGGTTTCAGTTTCCTACTACAATATTATATATATAATACACAATTCAATAAATAAGGAAGATTACAAGATAGGAATGACGAGGTCCTAGCTAGCACACTTAACAAATTGTAGGTACAAAAACATAAAGAGAAAACCTCACCTACAGTAGAAAGACAAGGCACCACTTATGGAACCATATGGAACTCATCATGTATATATCTTATGTACCGTTTTCTCTGGTTATGCAGCATGATTCTAAACAAATAGATGGCTCAAATATATAGCTCGGTTAATTCATGGCAGGTAGTGCTGTTATCGATACAAAATTTTGTATCGATATGTCGTCAAAGAAAACTTCGACATGTTGATATATTATCGATAAAATAACTTTTTGGTTTCCGAATTCTGCAACTATCGTCTCAAATCAAAAACGTCAGATAAAACCTGATCAGATCGGGAATGGGAGAAATATTCCTATCAATGATGTACCCCACCAATAAATAACTTTGAAAATTGGCCGGAAAAGTCATTTAAAAACGTTAAACGAAGACTAAAATGAACAAATTCTGAATTAGCTTGCCGATATGGTCGCCAGCTTTTAATTGAAGAAAATCATCCTTTACGCATGCATATGACATTGTGCTTCGGATTTATTCGATTTCCCTTCGGCCTTTTCCGAAACCTGATACGAATGACGTATTGCTACGGAAATCATCCTTACGCATGCGTGTGACAATTTGTCCAATCACACATTTTACGATGATGATTTTATAAATTTATTTAATTTTCCGGAACCGGTCCGAGTGACGCAATGCCAATACCATGTGCTCTCAACTCATCTCGAAAGGCACAGTTCCACAGATGTGGATTACGCCCCTGATAGACCATTGCGCTCTATGAAAAACGTGGTTGTTTATTTATAAATACAATACGAGGGGCATTCCCCGATGGCGTTGTTATTCAGTATGAATTATTTTGATACTTGCGGGATTTGTCAGGCTTTCACCGAGGGAATGATGCACGGTACGGCCATGCACACGTCAATATACATTGTATCACAATTTGTAATGAATTGTAAGCTTTGGGGAATGTGCGGAAAACTTAAAAAGCATGTAAAACCCAATTATAAAATTCATGTCGTTTCTTTCCGATATACGAAAATATGTATCGACATGTCGTATCGTATGGAAAATATTGCGACATGCGACACTTCCGACAATCGATAACAACACTAATGGCAGGTAGTAGAGGAGGAGGCTAATCGCGACACTGTTCAAACGAGATGTTTATTATAGCCGCCTATTCATTGCTTATTGAAATCTACTCAAACTTTGGTAAACATCCTTCTCGAGTGGCCTTTCAAGACTAGTGTTTATAGCCGCAATCGATCTTCGTTCTTTTTACGTCACTTGTTATCATGTTTATGCTTCCATGGCAGGTACTACCTCACCTGTCATAATGCATTACCCTAAAGAAATTGCAGAAAAGTAGCAATATTTGATGCAATATTTAATTTTTTTCAGTCAACTTCGGTCAAAATCATTCCTACATAAATCGGTAAGATATACATTTGAGCTTACTTTGAACCATGTCTGAATTACAGTGCAGGAAATACACGTAATGAGTCAATTATCAGACCTACAGGCTGTAACAAAAAAAGTTATACAGTTTTGAAAACAATATTAAAAATATCTCCCGTAAAATCTCTGTTTCGAGTTTTATAGGCATGCAAGGGGAATTTTCCTAGCTTTCGAATAAGCTTTGTTTCATGACAATCGATGGTCGGTAAGCAGAGATATGATCAATTGTCTAAAGTAGTCATGAAATCACCTGGGCCACTTTGGTTTAATCAATGGTAAAACCACTTGGATGAATATGAATGGAATTGAACCAGGAACATAGAAGTAGAGTGCTCTTGTTAGACAACAATGGTTAATTTCAAGGGGTTAAAAGTATTACAAAGAAGGTTAGGTCTTTACAAATATAATTTATTTATTTTAATGAATTTATTTATTTAAATGAAATAAAAACTATTTTAAAAATAGTTATATTGTTCTCTTTAATGTTCCTTGCGTGATACCCTAACCATTTAATTTATACAAGATATAAGATTGTATGATATTGTAAAAGTGGCCCAACCCGATTTTTAGACGACTTAGTAGATTAGTCATAAATTTGAAATGCAAGTAGTTAAAAAGACCAAATAAAATGATTCTGGTAGCCAAAACGGAACTTAACACAGAGTGAAGAAGATTTTGACATTGCATGATTTTAACATTGGATTAAAAATAAAATTGCGATTGTATAACTTTTTTTTGTTACAGTCTGTATTTTTTACAAAATTCAATTTCAGGACTAAATTTCTCTAACAGAATTACATATTCAATAAATTGTAGCTTTCCGAAAAAACAACCAGTTTTGGTAGCATTTTTGATTAAATGTTTGGGTCTCCGAGATCTCTTTCGGTGGTGTAACATGTTAAAACGCATGGGTACAGGGACCAAACATCCATTTTTAAAATTATTTTACAAATAAGATCTAGAGACACTTTTAGCATGATGTGATAAACAGAAACGCTCGAGTGAGGAGGTCAATCGCGGCTATACACATGTCTCTAATGGCTACTTCAAGGAAGAATAATCTTACGATATATAACAGGGTGATAAATGATAATGAAAGAAGGTAATAGGAGTAGAAAAGGGACTTATCAGTGATTCAGCTCCTCTACTACCTACCATGGTTAATTCAATTCTAACTGAAGTTTAAATGTGACGTTTGACCATATTAAATTGACCACAGCTTATTATGAGTGTCACATAGGAAGGCATCAAGGTAGAATATGTACTGTAAAAGTTAATTCTTATACATGTATGTCAGTACCTCGTAACCAACTAAATATGTATGCACAATGAATAGGCACCTATCTTAATCAGTTCCAAATTGGCGAGAAATATTATCTCTCCACGCGCAAAAGTAATCCAGACGTATGCGCAAGATTATGGCCACACCCACACAATTTTGGTCGCACACACGCATCACACATAATAATGCAAAGTGCGCTTTGCATTCATGTGTGCCCACATCCCTCTGTATAATTTATTCGCTGCTGTAAGGAGGCTACGCCAATTTGGAAATGATCAAACTATAGGAGATATTACACAGTTACAAACCAATCAGGTGTACATATCTTTTCTCACAAGACACAAAACTTACATGTGATTGGCTACTTACAAAATACGATACTCTGTTCAGTCCCAAAAGTGCACAAAATATGAGGCACATAATTATATGCGTGCAAAAGGAATCCCTCCTGTTGCGCATATTTATTGGTTGAAGTGTACATCACACATCGTAAGCAGTTCAATGTGAATAATGAGGTAAAGAGTCGTGCTGAGCTAAGCTCGTACGCGGAGTGCCCATCTCTCTATTCTTGGCATTTAGGCCAGACTCCTCCATGTATTTTTTGCTGTGTGGGTACGCCACTCCTCCCGCACAACCTTTGTACTGTGGAGCGAGAAATTATCCGCTGGATCACATGTGCCCGTTGTACATGATATGCCAATAGACACATGCACCAGGAGAAATTCCTTTTGCACATTGATAATTACAAGCCTTACCATTTCTAACCTGTTGGTACAGAACATAACTCTTGGGAGAGCTCATAAAGTTCCAATAAGATTGGTTGCTTGTGATGCGTTCATACTTTTGTTGCAAGACATTGACCGACATCGGCAGATATCATTGCACAGGTGAAAAACAACTTCTATACAAACATAAATATACATCCACATATAAACAACATTTGAGACCTGCAATCACAAAAAAAGGGTTAAGTTGGAAATTTTAATTTTCATGTTTGTCCAGATTCAAAATAAACAGAAAACATGCTTTAAAATGATATGCAACTGGTCATAATTGCTCAATGTTTTCCTCATCAAAATTCAAATTGAAGTTGCAAAATGCCTTTGTCTTCAATTGATTTTTGGAATGTTTATTGGACCATATCTCCTAATGCACACTGGCGACTTAACACTCATTTTGTGGTAACATGTCTCATTTATTTAGGCGCCTTTCCAGATGGATTCCAAATCAAATGATGGGAGTAAAAACTATTAACCCTGTATGAGTGCTACCAATCTGCTTTTATAATAATCCAAGGACCAAGGCACAGTGTTGTCCAATGATTTAGTACTATCCTTGGCTATTATACTCTCCATCTAGTGTGACAGCTGTCAGTCTGCTTTGGCGTGAGTAACTAAGCCGTCATTATCTATTCTGTGAGAGCGCTGCCATTCTATTCTGGTGGAAGTCATACAATAGTGCGGCCATAGCAAGTCTGTGTTCTAGTTTGTTAGCAGGCTCATACGCAAATGTGTCCTGTCCAAAATTGATCCTGAGATATGGGTTATTGGTGCAAGGCAACAACGGCGTCTGTCCGGCTTCTTCTTGTCTGAAACTAATCAGATGCTCTATAAAGGAAAGGAAAGATGAAAGCTTATTATAGATATATTGATCCAAACTTTCTTTTTTTTACACATAATGTTTTTAAACCATAATTCAATTTTTTTTTTTTAAATCCCATTTGGAGTATATTGCTTTGATTATACACAATATTCAAATTAAGATTTTTTTTCATTTATAATTGCATTCAAGTCAACTTGTTCATTATCTACATGTTTACAACACTGTTTTTATCTACTTTTTAATCCTATTGGCACATTTGTAAATATTTGTGTGCTTTTCAATATTTGTATTGTACAGCGCATCGAAACTTTTGTATTATGCGCTCTACAAATGTAATGTATAATTATTATTTATTATTATCCTGCTTATATATCTACAGAGATAATGAATACTTACTTATTGGTTTACCATTCACTACATAGAGGACAGCCCCAGAGGGTGTTAACAATCCACACCCAATTGTAACACACTGATCTATAGGAATCTGAACGAGACAATAAGACAAGATATGAATAATGCAATATATTAATGAGTACAGTACTTAGTACGATAAATCGTATAGTTATGTATATATTGAATCATTTTCAATAACAAAGATCACTTTCGGAGGTGACAGCCAAGGATAGCACTGGATCAAAAATGTGAGAGATTCCATGACATTTTTCAGGACCCGTAGGACTTCAAAAAACAAATTTAAGGGGTCCTCCAAGAAATTGAGGGGTCCTGAAGTTTGGGTATTTGAAAATTTTACTTTTTTACGGGCAGTTTTAATGAATTTATATTGTGAGCAAAGGATGGATATGTAATTTACAGAATTTCTTAAGGTTTCCATTTCCATACATCGTCAAATTTAAGGGGTCCCTTAAATTTTGATCGGGACCCGCAAGTCTTTCTAATTTGAAACCTGACGCGTCACTATTAGAAAATGAGAGGTCTAGGACGCGCAGATGCGTCAGAATGCGACCCCTGGTGACAGCAATCCATATTCAATTGTAAAACACTAATAGGGATCTATACACACTGATATAATGTCAAGTTACAAATAATATCTACCAAAAATATATTTTACACACAAAATCAGTTTCCAAAAACAAACAAAACAATATGTTACTGATTTTGAAAAAAGCTATAGTCATGCACTATCATTTAAATATTCATATTTTGCTATGTGATGTGAATGTGATTTGATGTTAGGTAAAATCATTTTAAAGTGATGTGATGCGATGCAATACAATGCAATGCGATGAAGAGATGTGATGAGATGCACAAGTCTAATTAATTATTAAACGAACAATTGCAGAATAGCGTACAGCGTAAACAAGTCACATCACTTATGCTAACACACTCGCATGCTGCGTAAGCCCAAAAATGCGCATAAATCACTTAGGGCTTCATCAATCGCGGATCTCGTAGCTGCATATACGCTACTGAAAACTTATTTTATTCAATATTTAATCAGACTATAGTCCTGACAGTAACAAAGATGAGGTTCAGCAGTAGTGAAACATTGCCACCCGAGCAGTTAAATCTCGAGCAGTTACATCTCGATTAAGACAAAAATGACTGTTTCCCCTTATTCCTTTCTTGGAGGAAGATTGCAAATATCAAGGACTTAATGCCACAAGATCCTATCTGTAATAGCTGCCAGTTGTTAGACCTGGGGTTATTATATGCTGAGCAATTGATAAAAACTCAATGTTACTTGGAGCAGCTATTGCAAATATGACCTTTAAGATTAGTTCTGTGAACAGTCACTATCTGTAATAGCTGCCATATGCTATACACCTCTGGCTCTACATGGTGCACCCTGGTGAAAATGCGACCTTACACATGGCAGCCATTGTAGATGACAAAATTACAAACACATAAATTGCCTCACCTGAGTAAGAGCCTCATCAGGCAACACTAATAGATGGTTAGTACTGATTTTGGCAGCGCACACTTGGTCTGATCCATCTATGGTACAGTATCCAAGTACAAGGGGTCTGAAAGAACAATATGGTGAAATGTACATGTTAAATTGGTGGTATAAATTTGTATGGCCCATCAAAAATATAACAGCCAAACACTAATGGTCTTTAACCCTAACCTTCCTAGACACACCACGATTCACTACAGCCAAAAACAATGTCCACTCGCATGCTACAGCATTGATTGGATGACGTCATCGTCCGAGCTGATATGTGGGTACGAAATTGCTGCCCGGGCAAGAGTTGGCAGCTTAGCTCAGTGGTTAATGACTCGGCGGTGGTGATCGGAGGGTCCGGGGGTCGAATCCCTGGGGTATGGCGGCGAGATGTGGGTAACTTTGTCCCCCTCCCCCAGTTTCTACACAAAAACATAGCCTGGCTGGCGAGGGTTAAGAAACAAATCCTACATATAGGGAAACATGATAATTATGATCTTGTTTAAATTTACCTTTTCGTGGAATATGTAACAGCAACTTGATAATTATGATCTTGTTTACATGTACCTTTTAGTGGAATATGTAACAGCAACTTGATAATTATGATCTTGTTTAAATTTACCTTTTCGTGGAATATGTAACAGCAACTTGATAATTATGATCTTGTTTACATGTACCTTTTAGTGGAATATGTAACAGCAACTTGATAATTATGATCTTGTTTAAATTTACCTTTTCGTGGAATATGTAACAGCAACTTGATAATTATGATCTTGTTTAAATTTACCTTTTTGTGGAATATGTAACAGCAACTTGATAATTATGATCTTGTTTACATTTACCTTTTAGTGGAATATGTAACAGCAACTTGATAATTATGATCTTGTTTAAATTTACCTTTTAGTGGAATATGTAACAGCAACTTGATGATTATGATATTATTTAAGTTTACCTTTTCGTGGAATGTGTAACAGCAACTTCAAAATATAAAGAGGGTACGGGATTCTCTTGTCCATCTGCAACCAATGAGAAAAGCTGCCTGCTGATTGGTTGGTTTCCATCACATGATCCTTCACCACCTGCTCCCATTGGTTGGATTGCTGAATCATCATCAAAGCGATGATCCAATCGGAACGCTTCCTCCCCACCGTCTCCAAAGAACTCATCCGTGATTGGCTCATCCATGGCCGATCTTTCATCAGCACACTCCTCCCCCTGGATACCAGAGTAGCCAAATTCCGCCATACTAGAGTCGTCGTCCGGACTCAACACCGGACAGACCTCATCCATAGAATCGTCAATTACGATTGTTTTGTTAAACCCGACGGGTGGGGATATGGACTGATCGGGATCACATGATTCATCACTATGGTTCGACTCATAACTTTGGTTACTCAGGCCATCTTGTGTGTGATTCTCTATACCTGTGATTGGTATATTCACTATGTCCTCATTGTCTGTGATGATAGGTATGTTGGCATTGTTATTTCTGTTTTCTGTGACATACTGTACGCCGATTTGGCTGAATGGTATAAAACCTGCTGGTAGTTGATTTCCATATCTGTAGAGAATTTTTTTTCAAACATAAAAGAAAATATTAATTTCCCTTCCTGTAGAGCCATTTTTTATTTATGAAAATATATATATATTCATGCTCGGTACTTATTTAAAGATTTAAAGATTATGATTAAAATACATTCTTTATGCATTAAATGGAATCAACATTATTTATAAGCTACTAATTTTGTGTGAAATTCTCTTTACGGATTAGATATCATCTTTTTTATTACTCTTGACTAATCTCAGCATTAACCTGAATCCTAGAAACAACAAGGGGAAAAAATTAAAAACATATTTCATATTTTGGTTATAGATCTGCAAGAATAAATGAAACCTTCCATTTTTGCCTAAGCAATTCTTTTCTATACCATTCACAGGTATGCTATTTTTAAAACCATTTTCTGAGTTTTCAGATGAAATGAATGAGCCAGCTGCGTGGTCTACAAAATGTGTAAAATAAGCCAAATTTAAAATGAAAGGTACCCTAATCTGTGATTTTCATAACTATTTTTGGGATTCAATTCAACACACTGGAACATTCGGCTAAAAAGGTTCAAAACTAAATACTGTAAAACAACTTAATTTCACTAATTCCGCTAGGAGATCCAATTATTTAGTTTTGCAGTTAATTACCTAAATGGACTGTCACCAAAGTTGAATCTTAGCTGCTGCTCCGTGGAGACTGAACAAGCCGGATACCAACCTAGAGACAAATCTAAACCTGAAAGAGAATTATAAAATAGAAATACAATATAAGTGTCACATATGTCATATAACCAGGGATTCTATTAATTTTGGGATAGGAAAGTCCTATACTGACGTACTTAGCTAAAAGGGTCCCTTTTGCATATTTACATAAATTAGGGCAATCGTCCGGAATGCGTCTATGACCGGCAATCGACGCGTTTGACGTCATTTTTTGGTCAGCATAGAATTGGTGGTGCTGTTCTCGCGGTAGATTTACACAGATGACGGCATGACGGTGGCCACGCGAAACCTATACTTTGAATTCGTATTGGAATAACACGTAATCGTGACTGTTAATCTTATCATTTTGACCCGGTATTTTGAAAAATTCGTCATAATTAGAAGAATTTGTTTCCAATCCAAAACGAAGTTAGCTAACCAACTCCATTGCAAATGCTATTTTTTTTAATAATTTTCATTAACCAGGCAAATGACTGTTAAAAATATTTCAAAATGGTGCACTCCCATTACCATATTAGGTCGCGTGAGAGACGCGTGGCCATCGTCGCGTCGTCTGCTAGCAATACAATAATTCCTGATCGGTATAGCGCCCCCAATTCTATGCTGACCAAATTTTAATTTAAAAGTGGCTTCCAATCGGCTAGCTGAGTGACACACCCCTGATATAACCCTTAGGCAACGGGGAAAAACCCATTCTATGGGAAAACAAACTTCTCAAATCAAGATTTTTAATTATTTTGAGTTAATTTTCAGACAACTGTCAAAATATTTCACAAATTTCAAAATTGTCTAAAATAAAAATATAAGAAATATAAAAAATAAGTGGATATTCCATAAAATGGGTCAGTCTGGCCCGTAGAACATGGTGGGGTTCTTTTGTGGCCTTACCAAGCCAAACTCAATCAAATTCAACAGAAGCAGTGTGCCACAATCACAGGAAGGTACTGTAAAAGTGGAAATGTTCGCGCTACATTTATTTTCGCGATTTTCGCCCTAAAATCAGCAAGCGCGAAAATAAAAACGCGCGAATATATTTATTTTACATGTAGGTCTATGTACAGAAGCTCAAAATCGCGAAAATAAAAACAAGCAAAATTGTTCAAAATGTGCGAAGCGCGAAAATTTCTATGCGCGAAAATTTCCACTTTTACAGTATATGTCGTCTCAGAAAAGTTGTTTTGGGGATGGTGACCCCACGTGGAACGCTGCACTCCCACGGCAGTGGCAGACCGTATTTTTTGTGTAACTATAATGGCCCATATGTTTCCCTTTCTCATCTTACCTATGAAGACTACAGTCACCCATATCCTCATAACGCAAAACTAGAGAGTTACCGTGACGATCTTACCTTTGAAGGCAACCCCCATATCCAGTCCTCGCAACCAATAACTAATGTTACCATGACGATCCATCAAACAGCTAACGACATCCCCAAAACTCCACTCTAAACCATAATCATTGTTCTGTTATGAAATAGATGCAAAAAGCAAATGATTAAAACTACATTATAACAAGGCGGTTCTCGAACAGCATGTTTCGCATACTTGCGTCCGATGACATGTAATGAGTAGATCAGTATTTTTAGCAGCAGTAGAGGGTTGGGAGGATGTTATCATGCAAAAGTAAAAGAAAGTCGGTTCTCAAACCACAAATCTGACTGGCTTTGCTTTGAGTGATATCATTTCATAGAGTATCAAATAATAATTAGTTATGCTGAAGTTGTCTTTTAACACTCATTGTGAACTCTATCCTCTGTGTTGGATATATAAAATATTAAATCCTTCAATTTACACGTACACTAACACAAATAATTTGTAAATTTTGGCAAAAGTCTTATTCATTGGATGTCAAGTATACACTATTTTTCTGAGTCGAGGCTGTGCACACATTGGCATACACCAACATTTGTGTTATTTTATAAAACAACAATGAGGCTCTATGCCAGGAGTGTCCACATTTTGTCTGTACTGGATTCTCATTAGTATTATGTAGTTATGAATAACCATTACAAGTCTCATGAATAATCATCATGAACCTCATGAATATTCATCTGGCATCTCATGAATATCCATCATGAATATTCAATTATATCTCATGAATATTCAATGTGTACTTCATGAATATTCAATGAGTACCTCAACTCATGATATTCAACACGTACCTCATGAATATTCAACACGTACCTCATGAATATTCCATACGTACCTCATGAATATTCAATAACCTACCTCATGAATATTCAATACGTACCTCATGAATATTCAATGTGTACCTCATGAATATTCAATGTGTACCTCATGAATATTCAATGTGTACCTCATGAATATTCAATGTGTACCTCATGAATATTCAATGTGTACCTCATGAATATTCAATGTGTACCTCATGAATATTCAATGTGTACCTCATGAATATTCAATGTGTACCTCATGAATATTCAACGTGTACCTCATAAATATTCAACGTGTACCTCATGAATATTCAAAACGTACCTCATGAATATTCATTATGTATCTCATGAATATGCTATATGTACCTCATGAATATTCATTGTGTACCTCATGAAAATTCAATTTGTACCTTAAGAATATTCATCAGGTATCTCAAGAATACCCATACGTACCTCGTGAATATTCATTATATCTCATGAATATTCATCATGTACCTTATGAATACTCATTATGTACTTTATTTTTTCTCATTATGACTAAGTACCTATTCATATTATTTATTCTTAATTGATATCATCACAAAGACATTTCATCAGATTAGTCTTTGACATTGACAATCTTGATATCAAATAAGACTTACAAATGAATATGAAGTAGGTTCTTAATATTCATAATGTACTTATTTGTTTCATGATCATTATAATTCATTTATGCATCTCATTTAATATGACCGGTTGTAAATATGATTGTAAAATGAATGTTCAGAGATTTGTTATGCATTATTTTATGGCATGTAAGTTTTTTGGAAGAATGAAAAACAAAAATGAATCTTGGCCTATTCTCTTCATGTAAATCCATAACTGTGATTACATCGAATGTGTTATTTAGATTTCATCCAGTTCGTCTGATGGCAGCATGGCTCCTGTTAGTACAAATGTTTTATGAACATGTTGCCCCAAAAGTGTCAATACCTTGTTTAAAGTTTTCTATCCACTGTAAAATAATTTGCAGTATACAAGTGAAAATATATTTGGATAGAAGCAACTTGTAGGATTATTTTGATATAAATCTTGCAATTGTTGACATAGTACAGAAGTTTTCTGAATTGCAAAACAGCACTTTCATAATGTATGTTTATTCACTTGTGTAGCGCATTAAAGGAATAGAAAGAGGGAGAGATATAGAGAGGTGGTTTAAATATCTCTCCACTTTAAAAGGTGTTCTTTTTTATGAAATAGCCCCAAAAGGAAATCTTTTATCAAAGACTTTTCTTTTGGCTGTCACATCACATGTTTAAAGCTTTGTACACCTGGTGTCCTATGTACGGTATTATGAGTTGTGACTAAACCTTTCGGCTTGTGTTACATACTAAGGCACCTCAGAAAAGGGAACAATGTTTGTATCAAATAATTCTCTCTAAGTGTTCTCTATCCAAGTTTGCTTTCAGTTTTTCTTTAGATTATTTTATCGGTGATACAAACTTTTAAAAGGTATCAATATTATTGAGACACCCTGTAGTTATGAATTGCAACAATAGCATAGTGCTGGGAGTTTTGTAATGCAAATGACTCAATACACATCAGATCAGATAAGTCTATTGGAACAGAACATCAATTACTCTATTTAGGTGATGAAGTAAAGTTATGAGATGGTATGGTGCCTTTAACTCTTCCAAATTAGTCTTACATGCTAGCTTTACTATTAATGCAGATATTTAAACAAAAAGAATAGTCATATATTTATGAAAATGATTCTTGATAAATGAATGATAATCATCATAAACTTGTAAACATTGTGACCAAGCATCACCAACATATATTAACAGCAATATCCCTTTCACATGCGTGTTTATCATTACAGAAAGAGATTACCCTAGATTATGTGGATTTGGTTTTAAAACATAACAATACCCATTAACAATGTCTCACTTCAAGATGAAGATTCCCATCCAACCTAAAACTGTTGATTCAAAATTTTGGGATCCAGGTTTAATTCATGTTAACTGATGATGCTTTGTTCACAACATACACAAATGAATAAATGACATCCACACTAGAACAAATAATCACACAACACATGTTGGGGGAGGGGGGAGTGAACTGCCAACACCTTTATGGTGGAGGGTTCACTATCAATAGTTCTGCATAGGAGTATAAAAGAGGATCTGGTTTTTGAAGATTGAAGATTAAAGGTTTGTAAAAGCAGCCAATCATTTTGGCTAAAATTTAGACCACCCTACCATTCTTATTCTTCACTGTGCAAGTGTATGGGTAGTTCTTTAAAAGTCCCATTGAAGACATGTAGTGGTAGGGTATACTAAAGGAACCATGATTTTAAATAAAACCAATAAATATGATTTTAAATAAAAGCAATAATAATGACATATAACGACCCCTTATATTTTTTGCCAATCACGAATTGGCACCAATAATTCTTCTTTTGGCAATGAAACTTTTTGTTATTGATTAATGATCAAATTATAAACATTTTGTTATTTACCCCCAAAATAACACCCTATGCAGAATTTATCAATTGATAGCACTTATTTTATCAGTGTTGGTACTTCTATATCTTCCACTTGCACAAAATGTAAATGTTGTACTGATAATACTGATGTGACTCATGTTGATGGAGTATACCAATGTCTATGTTGTGATGTACAGAGGTTAAGACATAAATGTACACTATCGCCCAGAACTCCTTGCGCACACCATCGAGAGAACTTATACCCCAAATAGTCTTTTGTAATTTTACCCATATCAAGGTCAAATCCTATAGGTGCCTGGATATCTACTCATTCATAAATTCATCTTTCCTTGACCTAATTGTATAGCCTACACATTTTTCAAAATAAATATCTTTCCGAGGTCGCTATTTTCTCTATGGGGAAATCCCATGCAATTCTCGCCTCATTAATATTCATGAGCTCATATCGCTGTTATAGCGCTATGGGATATCCTTGCTTGCAAAAATCATCTCCGACAAATCATTATTTTAAAATTATTTTACAAAATGTCAAAATGTAAGCATGTATAATTATTATGACAGGGATCTGTAATGCTCATTAATACCTAAAACATGGCTCGTGTTTTGACAAAGTTACTGGAATTTCCCAACAAAACTGATACTCCGAGACAAAACTTTATTAAAGTTTTGGTTGTAGAATGATACCTGTCGCGTACTGGGAACCAGCAAAATGTTCGGACTAAAACTTGCAGCAGCAATTACAAATTTGCATACAGGGGTATTCTGTCATATTGAGTTGTGTGCATAGGACATGGGTTATAAGCACATGGTGGACATGAAGTGTACACAAAGCACACCATACATTTTGATACACCATTGAGCTCATCTTGGTGAAAATGGCTGGTTCAATTGTAATCTTCCCATTTTTAAGTTAGAAAAATGCTCAAAGTAGTGACACCCCTAGCGAGACGGCTTGTCAAATCCATTTAGAGAATGTTGAGAGCATCCAAGCCTGACCTACACTATTATACAAATATTTAATGATCATGAGGGAAATGGTGCAAACTATTGGCCCCGAGGTGACTGGAGGCCGTGGGCCTACTATTTTCCCGAGACCGGAGGTCGAGGGAAAATAGTAGGCCCACGGCCTCCAGTCACCTCGGGGCCAATAGTTTGCACCATTTCCCGAATAAAGATCATTAAATATTTGTTTTATATAACGCATGAAAATATTTCTGTCATTTTACACTTCATCAACCATCAGTGATAGTGATACGGTACTCACTTAATTTAGCAGAGTTGACTGGCGACTGCCAGGCCCGGGGGGGTACTCGGATCTGGTTTGGTCGGGGGTATGCCGCTGGAGATTCAAAACCCATACCCATTTCTATAAGGGTGATTTTTCGCGAAAATAGACCCAATTTTGGCAAATTTTCGCGAAAATAGACCCAATTTTGGCAAATTTTCGCGAAAATAGACCTAATTTTGGCAAATTTTCGCGAAAATCGCGAAAACAGGACCCATGTCTAAGGATTTTTCGCGAAAACAGGACCCATGTCTAAGGATTTTTCACTGAAAAGCCTACCCATGGCTAAGGATGTCT
Organism: Ophiura sarsii; assembly: GCA_035610835.1. Lineage (NCBI taxonomy): Eukaryota > Metazoa > Echinodermata > Ophiuroidea > Amphilepidida > Ophiuridae > Ophiura > Ophiura sarsii. Next base: position 44,184,992 of record CM069448.1, read on the forward strand.
CGTGAAAAAACGACCCACTGGAGCGGCACATCCCCGTATGCCTTACATACGCGAGTACCCCCCCCCCCCCCCCGGGCTGCCAGGTCCAAAAGCTCCCATCAAAATGTACTATTGACCGCCAGGTCCAAAAGCTCCCATCAAAATGTACTGTTGACCGCTTGACCCGTTATTTGGGTGAAAAGGTGAAACTATTTTATGTCACGTGATGCAGTTTCCACCAATAACATGACAGGAATATTTTCATGCGTTATATAATAGAAAATATTACTCACCCAATATAAGTTTAGTTACCGCGTGATCCAACATACATTATTTTGAATGGACTTGTTTGATTCCTTAATGGTTAGACTAGAATCTATCACCTTTTAGCACATTCTTTTATGAATGGGAGTTTACCATTACAATGTGAAAGATAGAGATATCGATCGCCCAATTAAAACACTTCTGACAGTAAGTTCGGGTTTGCATAATATGGTGGTATTATAGGCTATTGGGCTATGTTGCTCCAATAACATAGCACAACTGATGGAAAAGATATCGACCGACCTTCACAAAATTGTATATACATTACATATTCATTGTATTATGGAATGCAAATCATTGTCGAGGTAATTTTAAAACCTGACAGGGCCCTGTGCTGCCTCAGGGGAAATGCAGACAAACTGTGAGGTTCTGTCATGTATTGGATCACTGATTTTTAAACCAAAATATTTAAGTTGTCTTTCAAATGTCAGGTTTTTCTTGAAATTTCAAATTACCTCCTCAGAAAATTACCATGTTTTAGGCATTTATAAGGACTGCGCATCCCTATATAGGATATTGCATTTGTGAATATAACAATTAATTAATAAAAAACTGCATTTTTCAGAGAAGGTGTAGATGAGAGAGAATGTTCCCATAGCGCAATAATAGCGGTAATGAGCTCATGAATATTAATGAGGCAAATGTCTATGGGATTTTACTGTGTAGATTTTGACTTGTCTCGGTTTATGGAGTTTTGTATGAAATGTGATGATCGTAACATGCAACAAACATGAATTTATGAAGAAGAACTATATAGAACTAGAACACATATGCAACATCGTTACTACTAGTGAACATATTCAATAGTATGTTCATAGAAGATGGATTTTCTAGGATATAATCTTAATATCATCAGTTCATCAGAGCTATAATTGCATTTTTCATCCATATCCCTTGAATTATATCACTTTTCTAGACTTTCTCCTCTTCTGGCAAACATGTCCATGGTTGGAATTACTATTGAAATGAGTAAATACCCAATACAAAAAAAGTTTAATTAAATTTAAAAAAGAGTTTAGATAGAATAGACATTAAGATTTGTTGTTGATACTAAACTAACTATTAGAGCACATTATTAGGTGGGTGCACCTCAAGGAGTACCATCGCCAATATTGTAGAATGATGCTGAAGTTGATTGTTACAGATATGGGTCTAATTCCTATGTAACAGGTACTTCCATTGCATAAATTTATGTTCAGTAATATTTATTTAATTATTTCATTCAGTCATAGTTATTCCATGTGTTTTAGAGGTGATCATCAAAGGTTTTATTTTAATTTCATTTTTTGTTTATTACCACAATGTTGTTAATTGGCAAATTACCTTTGATTCAAAAGTTTATACAGTTGCAGAGAGATAGTCTACTGATTTACTAAGCTTTATTTCCTTGTTTGGGTTTTATATTGAAATTCAAGCCCTTGAGATATCTTCGCTGGTTTTGATGTTTTGTTAAGTATTAGGCTATTCACACTTAATCCTAATACAAGTTCTTTTAAATGATCACTTTTCCATCAAGTCAGTAAAATAAGAAGTCTATGTTACTTCAACCTCCATCGGCTCATCTTATTTTAATTATATACTAACAATTTTGGATTCTACATTGGAGTAATTAAAAGTGATTAACAATTAAATCTACGTGTCATCTGTGGTCTTCTTCTTTAACACCCGTTCGTGAAGCATCAGCAAATTAATAGTGTTAGTGTAGTCCTTAATTTTTCCACCCTGCGACACCTATATAAAAATCAGAATTTGCATTGCAGTAGAAACTAGACCATTGCCTTCACAGTGTCACCAGGAAATTGTTACTGTATGCAGTACTTCTTCGCTATGAATTTGAAGACTAGAGTACTTGGTGGGATGTGATGCAAGCTGGCATGGCATAATCAGATGTTTTTGAAAGAACTTAACGACTTGGCCCGGAATGCAGTAAAGAGACGAACCTAGTAAAAGAAACAAAAAACAAAATGTTAAATCCTACGCAGGTTCCTTTACAATGTTAATTTCATAAATTCAAATGAGAGCTTTATCAGTACTTTGGTCTTCTAAGTAGACTAAGAGTCTAAAAAAAGGTTTTATTCATCAAAACACAATGAAGATCAAAAAGTCATCTCCATGGTACATTTATTTGATTTCAAACCCTTTCTATCGTTTTCATGGGCATTAGTTTTTCTACATGCTAAAGTTCACTATTTCTAATACGCCAAAATCGTTTTACAAAAGGGGACAGACAATCGGTGCATGAATCTGATTCAGGGTGACCCAAAAGTTTCGATACTATTTTTAAAGCTGTATATCTCAAGTAAAGTGCTCATCAAAAGAAAGTTGTACACTTTGTTTAGGTCATTAAAAGTAACTTTCGATTATTATTTTACCAAACAGGCTAGATAGAGACATTTGGATGTATCTTTTCGGCACATTTTGATACCAAACAGAACAACTAACAACAAAGATAAACCATGATTAGCACCATTTATAGAAAATTGGTCACTTTTCAAAAGGCGCATTTTCAATACATTACGCGGGAAGAAAACACCAATTGTTAACAAGCACATAGGCTGTATCAGTCCCGTGTTGATCGTTGCACATTTCCCCTCGCGCGGGCTAATTCAAATTCAAAGTGTCATGCATGGGTGAAGGATGTGAATGTGTGTTATTTTATATGCTTCATTGATATCTACAGCTAAACCGAACCAAACCAAACCAAGGTGTATCCCTAAGAAAATTTGAAGCAGTTCAATGTAATGCACTTTATGTTCAGAATCAAATATCCCGCTCACTAAGAGTACGACCCAACGTAGCGTAGTTAGCACGGCACTGCACTGTGTGATCGATTGCCCGGTCAATCCTGGTAATAATAGTGTCACACATGGGTTGAACCTTACACACACCCCCTTCCCCCGCGTAAGTGTATTGAAAATGGGACTTTTGAAAAGTGACTAATTTTCTTTAAATGGTTTGTTTAAATGGTTTATCTTTGTTGCTCGGTGTTATGTTTGGTATCAAAATGTGCCTAAAAGATTCATCCAAATGTCTATCTAGCCTGTTTGGTGAAAAAATAATCGAAAGTTACTTTAAATGACCTAAATAAAGTGTACAACTCTTCTTTTTTGAGCACTTTATAATAATTCACAGAATAAAATTGAAAACATATTTGAATAAAGAAAACTTGTAGAATTATTTTGATACCAAACTTGTCTCCTTTTCTGTAGCCCCTTCAAATTTAACACACACAGATAGTTTTGGTCACATAACTCACACTACCATAGAATTGTTCAACTGTCATCCTGATGTGTTTAGCTGACATTACATGCTGCAGGTTACTCACATTCCATTCATGTTGCTTGGAATCAATTCAAAGCCTGCTCTGAAAGTAATAAATTAAAACTCGTATTTAAACTAAAAAAATTAAAATAACCTTCAAATCACTTACCCAAATTGGTTAGAACACCACCATATTTCGATCAGATTATTATAGAGCTACTGAAACTTTGGCACCGGCATCATCCTACAGACTAGTAAATGTAGTCACAGTTACTAACAACATGCTGAATTCCTAAACTGTTCCTCAAATAGCATCCGGTAATGAACCAAAGTTTATACAGGAATAGGTGCACTAACTTGTGCTTTTCTGGTTCTGGAAGAAATCACTTCTAGTAGAGTCAAACTAAGTGTAATATTGCACTTGTTGCGCTGATCACAGGACAGGATATCGTACAAGGAATTGTTTGTAGAAATTAAATGTGAGGTGCAAACAGGCTAACCAATGGAAACAGAAGTAGATGTTGTAGTAACTTGCGTCTATTCCTGCAAGATCACACACCTTGGAACCTCCATATACTCCAACAGAGTTTTGACTGGAGGTATGATGGAGGGGGGAAGCTGGAGGAACGGAGAGGGCAGTTATGAATTTGGATGGATCAGTGTTTTTGCCGATTTTGAGAGAGTTTGTTCCAATCAACGACAGTCTTCATGAAGAAAGAGTTGGCATAGATGTCAGTTCTTGGTTACTTTTGTTGGAATTGCTGTGCATGACCACGCCTGTTTCTAGATGTCTTCGGTGTAGTGTAGTCCTTATGGTTGATATCCATCTGACCATTGATCATTTTGTAAAGGCAGGCAAGTCTGTGGATTTTGCGTCTGTCTTTTGAGTGGAGCCCATTTCAGTGTGTCCAAGATATTATATTGTCCAAGACCTGCAGAGCATTTCAACCTCGACTAGTCCATAAAGTTGCACTTTTCCAGAAGAAGATGTAATAACAACAACTCAACAGCACTTTCGATGAATATAGTTTTTGAAAATAACCTTGGCCTTGAAAATAAAATTGAAAAGCTTCTACCAGAATTCTAGCAGCATATTTTGTTCATGAGTTGAAACTGACTAAATCTATGTGCAAACAATAGGCCTGAGAGATACCTTTTTTCTCAATACCAACTTTGATTGCCAATGTGCTGGACATTACAACCCAAATTTGGCAAAATGTGGGGCCTAAAGTAGCCCAAAAATGGCTATCTTTGGCAATTATGTCAGCTGTTAGTCCTTTAAAGTAGCCCAATAAGCTAATGAATCCAATATTATAAATCACAGTAAGGCACATAGATTGGAAACACTGTGTGTTCTAGTCAGACCAATGATGTGATAGGTTTAAACTACAATGCATTCATGATTTAGGACAAAGAAACTGGTAAGGGTATGGTGTATAAGTCCCAAGTATGCAAATGAGGATAATGAGATTTATTCCGTTGTTGAGTACTGGGTAGATGTGTAGTAGAGCATGACATTGTATTCAGTGAGCTCATTTGCATACTTGGGACTACTACACCATACCGCTACCAAGAAACTAGCATTGTCAAGGATCAATTGAAACTTAATGCAGGTCTGCACAGAATAGAGTGAAGTGTGAGCATAAAAGTGTTACTCTCACATGTGAACATTTAAATATGGCTCAAAAAAGTTTGTTTCCTGTTGTATACATATTTCCTTTTTTAACTTTGCCTTAGCTATGGTCACTCAATATTAGGCCAAAAAAATAAATTGTTGTGTTGCCCTTTCATGATCATTTCTGATAGGGTCGGTTGGGGGATTTTTTGTTTGTGTTGGCCTTGACATCATTATTAAACTATCAAGTTGTATAAGTTAAATTATTGTAGATTAAGTTGTGCATGAAAATGTATGTTGCAATGTAAGATATTTTTGTAACATGCCTCAAGCATAATTTTGGTCGCCGAAGAAAACTTTGACATGTCGATATATTATCGATAAAATATAACTTTATTTTGGTTTCCGAATTCTGTAACTATCGCCACCGATCAAAAACGTCAGATGTTGTGGTAAGTATCTTCAATAGCATTGACTATGATGTTTGGGATTCCATATGCTTTCAAAATTGTGATCATCTTGCCTCTATGGATCGTATCGAATGCTTTCTTGAAGTCTATGAATGTCATTATTGCTGGGAGGTTTTTGTCATGCATCCCTTCAATTATTCTGCAGAGTGCAAGAATCTGGCTCACTGTGGACCACTGATTAAACTAATTAAATGTTAGATAAGGATATTTGAAAGCAATTAAATCATTAATCAAACGAAACACTGTGATAACAAGCGGGTCTAGTTTAAATATCACCATGCTATTTTGACCCCTGGATCGAGTCAGGGTTTTGATTGATCAGTGCATTGTGTTAAATTTAAGTGCAGGTCTTTTGAATTTCATATGTGTGACGTGATCAAGTGAAATGAGTCACATGTCGGCAGTTTCAATTTTGATATTTGTTCATCAATTTAGAGCAGGTAGAAAATGCTACACTATGGTCCAAACCCCACTAAAATTGAATTTCTAGTTTTTAAGTTACAAACAATTTACCAACTGAGAAAACAAAGTAAAACATAAGTATTGTCCACTTCTTTTTACCTTTAACTCAGAATCGATATTCCCGACATCCGATTCATTCCGCTTGATCGCGTCACATATATGCAAATGAGCCACTATTATGCATTTTTTTGCCCTAAATTTAATCAGCTGACAAGACGCCTACTATCCTACTTTACTGAACGTTTGTTTGGTAACTGTAAACCTTACGGTTTTGCTTAAAACGTGTAAACAAGGTTTCCGCAAAAAATATGCAAATGAGGCCCTTCCTTCGCATATTTCTTTATTTTGCACTAACACACACATTCATAACTGTAACCATTCTTTACCATTGCAGACGGCATACGCCATACACCATACAGACAAAAATAGTGAGTACATAGTCTCATCCTGATTATATCAGACGAGACAAAAACTGGAAAGTAAGGCTAAATTAAAAAATCATTTGTCTCAAAGCTCCCGCTCGCGTTAGTTTATTGATGCCCATTAGAAAAACAAAAATCTTAAAAAATCTTTTTTTACTTTTATTTAAAATTTAAAAATTTAAAAAAATCCCAACATTTCACCGATTTTTCAGATTTTCATTGATCACATCATTTTAAATACAAAAGGTCACTTTTACAAGGATTTCAATATTTTATATTTAAAAAAAAACGCATTCCGAATTAGGTTTTGAAAAACTGAGGAGCTTTGAAACAAAAGATTTTTTTAATATAGCCTAAGCATTTTCAATATATTTTAAACATGTACCATTATTTGAGCCTAAATTGTAATACATGAAAAATTTAAAAAAAATTAAAATAATTAATGTCCAATAATTTGTGTCATTATCTTTTATGAAATTTCACCTTCAAAAACTCACTTAAGTCACTTTTCTTATTAACCTCATAATGTTATTCTATTGAACTATGTATCTTTTTTGGCCTGTTTCCATGATTTCTTGTTTTGTAGCTTTTTATGACATCACAATCATCATTCACTCATAACTTTTCTTGTAGTGATCGTAGAAAAATGATCGAAACAGTTCTGTAATCAGCACAGTTTCAGCTTCCTTATGATATCAATATCTCCAATGTGAAAAATCCCACCATGTGGCAGGTTTTCACAGATCGCATCACATATGCCAAGGGTCTATTATCCAGTATATACCAATTTACAAAATAATTTCTGAGTAGTATAACATTCCCCCACAAGTTTATTTTTGGGGGCTTACAAGAAAGAATGTCGGGAACTCTAGCTATAGTTACACTTTGATTTCTTACCAATGTCTCTGTGATGGGTCCCATCCATATCTTGCATCTAGCTCCATCATAGGCACATGAATTAGTGCAATCCCCCACACCAACACCTAAAAAGAAGTAACAATTTTCATTTGCAAAGATATTCAGCGCTTTTTTTCTGAAACGGCGGTGTGCCAAGCGTAAACATGGAAGTACGGTTCGGTGGAATAGAACAGCTGGACTTTGAGCCAACCAACGCACGCATCTGATCTATGGTGTCAAGAATATTACCGCCCAAACGCTCATTAAATAGTGCACATGCGTTGGGCTATTGGTGAACTTCTCTGCTTCTCTTCTCTCTACAAACTGTCCTGTAATTGTAATAAGCTTTCCAAATTGTGATAGATTAACTGCAACATTTGGGGCTGCTAGGGCCTAGACAGACTAATGGAAGAGGAAATTTGAATTGCCAAACAAGAGACCTTTCCACTTATGGACGTATACATGCGATGTACCTCTGATTATCATTCCAGAGTGGCACTATTTTTAGCAACACGTCGTGATGCAAGATGATTGACAGCTCGACGCATGCGCCGTAAGCTCATTAGACGTGCGATATGACTCAGGTAAATTGCTGATTTAAGGGCGCTAACACGCTGGAAGCTTCATTCTCGGCAATGACAAGCAAGCGTGTCCCATCTGAATTGCCATCAGTGCATATGTGACCAATCACATCAAAAAGTACATGTTGTCGGTAATCAGTTTTAAGATAGAGGCCAATATATTTGATGAAATAAAAATAATAGACAAAAGTATGCTTCTTCAATTCATATCTTGTGATTACAAAGTCAGATTACCTTCAACATGGTATTATTTCAAAGCTTAAAATGGGCTCTTTCAATTTATACCAATAACTCAGAATTGACTCAGGCCTCCATTTTGACATGATGGGATACATATTTTAGCGAAAAATTGATCATTTACACACCGATACCATGGCTTGCCTTTAGACATAAAGGTACATTTGAATTGCACACCTGATGCTCTCATGCACACTTCTACTTACGATGGGATAAAGTATAGGGTATACAGCCAACAGTACAAAAAATGAAACGAGTGCCAAAAATGTGTGTAATCTTATCTTACCTTTTTCCGGTCCATAAACACATTCTTGAGTTGCCCATCCTATCTGTATGATTCCATTGGTCAATAACAATACCTACAGATTGTACATATAATTATAGCAAATTATTTAAGCTTTAAAAGGTCATGACAACATGTCAAACAAGTATGGCACAATATAATAGCATTATGGGCTACGTAAGTTTGAGGGTGTGGGTTCAGGGTGTGTAGACCTGAATCATGATACACCCTCCATTTGCCCTAACCTTACCAGAGGGCAAAAAAAGGCCACAGAAAATAGCAGCTGTACCGCATGCTTCATGATTCTATCTTGTGACACCATCCAGCAAAGTGTCAAATGGTCTTGAAAAAGTTAACTTTTCCGGGCTCCCCTGTTAGCGCAATCATTTAGGCGTCCACTTTTACGCTGGAGGCCCGGATTTGATCCCCGATGTGGGCAAACAGTGATCTTTCCCAAAAAAATGTAACTAACCTCATAATACCATCCAGCAGTAGACTCGTCAGAAGTCTTAGGGATTGACAAATTTGTTCTAATACTAACCTCATAATACCATCCAGCTGTAGACTCATCAAAAATCTTAGGAATTTGTTCTAATACTAACCTCATACTACCATCCAGCAGTAGACTCGTCAAAAGTCTTAGGAATTGACACATTCATGCTAATACTAACCTCATAATACCATCCAGCAGTAGACTCATCAGTATTAGGATTTGACACATTTGTTCTGATATTAACCTCATAATACCATCCAGCAGTAGACTCGTCAAAAGTCTTAGGAATTGACACATTTGTTCTAATACTAAACTCAGAATACCATCCAGCAGTAGACTCATCAAAAGTCTTAGGAATTGAATCATTAGTTCTGATACTAACCTCATAATACCATCCAGCAGTAGACTCGTCAAAGGTCTTAGGAATTGACACATTCGTTCTGATACTCTCAAATGTCCAGGTGTGATTGTGTACCTGAAACAGCAACACAAATAAAAAGCGAGTTTGTGGAAACCTATGTTAATATCTACACAAAACATGAAAAGAGTATATAGCAATATTTGAGAATACTGGTTCTGGGAAGTCCAATAAATAAACAGTTATGGTATCTTAATGGTCACTGGTGGAGTCCACACACTATTTGTGGGTCTCCAAAGGTGATATTTCAAATGAAATAAATATCCAATTCCAATGGCAAAAAGTATGTAGTTTACCTATCAATGATCTTCCCGAATAGAAAAGAGTATATAGCAATAATTGATAATACTTGTTCTGGGGAGTCCAATGAATAAAAACAGTTGTGGTATCTTAGTGGTCGCTGGTGCAGATACCAATCCTTTTACTTACAACTTTACACTTACTTTAGTTCAGTCAATTCCAAACTGGTGAACCTGCTTATACTTACAACAGCGAATCAATATAGAAAAGCGTGGGCGCACATAAGCTCGCCGTAACGCAACATGGTGCATTGAGAATTGCATGCGTGACACATGTGTATACCTAAAATTGTGCGTGTATGCGTGGATTACTTTTGTGCACTGAGAGTTAAACCCCCATATTTCTCGTCAATTTGGAACTGATTAAAGTATAGCTAATTGATGCAACCTTACCTCTAGCTGATCACTGCTTATACTCATCGATTGTGTCATATCCAAGGCATTTAATACTACAGATCCACTTGGCACGGGGGGATGCTCTGAGGCCGTTAACCTTGAAAGTGTATGGCAGACTGGAAACTGAAATGTAAAGATACAATCAAAGTCTTGTTTAACCCTAATGGCACTGAATGATGACAGATACTACTATACTAGGTACTGGTAACACATGCTTCCCCAGTCTATCTCCAGACGAGTTATCGTATGCTAAGGTAAATCTTAAGATTTTCCAAACTCAAGCTGACTGCTTGGCTCAAATAGATAGGTTGAGACAACCACGCAGGCAACCCGGGTTAGATTCCCAGCGCCAGCAGAGTCGGTTTTCCCACAAAATTTGACCCGTTTATTCACCACTGGGGTTAGGGTTAAAAGTTGAGGAATAACACATGTTATCAAAATTCAAGTATCAAAAACGCATTTTTGCTGGGAATTTCAACAGGGACTAAATAGATTATGTACTTAGGTTTAAAAGAATGAAAACTTGATGACAATCCGCTTAGATTCTCACAATTTTGTAGAGGAGAATCTTTGCAAGAATTAATTCTCAGATTCTCCTGGAAATGCTTGGTCTTGTCAAGCAGGTGTGAGTGATTAAGCACTGCAATCAGTAGATGAAGCAGTGATTTCACTATTTCACAGAATTCTAATGGAATATATACAAGTACTATTACAAGCTTATTATCCAAACCAATAGTCACAGGCGGTGGAAATTATGTTAACATGCTTTTCCATAGGCCTTAAGGACTATTTGTACTGCCTGTCTTACTTATACAGAATGATGGGTCAACCCATAAGGCGTTTCATTACATAGTTTTGTACAGCATGGATTAAATCCATGCTGTACTCTTCAGTTGATGGCCTGCGACTGAATCAAACAGCAATTGAAAGAACGTGAAATTGCATTGTGCACCAAGTGTCCAAAAACGCATTGTAAAAACGTGCATCAAACGAAGGCGTGATTTTGCATGGTATAGCTCGTGCATAAAGGTAATCCTACTTAGATACTTACAGATATAACATGTTTAAAGATCTCTGTTGAACTTAGTAAAATAGCCCATGCCATATGAGAAGCACCAGAGTGGTTTAACACCAACTGAGCAGACTTCATTACATCTGAAATAGAAAAATACATATATTTATCTTGTCAAATATTTCAAATGTTGTGACAATTCTGACTAAAATTTGCCAATCTTGTTTACCATTGTCCATTTCTAAATGTTGCTGCCCATAACCATTCTACACAATGATGCAACCAACGGATGCCTTCACAGTTACATCTTTAACACTTTCCACACGGCTATTAGTCTTACATTTTTCAAAACAGGTCAGAAACCTTTCCAACTTTTAAAGCCTCAATCTCAAGAATGACTGAACAAATACTAGGAATTTTGTATTTATTTTACTGCGTTTCTCGTGGTGACTCCAAATATGGTAATGAAATTGAATTATTCTAACATTTTTGAAACATTTTGTGAAATTTTGGAATGTCGTCTGCAGACGCCTGCCGCATGGAAAGTGTTAAATACCTATTTGAAAGAGCTTCCTGACAGGATGCAAAACGTCACAGCTTGTTACGTTGAAATCTGGATTCTTAAAATGAAACACAGTAACTCTTTGACGAATACTCATATTTCTCTATGTAATCAAAATGTTTACCTTTGTCTTGCTGGCTTGCAAGATTACTTAGAACCAAGGTGGCATACTTGGCCACACGTCTGTACATCACATGCCGATCATCTGTGCGTGTTTCTGTCAAAATGAAGAGGAAAAAACAAAAAAACAAATAATGATATTAAAACCTTTCTTTGAGTAGGTTCATCTAAATTGTTTGAAGTCACAATATTGAGAATTATTTGCGTTCAAATCTAAAGAAAGAAGTGAAAGATGTAACGGACGACGTCAAAACTTGTCCTGCGGTTGCCCTCTGGTTCCGTCCGGTTCAGCGTGGTTCCCATGGTACAGCTGATTCTACTGTATACACAGATAATGAGGTCAATAGATACACCCTGGTGAACACGACCAGTTGATAATGTCTGGTAACGTATGTGAGTAATAACATCTTGAGGTAAAGCGCTCTCAAGCGATCGTTTACAATAAGTACAATACCAGTCATTGATTTTACTGGGGTTAATCTGTTTATAGCCCAATTAAATCAATTGGAACTGAATGTTTCAAGAATGCGCTATTTTGTCTGCAAATAAACAGATTGATAGTGTGAATTGGACCGGTTAAGGCATTAGCATTTAAAATCAACCGGCAGTTATTCAATGTTGCATGCGTGAATGTTCATAAGCCTGTGCAAACATTTAACCTGAATGAACCGCGCTGAATTGGACATCCTGGTAGTAGGAGTCAGAGTTGCCAGTCTGATTATGCTACCAGTGTGGTAGTAAAACATCATTGATCACAATAAGTAACATATTGCATAGTACCAGACTACCGGTACATAGTGATATTCCAATCTGTCTTTTCATCTTAAAACATCAATAAGTAAGTATGCTCTTGTCTTTTTGTACATAAATGGGTGTCTAATCATTGAAACTGTCTTGTTTGTAATTAAATTTGACTAATGATCTGCAATCCTGATAATAGGCTCTCAAGTTTTATCTACAAGTTGCTGCTAATGATATTTAAATACCATCATCTTACACCAAACAGGACAGATATAAAGTGGCATACTATAAAAACAATAAATAAATGACTATACCATTTTCCAATTCTGTATACATGGCACTGTCAAACACAGTGACATTTTCAGCATCTGCCTGGACGGTTCCTTGCTGTGATGTGCTATTATGTGCCAATTGTTGAGCCATGCCACCTAGTGAAGATATCGTATCTTCCAAAGACATGTTTTGATAAAGCGAATCTGCTGTGATGTCTCCAATAGAGTCCCTGTATTAAGGTGAGGAAGTTGAATGTGTCATATCATTGCTGTTTTGACAAAACCTTGTATCTCTATCCAGCCCGTCAGCATGTATAAAGTAATACTTCATATGTTTAACCTTTGGGCAATCTGCTGTAAGCATGTTTAAGGGCCAAAAAAACATCCATCCAAACCAAAGAAGATTTTAAAGACACCACCACAATGCATTGCGTTTCTGCAAAATGCCCTAATTCTGGTCTCTAATTTGTCTCAGTTCCCATAGACATATATGCACACAATCATGGCTCATAGCGTGTTCATCCTTGGAGCTCTAGTTTTCATCAATGAATAAATTAGTTATCAGTGTTCCTTTTTCTTAATTCTAAAACTAAAGAGCTCAACAAATACATCGTGTGGAAAAAGCTTTAGTTGGTTGGCGTTCGCGCAATGCATTGTGGGAAGACCTTAAAATCTTCTTATTGCATCAAAACCTTGTAAGCGCTCTTGCCCCTGAACATGTATAAAGCAACACTTCCTATGCATAACCGTTGGGGCAGTTTTATTTAATACAAGCTGAAGGGCCGGAAATCATTTGGATTTGATAGAACAGCAATATCTGCATTACTTTTGTTGCAAAAGGCATGGCTGGAAAAAATGAGGAACTCTGGAATCTGATTTCTGGGAAATTTTTACTTTGGTGGGAAATTATAGATATAAAAATAAAGAAATTTGTAAGCAATTTTTCTTCATGAAGAGATTTTTTAAAATTATGTTCCAGGGAAATTTACATTTTTTTTGTCTGGCCCTGGCTAAAGGCTAAAAAAGGGTCTTTTCTGACGAGGTCCAGAAACCTATATGGGAGCGTGATGGGTTTGAAATTAAATTGAACAAAGATGATAAATAACCATTCAAGATTTTTTTTAAATTAAGTCATTTTATTAGTTTTTGCCTATATTTAATTATATTTGATGTCGAAAGTTGAACTTATTTTTGTTTATCTTGGTAATATACGTCTAGGGCTTGGATGGCGGTTGGATGGTTGAATTGGTTTATACTTGACCTCGGCTTTTATTTTTATAACTAGAAAATAATTGTCCTTGAAACATGAAACCGAACAGTAGTTGGAGAAGATCTTTTTCAATGTCTCCCAAATAAAGTGATTCAAAGAGACCTAAAATGTAGATTTTTGGAAACAGCGTATGATTGGACTTTAATCAGACATGTGAATGCTATCAGGAGCATTTTAGCATTTTAGCATTTTAGCATTTTAGCTTGTTGTAAGTATATGGTGCACTTTATTCCATCTGAGACTTGATGCATGGCTGGGACATTAACACTTTTCATGCGGCTATTGGTTTTACCATATACAAAACAGATTTTTCAGAAACCATTCCCAACTTTCAAGGTCTATCTCAAGGATAACTGAACCAATTCTAGGCATGTTTGTACTTATTTCAATGCATTGCTCATGGTGATTCCAAATATGGTAATGATATTCAACAATTTTGACATTTTCGAAACATTTTGTGAAATTTTAGAATGTCATCTGCAGACGCCTGCACCGTGGAAAATGTTAAGTACACTATTTCCAAGTTGATTACTTCTCAACATGAATCCTTACTGGTTTTTATATTGATAAACAATATTACTATAGTTTAATCAGTTCCAAATTGGCGAAACTGTGAGGCTAATAGTTATCCGCAGGCCCAAATGGAATACCTACTTGCCCACCGCTCACTGATACCTGCTTATGGATGCACAAATGCACACTTTAACCAATAAATATGCACAACGACGCATATTATTTGTGCGCCCAGACAAATACCAGCCTCACAATTCTTTTCAATTTGGAACTGATTAAACTAGAACAAAATAATTTTCCATGGTGAGATTTATAATATATTTCAATTTACTCACCCATCAAGCTCATCACTAGCAGAGTCAACTCTGGTAGTACCTCTACTAATAGATCTGAAAATAGGAACCATATAAATCATTAATTATTGCAATAAACAATAGTGGAAAGTGTTTACCTCGAAAGACAAGCTTAGTTACAATGGATCATCACCACCAACCACAAAGTATGTATTTTCACTGCTTTGATCAGACATTTTTTGCACCGTTTTTTTAACCAACATTGCCACCTGTGTGAGGAGTCTTTACTCAATAAGTCCATTGTTTGATTATCCAGTGGCTGTGCATCTGTGTGTTTTGCACCCAGACTCCCCCCGTTGCGGCTCTTCCAGCTGTGGTCATATCACTCCATGATTATGGTAGAGAAGGTGGTGTTTATCAGAACAGGGGAATACAAAAATTCCTACATTCGCAAAATGTTGTGTCGTAGCGCCAATCCGTTTTCGAGCATCAGGTGCCAATTGTTCTTTCACCCCTGGTGCACCCAGGTCTAATCCAAAGTGGCAAAATAACTGGAGAAAGCAGATGCCTTGACAACAGCTCAGCAATAAGCATACGCTTGCCTATTTGAAATTTTGTTTAAAGCATTATGATGGCAACTACACCTTAGGCCTAAAATAAATCGTTTGATTGGCCTAACATGACAAATAGGGTAGGTCGGTCGGGATTTTTTTTGAAATCACCTGCTTTGGACTTCAAAAAGCCGGAAATGAAAGCAAACAGTCAGAAACTTAAAGTTAATACTTTGTTCAATTTTTATATATATATATATTTTTCTTTTTTTATTTTAAATATTTTTTTATTTTTTCCTCCCTCAAAATAATAAAAAATATTCTGGGTCGGTCGGGTTAGGCCAATCAAACTTCTTCTTTTTTTAGGCCTTGGGCCACAAACGTATTCAATGATCCTCACACTGTTAGCCGACCTTACCTGACGTTCAAATTTCCCACAGATGCAGTCATGTGGGATGACAATATCTGTCCATGCGAGTCATTACCAATCACTGATGCTAGCAAGATATTGACCAGGTTGAACAGTATAGAGACTATTGCACTGACTGTGTCCTTGACCAGCAGCTCAGATTGGTAGAAATCTGAAATGGAAGTGACAGGTGGTTGATGATAACAACAGGTGCATAACAGTCTTATTTGACTGATGAAGACAAACATAATTTTGTTTCGTCAAAGCATAATTTGTCCTAAAATTGTTGGTTTAGTAGTTGTTGAGGAACAATTTGCATTTTATGTACTTGGGTGCATAAAAAGCTGCTGTGCGGGGTTACAAAGCTGCTGTGCTTGGCAAAATATTGATAATGTGATGTTTTTAACAGGTATTACAGCTTAAAATTCATTTTAAAATGGCACAGAAAATGAAATGACTTGTGTTACCTTTTGATAAGAGGTGAGGTGAGGTGACTTGAAAAAAACTGACAGCCCTTTAAGCATAAAGCATTCTAAACCTTAAGCTTTAATAACAAAGTTACACTTCCCTTGTCCTTTGCCAATTTTCTGACATGTAGTCTTCGAAATATTTTAAAAGAGAATGGGGGCATTTTGTTCCATCTCTCTGGTGCAACACTGGATAGCAAACCCTAGTATTGCTTCATGACCATTTCTATATAATTCTATCTGTGTCTTCAGATTCAATAGCATCAAATATATAATTAGTGGTTTTCGTATGGTTTAAATTTTCAAATTATTATTCTTTATTGCACAACTACAATATTGGAAAAAAGTCCTTGGAACGTATTACATGGACATAATGTGCCGAAAATTGCTTCTGATCTTTAAACAGCAATTTTTATTTTTTTTAATTCCAAAATTTTGTAATTTTCATCATAGATAACCCTAACTCTACTACACCACACGGCAACTGTGCGGAAAAAAATGTTTTTATAACCCGGCGTGCAGGTTTTTGGGGTACAAAACGGACCCAGGCTATATAACAAAGCGAATATACTCGCCGAGTGTCGACTGGCAGCAGTGGTGTAGTGGCTAGGATCTGGGTTGGGGTGCTGGAGGTCCGTGGTTCAAATCCCGGGGGGGGGGGGGGGTCGGGTTGACCTTTCTGGTGAATTTTGGGTGTCGGAAAAGAAATCTGTTGCCGTGTGGTGATCTCGAGTTAGGGTCATTGTTAAAAGCTAAAGAAGTAATCTTAAACAACAATTTTACCTTCTTCACATCCTATAATGTTGGGACACCTTGAATAACTGCTGAAGACATTGACATTTCTGAACATTGCACGGGGAAAGACGGGTGTTAGTTTTCTGTTGGTAAGTGTTCCAAGACGTTTTTCTAGGATTGTAGTTTAAAAGAGTAATTGAATCTTACAGTTGACTTGCTTACATACCATGTATTGTTAAAACAGCTAACACTTGTAAGGCTCCTAAACAGTGAGCAAGCGCTAATGGCTCTGATTCAAGGCTTTCCAGTCCTTTCTCAGCACAATACCTACGTGGGATAAATAGAGTTAATTTTGTTAAATGTTTGATGCACAATATAGTAATTTTTATTTTCCTTTTAAAGATTATGGAGCAAAATAAACATGACATGCACATGGCCACTAAACATGGTGCCATTGAAACATCTGTGATGCTGTATAGGCACAGTTTAATGTGTATGCATTGCCATATCAAAATTTGTTGTACGGAATTGATGTACAGTGTAACTTCTGTCGGTAGCTTACAGACCATCAGCCATCATAGAAAATGTCTGCAGTACTGGTTTTAAACGTATTCACTTGATGACAGACAGATAGCACAGAGTAATCCGGAGAGAATTTGCTGATTTTGGAATGGATTTTAAGAAATCCTTTGTTTACAAAACCAATCAACTGACAAGGACAAACATGAGATGACTGAATAGCAAGGTTGGATTGAATTATTTGATGCACCCTGTATCCTGCTAAGTCAATTCACACAACTTGTCATTGAATCTGTAGATATCCTTAGCACTTTCCACGTGGCTATTCGTTTTACCATCTACAAAACAGATTTTTCAGTAACCTTTCCCAAATTTGAAAGTCTATCTCAAGAATTACTGAACCAATACTAGGCATGTTTGCACTTATTTTAATGGATTTCTTAAGGTGATTACAAATATGGTAATTAAATCCAATAATGTTTACAATTTTGAAGCATTATATGAAATTTTGAAATGTTGTCTGCAGATGCCTGCCATATGGAAAAGTGTTAAGAAGACCCTACCACCACATCTTTTTAATTTGGACTTTTATATTGCTGGAAAGAAATGATCTGAACTACCCTACCACCACTTTATTTTAATGGAGATCAATCCCCCCTCCACACCTCTCACCCCCCCCCCCCCCCCCCCCAACACACACAAGTTAGCCTAGCCAATATCTTACCATAACATATTAGTGAGGATATCCAGCAGTTTATGACAATTCCCAAAGGGTTGGCAGGTGTGTATCATGTCGAGCTAAGATCTCCAGCAGTTCCAGGTCTGCTACTCTGCTTATAGACTCCCCCCCCCCCTCCCAACCACTCCACACAGAGTTAACAATCAAAATGGTAGGATATTCTAAAAGTTAGCCCAGTCAATATCTTACCACAACATATCAGTGAGGATATTCAGCAGTTTATGACAATTCCCGAGGGTTGGCAGGTGTATATCGTGTCGAGCTAAGATCTCCAGCAGCTCCAGGTCCGTTACCCTGCTTATAGAGCTGTGCGCTGGTACGCTGTCAATACGCTTCAGTAGAGGGCGTAATATAAGCTGCTGTACTCTGTCGTTAACAATCTCACCTGTGTCACAAAAAACAGTGATTAGAAAAAATTGAGAAAATAAAAAGTTAAGCGGTAAAATGTTACGTGCAGTTCTGAGACAAACTTGTTTTTTTATTTGGCCTTACAATTGGGATATATTTCCCTATAATTCAAGTGAAATCATTGCACACTTTATGGTTGGTATGCATAAAACCAGTAAGAATTGATCTAAATGAAGAATTATCCTTCCGAAAGGATCATTTGATTCTTTTGATATCCCTTGAATATTCCCATGCCAAGTCCATTAGTAAAACTCTAGAGTCACCTACTCATGCTAATATCACTAAACAATGTACTGTGAACAAAACACATCATTCAACCGTACCTGATAAAGGCCACAAATTTGTACGATATATAGTCACAGCATTTGCTACTTTTGACTTAATATTATTTAATGCAGACGCAGCTTCTATGTAATATAACACTTAACGTGTATTGATTGATCTTTACCGTAATAATGCAAGTTTTTTCTTGAAGTGTACACCCTTATTATGTTCTGTTGCTGATCTAACCAATGTAGCACACAGTAAAAAAATGCTCACACTATTCGATCTTCATTCATAGCTTTATGAATATTTGCATACCATATTCTATGAAAATAAACATGATGCCGTATTTTGGAAATCCCTGTTCAAATACTCCATTATTATATGGGGTGGTATTTTTTTACCTCGGGAAGAAATCACAAAAATATGAACTCCAAAGTCAAAATAAACTTTTAGAATAACTTAATATTTACAATTTGGATGCCAATCGACATCAAAACGACAGTTATGAATAAGACTGGTGACTTTACACAGGCTATTTAAGGTTCTGGTATTAAATCTGTGACTTTGTTTTGGTACCAAGGAATTGTCCCGACGGGCGGCATACACCTAAGGGGCCATCCCTTAGCAGTCAGCTGTAGAACGGGGTCCCCGTTTCATTTGAGGGCGCTCTATTTAGTGACGCACTGCCGTCATTCTTTTACACAGCGATTCATTAAGTGACAGAAGTCTGTCGCCCGCCGGAATAGGAACAAAAACACTTTTCAATAGAAGGCGGGCTTGGACACTGCATAGAAAATGGTGGTCTTATCGCTAAAATGGTGGTCTCATTGCAACAAACCGGTCAAAAAAGACATAATTTTAGCTTGTGTCGTGTGATGTTGGGGTCAAAGGTTAAATAAAAACATCAAACTGGATGTCGCAAGGAGTTCTGGTACCTTATGCTGCCCTCAACTAGATGGATAGTTACTTTTTATGCAGATAATTGGAGGTAAAAAGTGACAATTCAATCATTGCACAAATTGACTGGTGTGTGTTACCTTGGTTACGTCCAACCGTTGTTTTGTTGAGCGCCCTTAATTGAAACGGGGCCCTGTTCTACAGCTGACTGCTTAGTATGAAAACAAAGTCACCGATTTAAAGCCAGGACCTTAAAATAGCCGTACGCAGCCACCAACCTTAAATTCAACTCACCATAATCAAACTGTAACTGCAGATCTATAGGTTTATCAGACTTGTCTATATGCCATACTTCCAGCCTATTTGGTCCAGTTAATCTTGACACTATAGCACACATATGATCTGATGGTAGCTCGCAAGGATTCAAATCTTTGATACCAGAGAAAGAACTGCTCTCTTTGAAGTGGAGAATGTCTTGAAGACCTGGATAATACCAATGTAATAAGATAGTAACAGCCCACATGAACACAGTCAACAAATTTACTTAGGCATGCTATTCACACAAACTGTTTGTCTTAATGCTGCACCTTCAATTAGGTTTTTAAAAGTTATTCCAATTTAACCCTATGTACCCCCCTTTGAAAGTCATCATAAACATTAATAAGTCAGAACTTTCACCTGTGTCTTCAAAAATGGGAGAAATTCAACACATAGAATAGCCAATTACACCACATAAACACAACACCAAAAGTAAGTCCCCCCCTAAACAATTTGTCATAACATCGTAAGATAAAACATTTTACCAATAAAACTTAGTTAGAAATAATCCTATGACTGTTTCCTAAGTGGTGTTTGAAAATGAAAGATGTCCATGACTTCATGGCTGAATAAGCTCCAAAATAAGACAAAAACTACCCTTCTCAAAAGTCACAACTCACTATGCTAATATCTGAGCCAAGAATGGGATTTACATGGCTGAATGATCATGAATTGATTACACATTACAGTAAATTTTGCTCAGCCACGGGTACTTTTCCATTAGTGAGAAGCAATTCATAAACTTTTGTGACTTTTGAGAAGGGCAGTTTTTGTCTTCCATTCAGCCATGAAGTAATGGAAATCTTTCATTTTCAAACATCACTTAGGAAACAGTCACAGGATTATTTCTAACTAAGTTTTATTGGTAAAATGTTTTTTCTTACGATGTTATGACGAATTGTTTAGAGGGGGACTTACTTTTGGTGTTGTGTTTAGAATAGCCAATCACACTACACATACCTTGTAAGTAAGCAGTGGCATGTTTCCCTTTGATAGTGATGAAGACAAGATTGCCGATATTTCGACTGGATTTGAAGCACGGAATGTCAAGGGTCAAGTCTGGGATGGTGTTGTAAGTTTCCTTGCTGTAATTCTGACAGATGAGCTCTTCACTTATCTGTGTATCCCATATCATGACAGTGATCTGAAAGGATGAAAACAGGTGAGAAATAGGTCTTTACCATGATTCTATTGAGATGAGAATGCCTTGCCTTGCCTTGGGCCTCAGTCAGTTGTGACGATTGGCTGCCATACGTTCACATCACAGTATCATCTTTCTCCAAGCTCCTCTGTCTTGGGCCAGACGCTTAGCCTTTATTAGACTCATACCGGTTCATTCCTTGATATTATAAAACCATTGATTTTTCTGATGACCTCTTTTCCTGCTGCCTCCCCCTTTCCCCTCTATGATGTGGAGTGCCAGTAAACTAGCACTGCCTCTTACGATGTGCCCAAAGTAGGCCAAAGTAGATGGTTCATGTAGAAAGATGATAATACAGGACTAAAATGTAATATATCTAGGAACCAAAACCGCAAATTATTTGTGAGTTTGATATGTGCTACTGTTTGCCCACACAAGCAAATTGCTGGTACTTATTTTCACTGCCTAAATATTATTAGGTAGCCAGTACACGTAGGTGGTGACTGATTATAGCAGGTCAAATTGGGGTTCTGCGCAATTATCAAGCTGCATACTTGAATGCTTTTCAGGAATTGATAATAGTTTGTGTGTTTATGGGTCTCTGCGACCTTTGGGAAATCTGTCAGATGTGTGCATTTAAGTCTGTGCCATTAGACACAACAGTTCTTTTAACTACACAACCACAGGCTGAAAAAGTAGGCAAGACGGAAAGCTCCTTGCAGGGAAATTTGAGCATTTGGAGGGAAATGTTGGCATTTGGAGGGAAATGTTACTCTTTCATTAAGAAATGCATTCTATTTTGGAGGGTAATTTGGAATCGCTTGCCAGGAAAAAAACAATTTTTTCAGGCCATGTACACAACTCACCCCAGGATGGTTCATGTAGAAATTCTTGTCATGTATATTTACACACCCTGATTCCTTGTCACAATGTAGGTGGACCTTGAGCGGATCCGCTGTAAAATGAAAACATAAATTGTCATGTGATCATGTATCATGTGATCACTGAAAAAGTATCATGTGATCGATAAACTATGCCATGTGTCATTGAAGCTATTATGCCATTTTTGAAATGTATGGGTTGATCATTGAAATGTATCGTGTTATTACTTCAATATATTATGTAATGATTTGAACCCTGAATGCTACACAATACTTCTCTTCTATAGTTCGATCAGTTCCAAATTGGCAAAGCCGCCTTACAGCAGCGAATGAATACAGAAGGATGCCGGCGCTCATAAAGGCAACAGCGCACTGTGCATCATATGCTTGACACTTGCATGCGACCAATACCACATGAGTGTGGCCATAATCGTAGGCGTACACTTGGATTACTTTTGCGCGCAGAGAGATAAAAACCTAATATTTCTCGCCAATTTGGAACTGATTAAACTATAGGTGCTGGTATCGCGAGGTTCCCCAATCTCCTGGTGCGCCCAGAGGGGTTATCACATCCATAAGAAAAGCTTAAGATTACTCCTTGGCTCAACTAGTTAGGGACCGGTCTGCCACAGGGACCGGTCTGCCATCTAGGTGATCCGGTTTGATTCTCCACACCGGTCGAGCTGGTTTTTCCAAAACAATTTCACCCATTTTTCTCTTCTGATGGTTTCATTCTCAAAATCTTGCCCAACAGGATTAGGGTTAATCTTACATCAAGCGAAAAGTGAACATTAAGAATATGAGATCATTGAAAAGAGCATCCTGTCGGCATTGAAATGTGTCATGTGATCTGCCTTACTTTGATTTTACATACCTGTAAACCCAAGCATAACAAGTGTCTTAGCCGCTATTGCAGTCACCTGGCTGTTTTCATAATCCCCAAGAGCCAACTCCACTAGACCATGTAATCCACCTGCTTTCAGTATAGCATGTTTTACTGCATCTGTGTAGAGGTCACGGGTCAAATTAATAAAAACTGTCATCAAAATGGTAACACAGGTGAAATAGCTTGATAGTGCCCCCTTTCTCACAAGGCCTTAAGTGGCCTTGGAATTGCCTTGCCTTGCCTTGGGCCTCCGTCAGTTGTGACGATTGGCTGTCATAAGTTCACATCTCCAGATCATCTTGCTTCAAGACACTCTGCCTTGTGCCAGATGCTTAGTCTTTATTAGATTTATGCCAGTCAATTTTTGATGTTATCGAAACATTGTTTCTTCTGACGACCTTTTTTCCTGCTGCCTTCCACTTTCCCTTCTATGATGTGGAATGCTAGTAAGCTACCACTGCCTCTTAATTATGATGTGCCCAAAGTAGGCTAATTTCCTGTTTAGAACGGCATCCCCGTATACACCCAAGAAATATGATCATATTTAATTGTGCTTTTGGTCCACTGTTTTCGGTGAAAATAAGTGTGAATTATTCTGATGGAGGCTGTGGATTTAACACTGTTGCGTAGTGATTATAAATTCATACTAACTTATTTTGAATTTTTATACGAGTGACGGAATTGTTGAATTTGGGCACCTTGGCAAAGTGGGCTGAGGCACAGACCCCACGCTGGTGGACCTGGGTTCAAATCCCGTCACGGACGGGGTAGGTTTTCCCTGCTAACTTTCACCCATTTCCATCCACCCCCTGATAGTTTTATCCCCGCTTCCAACCTGGGAGTGTTAGGGTTGAAAGTTTAATGTTATTACAATTACCTGACGTCATAGCCAAATTCAGCAGTAACGCAGCACCCCAGAATGCCAGATCAGAGTCATCAGACATAGCCAAATCCAGTATTATGGTCAATACTCCGCCTTTCACCAGTCTTAGATGTAATTGTTCTAAAATAAATAAGAAAAATCCACATTACAGCGTGTCCCAAAAAACTGGGTTCAAAAGTTTGCGAGTTTATAAAGAAATAAGTAAGAAACATGGATAGTTTAGATTTATGGATATCAAACAAAATATACCTGACCTTAATGTGGTAAATTCGGAGACCAATCTAAAGTAAACTTTTTGAAATACAACGATTTGAATAGAGCGTGGTCAGAACCCATTTGTCCCGATTTAAGGAATAAACCATCCGTGCGTTGCATGAAACTGTGCGCTATGTGCAGCATTCCCGGCATGGGGTTTATTCTCCGAAGGCACTTAACAATAACTCGGACTATAACAAAGAACAATTTGTTTTAATGTTTATGTAAATAATGAACTTGTATTATTGCAATATGACCAAGATAATTTTGTTTACTGCCTTAGTCTTTGTAAAGAGTGAATGCAAAGGCAAAACTTTGATCAAGTCAAAACAATGCGCAATAGACGTTATTCGTAATTGGCGATTTCAAACTATAGATGGCGATATACTCTAATGTGACGTCACTAATAATAACGAAAGCGAGGCCAGAATCGATGAATTACGTAAACATAGATGTTGTGTGACTGCAGTTGATGAACGACGTCAAAAGTGTGAGTAATTTTTCCTTCTTTCTACACAAACCAGCTAGTAACGAATAAGCGCGTTATGAAACCAATATTGTACAGCATTTACACGAAGACAGTGAAGCTCGAACATCTATCGCCATTGACTAGTTTGCAGTCATTGTTTGCGATTTGTCGTAGCAGTTTTGACTTCCGAATTTTGACCCTCCGTGGTGCTCAAGCTGGCTTCTATCTTCATTGCTTTCAAAACCATGAAACATCTCGTTTCAGCGAGGAATAAAGTTGTTGGTAAACATAACTGGCCATAACGATTGAAAGGCGGATGGACCAGCATCAGGCACCAGTTGTTTGATGCCTGTGAGCTGCAAATTTTGAACTGCAACTGGCTTGATCATTGCTGAATTGAAATACAGTCTGACAGACAGAACTAGCATGACTAAGGTAACGAGTCATAACCCGGGGTCATGACATATTCTGTTATAGATGTTATTCATAATTGGGACCTTTTATAATTAGCAAACATCCCCCTATCAATGATTATCAGGTCTGGGGAAACTCTTGAATCCAACATACAATTTACATTGATGGATTGGAATCATTGCTAGACTGTAATTAAGTCCATGGCAGCAACACTATTTACGCAAAATTAGGATAGTCTAGTACGAATGGTACATTACACTGTTGCGCCCAGGTTTGTACCCTGGTCGGTACACTACTACAAGGCTTTATCAAATTCATTCTTGAGGGGGCTCACCACTAATACTCAACAGTCAAGTTAAATTGATGGCTAGCAATATTTATGGCTGAATGAAATATTAACCCAGATTTTCATTTCCCTTTTCTTCACCTTCAAATTTTATGGCTTACAGGTATCATCAGACACAGGCAGATATGTCCAGTCCAAAAGACAATAACTACCAGTCTACAGGCAGGCTTGGAAAGACGAACTGCTAGAGTGATCAAGAATCGTAGGAAACCTGATCTGCTTATCGGTTAATTGTCGCTTGACATTCCCTTTTAACTCTTGAAAAAACCCCAAGTAATCCTTATACACATAATTATGTGACGTTAATGATGATGTCATCATCTCATAGCCTGGATTCTTCTAATGAAATGTGTGTTTATATTATAATAAAGGTACCTTTCAAGTCATATACAATTTAAAGATACCTTTCAAGTCGCATACAATTTAAAACCTCGACCTTTCTTGTATTGTTTGTTTCTTTTTTGTCCACAAGTCTTGAAAGCTGCTTTGTGTTATCCAGAAATTGGTGTTATCAGATTTTGTTTTATTGAGTTTCTTCTGAATTAAAAAAGCCCACAAATAGTTTTAATGAATAATTGCTTAAGATGTTCCCATGCCCGGGGCCATGCCATCACAAGCTCTAGGATCACAGTCATGAGAATTACTAAGCAGTGGCGTAGCCAGAGGGGGGGGGGGCGACCAATCAATATAGTCAATATTGACGTCTTGTCGGTTGAGATTGGCACTGTTGGTTCATTTGACCAAAGGAATCATGGAATAATAATGGTCAAAAGTACACAGACGAACAATTTTCACGCGCTACGTGCGCATATGTCTTCCCTTCCCAAAATGCAATATTCTTTGGTACAAGCTCGTTAAGAGTCAAAATGTAGCTTAATCGTGCAAAAAATAGGTGTCAAGTCAAAAAATTGGTGCGCTTTCCGCGCATTTCTTGACTCAAAAATCTTGTCTTTTCATTTCTTGCACCCCCAATATGAATAAGCTAGCTACACCACTGTTACTAAGTCAAACTGTTTTAAACAATTGCACAACAGGGGTAGAAATTAAAATAGAATCTGAAAATTGGAGGGTGGTTAACCAATGACCATTTTTGCAATGGTGGCGCCACGGCATATTTCCTGCCCCCCCCCCCAAAAAAAAAAAATAATAATAATAATAATAATAATAATTTCAAAAAGGTTAAAATTTGACAAAATTTGACCACTTTTGCATAACATATCAAATTTTATCACGCTGCGCGCATATTTTATCACCATATTAGGTATATTTAGACAAAATTTTGCAATTTGCTTACCAAATTTAGTTAAAATTAGACCAAATTTGACAGTTTAAGCGTAAAATTCTTGCCCCTTAAATTGTTTCTTGCCCCCCTCATTTGCCGCCCCCCAAAAAAGTTATGATGCTGGTGCCGCCACTGAATCTTTGGCAGTAATTCACCACATTGTGGCCTATGATTTTCAAATGGAAGATTTCTGGCCCCTAATATTTACAGGCATAATGAGCAATTTATGGGGATTCCTCTGATATAAAAATATCTTGATGTGAAAAGAATTGTAGCCAATGAAAAGTTATCAGAACATACACCTTTATTAACAAACCCTTTTTCAAAGTTTCACATTCTTGTAAAAGCTGTAAACATATTTAATTGCTCTCTGCAATGATTAGATTCAAGCAGTCCTTATATTGTACTTCAATACAATGAATGGAATATTTAATACCATAAAAGACGAATAAGTGTACTTTTATTTTTGAATTATGCATTTACATATAACATCAATGATTATGCCATTATGGCAATAATAAAAGCTGATGTATGCTAACATGTATTAGATTGATATTTCCTTGTTGAGTGAACTATGACTGTGTCAATTCTGTATTAGAAAGTGGTTTACATCCCATTTGTATTTAGAATAACATAAAAGAATCTAACAATTTGCTGGCTCTTTTTCTCAACCTAAATGTAATCTGCAAGCATGCCAAAATAATAAGGTGGTCTTAAATATAACAAAAAATGTTGAGTCCGCGTCCGGACTAGACTACTCTGGAATTTTGTTCTCTGTGGGAACACGGCTTTAGTGTTGGTTGTTATATTCCAAGATCCACGATTCTCAAGTACTAACATTGAGAATAAGTTGCTGAGCTCATTATGCTGAAAATAAAACTAAATCTTTGTAATATGAATTTAAAGGTATATTATGTGAGCTTTTCAGGGGACGCCCTCAATCTTTGAATACATCTTCAATCCTCAGAAACGTCCCAGTTCTTGTAAATCTGGTTTAGTGCCTGGTAGCTGCATGGTAAAGCATCTGAAGTGTTTAAAAATATGTATAGTTTGTTTAATACCTGTCGTAAATAAATGCCCATTATTTAGAGACTAAATTATAGTTCTTAGCTGTTTTGCTATTATAATGAACAGCCTATACATTATAAGACCATCGTATTTGTAGCAAAACAGCTAAGAACTATATTTTATTCTCATTCTTATGTAGTTTATTTGTTATTTTGAAATTTTATCACAAAATAACGCAGATTTATTTTAATCAAAAAACACCAAATTTCCACCTTCATAAAATAATTCTCCTAAAGATACCTAAAAATAAAGAAAACATCCTGCAGCTTAAAAGATGCCCATATCATGTATTTAAATAAAATTACGGTAGCCAATCCCACATTTTGTTCACATTGAAACACGTACAACTAATGCACGCACACAATTTCAGTATGCTAACTCAAGTTTTTCTTTGATCCCCTCCCCTTTATTACAATGAAATGTCGGACAACTCGGCCTTTGAGACAACTCGGCAATTCTCGGCCTATGATACCACTCAGCCTCCATACAAATTTCAATTGTAACATAATTGATTGAAGTCCCCATATGAAAGCACTGAATCCAACCTAAAAACATATAAAAGTCAGAAAATGACATGGACAACACAAGTCTGTGGGCTGAGTTGCCGTGTATGTACATGTATGGCAAGTTGTCACATAGGCCGAGTTGTCTTACCCCGAGTTGTACTATGGCCGAGTTGTCTAAAAGGCTGAGTTGTCCTGATTCCCATCATTCCATGGTATTAATTTCATGACTCCCTATTTTCCATGTAAAAAACTATGCCCCCCCCCCCCCAGCCCCAGGATATTTGGGACCCCTGCCTTACCCTATTACCGACAGACACTCGTCTGACCTGAATGCGTCTCAGGTCTGACCCTAGAACAAAACCCAAGCTTGTCAAATACTGAATGTGAATGAGGCTAGGCTTCAAATTCGGAAGTCATAACCGCTATGACAAATCGCAAACAATGTCTGCAAACTAGTCAATGGCGATAGCGTTCGAGCTACATTGTCTTCGTGCAAATGCTGTACAATATAAGTTTCATAACGCGCTTATTCGTTACTAGCTGGTTTATGTAAAAAGAAGGGGAAATTAAGAACAATTTTGACATAGTTTATTGACTGCATCACACAACATCTAATGTTTACGTAATTCATCGATTCTGGCCTCGCTTTCGTTGTTATTAGTGATGTCACATCCGAGTATGTCGCCATCTATAGTTTGAAATCGCCAATTACGAATAACGTCTATTGCAACACGTATAGGGAGGTTCCTTGAAAAGTGGGACAAATGGGTTTTGACCACGCTCTATTAAAATCTTTGTATTTCAAAAAGTTTATATTGCATTAATCCTAGAGTTTACCCAATTAAGGTCAGGTATATTTTGTTTGATATCCCTAAATATGAACTATCCATGTTTCAGTTATGAGCTCGCAAACTTTTGAACCCAGTTTTCTGGGACACGCTGTATTATAAAATATGTGTTAATTAATTGATATAATATTTCAAAACAAACATATCACCCTTGATTATACTTCTGGCAAGTTTGTCAATCCAGTAACTATGTGTCACTTTAAGATGGCATGATTGAATAGCGCGCTATTTGCTTGGGTAGTTTAAATTCATGCATGGATGTATGATATTTGGGGATGTATTGCTTTAATATGGGGATGTATTGCTTCAACGCTTTGAAGTCCATTATATCGCAGTAAAACCAAGACAGCAATCTAAACGATGCTGATATCGTCATGTTTGGTCCATTGTGGTTCCTCTAACGTGAAATGGAATAGGTCCAAATCAATGACCGGTCAGCAAATGTTCATGAATCTAGTATAATTGCGATGCGCACAACTGTCACTCCATTGAGGATAGCAAATGAAGAAAGGGCATGAAGAAAAGCAACAATAAATATTCCAATACTAACCACAAGAGCAGAAGAATCCCAGAGTTTCTGCCATAAGTCGGACTAGCATCCGATCCTGATTCCTGGACAATGGCAGCATGGCTTTGATAAGAGCGTCGTCTGATGGTCCTAGAAGTTTCTCTAAACGAGATTTACCTGGCAATGAATATGAACACACATTGAAATGATATAAAAATGGTATGCCGTAAAAGTGGTTGCTTTTGTGCACATACTTATCCGTATTCTGCCAATTTACTGCAAAAGTTGTTATTTTTTGTGCACATAATTTTTCATGGTCTACTAAATTTACCGTAAAAGTGACTGTAACACCTACTAAAGGGGCAAAAAGAAGTAAGTCCCCCCCCCTAAAATATGATCATGTTTGTTCGCCTGGCTACCCATCAAAAGTTTTCCTTTTACAATAGCATGTTCACTTCTTCCAAAACATTCACATTTCCCAAAATGATATTTTCAGAAAAAGTGGCATTTTTCAAAATATTATGCAAGAAAGTTACAAAAATGTCTCCAGTGCTGTTTAATATTAATTTCAATTGTCTTTTTTTTTCAATTGAAGAAAGTCTGTTCTTTCTTTAGCTGATCCTTATTTGAAATTAAAAATAAAATTATTTTATTTCATGCATGACTGGCCAATAGTGTCCACCATTCACATCATTAACTTCCCTGTATCGTTGAAAAGTGGCGTGAAAAGTGCCACTTTTTGTAAAAACTTCATTTTGGGGAAATCTGTTTTGGAAAAAATAAACATGGTATAGAAAAGGGGAAACTTTGTGTGGGTAGCCAAGGTTGTCCCTTTTCGTAAATGTTTCAATCTCTCAAAATGCCTTATTGTGTGTGGATTTATGCACACAAACTTGTATAGAATCTTGAAAAGTGCAACTTTTTTGAAAACATTATTTTGATGAAATGTGACTATTTTGGGATAAGTAATAATGATATTCAAATGGAGAAACTTTCTATGGGTAGCCAAGTGTTTTTGCGTTTCATGAGTGTTACAATCTCTCAAAACATCCAACTGTATGTAGAGTTATGCAAACAAATGTGATCAAATGTTAGGGGGGGGGGCCTTACTATGTTTGAACCTTTTATGTAACATATGTACATGCATGTAATTGTGTGAATGTATAATATGCTGTAAAGAGAAGTGATGATTATAAATAAAACTTTTGCTCGGAGAAGAAGAAAAAAACATTTAACAAATAAAATTGATTATTTTGGTGCACATTATTTTTCACATTCTATCAATTTGTTCCCAAAGGCAACGGAAAAAGAGACCTGTTCTGTGGGCAAACAGACCTCACAGTTTGGGTCGGTCGGGCGGGCGGGCTTTTTTCCATTTTTTTTTCAAAATGAACATAATGTTGCCGTAATGCCAAAACAAATATTTGGGTCGGTATTCATTTGCATGTGAAAAAATATTTGTCTGATTTCTAAAAAAATAGGTGGGTCAGGCCTGTAAAACAGGGGTTCTTTTTCATCGCCTAAATACGATTATTTTCATGTGCATGAGAGAAGCCATTGGTAAATAGCTGTAGATGGGATTGATCAGTTTTCAACTCACCAGCTATTTCTTGTTCACTACCGGACACAGCTAGATCATGTAATAACACCATACCCCAGTGTACAACCTCTGGTTCACCACTCGATAAGCAAACTGGTATATGCTGCATTAGTGCAATGTTACTTATAACATCAGCCTTGAAATCATCTGAAAGTAAGAGAAAGAAATCTCATAGAAAATTGTTGAAATAATTATACAGGCACATACAAAAAAACGAGGAAGAGTACTAAAAATGCTGATAAACGAGTAAAAAAAATATGGCCTGAAAAAAAGATTAAAAGGCTAACATTTTGGCATTCACAAAATATAAAAAATGCTAAAATCATATAGGAGCCTTACCTTGTGTTGTTGGATTCATTTCCCCAAATGGATTTTTATTGTTCATATATTATATTTGCTAAAAGACCCAGGAGATGGTAGGGCACAATAATGACACAATCCATGAACACAGAGTACAGAGATTTACTCTGGAAAAATAAGTGTGCCATATTGGTCTTACATATGGAGCATAGTAAGGCGGGAATGTCTGTCTCACATACCTTTGGGAAAATAGCTATTCTATATGCGTTATGAGGTCAGGTTTTTTTTATTTTTTAAATAGTGATGCTAAATGCTGAAATTCATTGTGTTTTGGCCCACTTTTTTCTTCCCCTGTCAGAGCCAATTTTGTAAACAACTAAAAAAAACATGCCCAAAATTGGGCTCATCACGTAGGGTAATGAGGGAATAGTGACTCCACATACTTATGCGCACGGTTATGTGAGACAGATTTTTTTTCTTGGCCTAAAGAGGAGTGAATCATGGCTATGGAAATTGCATCGTAAGATTTGCGGAATATGAGTCTATATTCTTACAGAAATTCTTACTAAAGGCTAATGGGTTTTCATTCAGTAGTGTGCCAACTAAGCTGTATTTTTAATTGAAAATAAAGACACTAAAATGAATTTTAAAAAAGCACTGGTAACAGTTTTTGTAACTTAATTGTATTGGATCTTGAAAAGTGACACTTTTTCTGAAAACATAATTTTGGGGAAATGTGACTATTTTGAGTAAAGTAAACACAATATTGAAATAGGGAAACGTTTTATGGACAGCCAAGCATTTTCCCTTTTCATAAGTATTTCAATTTTTCAAAACTTATACTTGTGTGTGGAGTTATGCAAACAAAGGTGATCTTAATTTTAGGGGGACTTATTTCTTTTGAACTCTTTAGTTTCATATTATTCAAACCTAAGACCATATAAATATTGTTAACAATTTATTTTGAAGGATTACTTATCTTTTTATGATTTTCATTAGATTTCATGCTACAATTATAATCTCATTTTGCATTTAAAAGTTTTTAGCCTCAGATGTCTTCGTTTGTGTTGTCCCTATCCTCAGACTTGGGGGAGACAGGGGGACATGATTAAAAGCATGTTTTAGTAAAATGGCATATGTTTTGTTCCTTTCAACCCCTTTTTGCCAGTTCAGTGTAACTACCCCTGACCACCCCTCCCCCTTTTGACGCCAATGCCTACAGATACTTACCATGGTGCAGAGACATGAAGGAGATAATCCGCAGAATCAGTCTCTGTAACGCAGACACATTGGACACTAATGACTTCTGTAGATTTCCTAGCAAGTATGGCATGGTGTAGAGATGTTCCTTTGTGCTTGCTGGATGGTCAACAGGAAATATAATACAGACTTGTAATTTGAGTAAAGGACATCATCATATTGTACAAACGATTGATTTAATAGGGTACTGTAAACGTGGACACTTCTGTGCTACATTTATTTCCGTGATTTCGCGCTAAAATCAGCAAGCGAGAAAATAACATCACGCAAATATATAATTCATTTTGTATGTACAGGGTGAGTCAATGGATTCATGTATGGTTCACAATAGCTAACTAATAAAGACATATCAAACATTCTCAGTTATTTTTTCAAACATTAAATGCGAAATAATGACAAAACAATGACATTATTACACAAATTTAGCAACAACAACAAACAAATTGGCTTTTGTGATAGTCGGACGCAGCTAGGATTAGAATATGGACTGTTTTCAATAGTGGAATTCAATAGATCTTATAAGAGAAAATATAGCAAATCTTGTTCGGTGTGTAAAATGTTCACTTTTACGCAAATGAGCATAACATATGTTTACCATAACCAATTTCAACCAACTAAACTTCTTTAGAAAGCTAATGAGATAACCTGTTTGCCCCAATAAAAGATCTGTGACATTTGTGCACAGATTTTAAGAAATAAAATCCAAAAGTTGAGTACACTTTTTTTACTCACCCTGTAGATCTATGTAAGGAAGCTCAAAATCACAAAAATAAAAACAAGCAACTTTGTTCAAAATGTGCAAAGCCCTAAAAATTACACGCATGAAGATTGTATGGCCCAATATGGCGCAATATGGCACGCAATGTCACAGTGTCATTGTATGTGTGACGCTTGCGTATGCCAAAATCATGCTTATATGCTTGGATTACTTTTGCGCGCAGATAGATAAAAACAGGAATATTTCTTGCCAATTTGGAGCTGATTGAACTATAGCTTGTGGTACCTCGCGATTGCCCGGTTTATCTCGTGCTACGCTTCGTTTTTTTAAGCTGACCTGTTGCCACAGTAGGTAGAGTATCAGACTTGCATGTACACGGCCCGGGTTTGATTGGCAAATTCATGGTGCAAAGCCTCTGACCAGTCCCGGGTTTGATCCCCGCGTATGCGGACCCAAAGTTGTCTCATGTTTTTCTTCCCTGATATTTTCATTGCCAAAAACACACCCGGGGAGTAAGGATTTTAATGGTACCATCATACTTACTCTGAATAGAAAATTCATAGTGCAAAGCCTCTGACCAGTCCCGGGTTCGATCCCCGCGTATGCGGACCCAAAGTTGTCCAATGTTTTCTTCTCTGATATTTTCATTTCCAATAACACACCCGGGGAGTTAGGATTTTAATGGTACCATCATACTTACTTTGAATAGCAAATTCATGGTGCAAAGCCTCTGACCAGTCCCGGGTTCGATCCCCGCATATGCGAACCCAAAGTTGTCCATTGTTTTTCTTCTCTGATATTTTCATTTCCAAAAACACACCCGGGGAGTTAGGATTTTAATGGTACCATCATACTTACTTTGAATAGCAAATTCATGGTGCAAAGCCTCTGACCAGTCCCAGGTTCGATCCCCAGCGCATGGGGACCCAAAATTTGACCTGTTTTTCTTCCCTGATAGTTTCATTGCCAAAAACACAACCGGATAGTTATGATTTTAATGCTACCATCATACTTACTTTGAATAACTAATCCATTACGCAAAGCCACTTACCAGTCCTGGGTTCGATTCCTGGCGCATGCGGACCCAAAATTTGACCCGTTTTTTTTCTTCTTTCCTGATAGTTTCATTGCCAAAAACACACCCGGGGAGTTGGGATTTGAATGGTACCATCATACTTACTTTGAATAGCAAATTCATGGAGCAAAGCCACCGACCAGTACGCCAGCTCTGCATCTTCAGATTTACAAGACACAGCAGCACGGATAAGAACTCTGCGCTTGGCTATCTCGTTAAGGTATTCCTCATTACCTGGTAAGGAGAAGAAAAGAAAATGTACATTGATAAATGGTTTGATATGGGATTTTTTATTTCTTATTTTTAAGAGGAGGAGGGGCAGTGCAGTCTGTGCTGCTGCATTAGCATTGATGTGAACAATTATAAATATGTAATGTTATCATTTTCAATGTGGCAGTGTTAAACAGAAAACAAAACAAAATACCTAACATTTGGAAAACTAGAGTAGGTTTTCTTTTTCTGAAGAAAAACTGTTTTTTCTATATTTTTCGATGTTAGCGATAAAGTGGATCACACATCGAGAGTTGACCATCAGAGAGACGTAACTCACTTTTTGGTCATTTTGGGATATTGGTACCCCAAAAAATTGTTGTCATCCAAAGATTCTAGGTACCAAAAAGACTTACCCAATACTCAAAAATAGCCTAATTTGAAATAAAAGCATTTTTACACACACTCAATGGAATACAATTTGTTCTCTTCATTTGATGCAGTTTTAAAAAGCTTTAGATTCAATTATATTGCAAGGTTTGCACCCTCTATATAACCAAAATGCAAAGCAGCAGCCTTTTGCCCCGGGTATTTTAGCGTGACTCTGTTTAGAGTGACTCTGTTTAGAGTGACACTGTTTAGAGTGACACTGTTTAAAGTGACACTGTTTAGAGTGACACTGTTTAGAGTGACACTGTATAGCACAACGCTGTTTAGCACGACGCTGTTTAGAGTGACACTGTTTAGAGTGACACTGTTTAGAGTGACACTGTTTAGAGTGAAACTGTTTAGAGTGATGCTGTTTAGAGTGACACTGTTTAGAGTGACACTGTTTAGAGTGACACTGTTTAGAGTGACACTGTTTAGAGTGACACTGTTTAGAGTGACACTGTTTAGAGTGACACTGTTGAGTGACACTGTTTAGCATGACACTGTTAAGAGTGACACTTTAGAGTGACACTGTTTAGAGTGATACTGTTTAGAGTGACACTGTTTAGAGCAGGCATTCTCAACTGGTGGCGCGCGAGCCACTTGTGGCGCATCAAGGCATCCTAAGTGGCGCATCAAGGCATCCTAAGTGGCGCGAGAGTGGTTACAATTTGTTTTAAAAAAAAATCATATCATGATATAGCCAGATTTCATAGGCCTATGACGGTCAGATGTATAAAGACAGCAATTTTTCGCGCGCTACGCGCACATGTGCCCTCAAAGAGTAATATTATATTTTGTGAAGGGAATTTTGCCATTGTAAATTCTCAAAAATATGACCAAGTGGAGCTTCAACAAGTTGGTTATTAAAATGTGGCGCATCAGTAAATCTAGTTGAGAAAGCCTGGTTTAGAGTGACACTGTTTAGAGTGACACTGTTTAGAGTGACACTGTTTAGAGTGACACTGTTTAGAGTGACACTGTTTAGAGTGACACTGTTTAGAGTGACACTGTTTAGAGTGACACTGTTTAGAGTAACACTGTTTAGAGTGACACTGTTTAGAGTGACACTGTTTAGAGTGACACTGTTTAGAGTGACACTGTTTAAAGTGACACTGTTTAGAGTGACCCTGTTTAGAAAGACATAATAGCAACTGCCCTCTGTTGTTCTTTATCTCCTAAAAGTTCAACTTGGTGGCATAATTTATGCATGACACATATTGGTGTTGAAAACAATGAAGGGAATGACATTAAATGAGAGAATTCACCAATCGTAGCGCTTGGATAATTCAAGCAACAGATAGAGAAAATACTGAACTTCAACGTTAAACGTTTTCATGGAGAATGGCTCATCAGAAGAAAAACAGAAGCTTTGAGACAAACAATTAGATTTGCAGAGTTTGAAATCGTGTTTTGTTAAACACATCATTTAAAGGATAAACTCACGTTTAAGTTAGACACGCGTTTAGTTAAACACGGTTTTAAGCTAAAACCGTGTTTAGTACATACGGCCCATTATAATTAACATAGTGCAGCTGCAACTGGTCAAATTGTTCTAAAATAGGTTTATCATGTAAGCAAAAGCATAGATCCTTGAGAAAAGTTAGTTCCCAACTTGGAAAAACAGGTATAGAAGGTCTGGCTGATACCATGCTGATACACCCTCAGTGATGGTCAACATTGCCACCATACCCTCCCCAGAGTGCTATATAAGTAGCCTATAAGTGAGTGAAATACCACACCAGCCCATCTGGATGTTGTCATGTGATCATGGGTGATAAATACATACTGTAGTCCGTAAACACACGAACTCATACGCCTTCAGAAGTAACTCACTAAATCATAACTCTAATATTTTATGTCTTTTCTGCTTTTTCGGACTTATGTTTTTCTGTCTTTTAATACAGCTGCCCCATCCCCATGTAAACACACAAACTCATACGCCTTAGGAAGCTAACTCACTAAATCATAACTCTAATATTTTATGTCTTTTATGCTTTTTCTGACTTTTATTTTTCTGTGTTTTAATACAGCTGCCCCATGTAAACACACAAACTCATACGCCTTCAGAAGGTAACTCACTAAATCATTACTCTAATATTTTATGTCTTTTCTGCTTTTTCAGACTTTTATTTTTCTGCCTTTTACAGCTGCCCCATGCAACTCTTGGTTGACCCATACATTGACCTTAACCCACTCAACAGCTCCACTACAGATCTAGCTATACTGTATCAAATGTCATTATACAACTGCCAGATCACACAGCACAGGCACAGTGCAGTATCCATCTTGAATATTACTTCTCTTCCATCCTAGTTCACGGCTCTTTTTTCTCTCGCCACATCTAAGGTATATAACATTATTTTCTATAATTATCATAGGTTCGCAAATTGTATGTACTATGCAATTGATGATCTAAAAATGTATTGTGATATTAAAGACTGTAGCATGATGACTGATGTAGCATGTGTGTAGCAACCTGTTCATGTTCTGCGGGTCCGGCCGTTTACTGACCCGACTTTTCTGAACCCACTTCACTTTTCTGACCCCACCTGAACCCACTTTTTTTTTCGAGTATTGTAATGGTGTAGCAAATACAATTATGATACTCGAATATTTACGCAAACTAGCAAGTAAAAGCCTATTTTTAATTCATTTTAAGCCCCACCTCGTTCGTGCATATTGTAGTAATGCAATAACTAGTCTCAGTCTCGCTACAGTTTGTGTATGCAAGACACTCACGTGAAACCGTACACATCAACGAAACCATAATATCTTGCGCAACGAGATTAAATTATTAACAAAGAGCCCCGTGTAATCAACGACTTAGCCTCGTGGGTCATTTGCAGAGGGTAATGCACACTGATTTAGTATGTAATCTTAATAGATTTAGGGACTGGAATCACACACATTATCGCTTACAATGAATGAATGCATTTTGAAATTAATTATTTAAAATCAAAATAAGTAAATAAACAAATAATGTAGATAAATACTAATGTATCACTGTCAAAAGGACTACACCCACTTCATCATTAGGCCTCCATAGATTTATGGAATTTATAACAAATTAAATATATAATTAATTGAATAAATAAATAACTGAATAAATATATTACCAAGTAAATGTAACAAATATAAAGTTAATAGATATGTTGAGAGTCTGATTACCGGGGGGAGGGGGGGGGGGGTTGGGCACTCAACTTTTTTTGGGTAGGGGTGTGCCGCCCTGGGTCTCAAAAAAGGGGGGGGGGGGGGGGCTACAGAACTGAACTGAGTGGATTTTATAACGAAAAATAGGGTCTTAGGAACTGATTTTTTTCCAAAAAATAGGTCTTGAGAACTGGCCTATAGTTTAATTTTCGATTTATTTTGGTTTAAGAACGCAACATTTTCGAAGAATTGGGGCTTTGGAACACAAAATTGGGGCATTGGAAGGCAAAATTTCGCGATTTTTGAATTTTCAATAAAAGTGGGGTCTTAAGAACTGGTGCAGGCTCAAAAGGGGGGGTCATAAGAACTAGCAGCAGAGGGTGAAAAGGGGGTCTTCAGCGCGGCACATACCTATACCCTTTTCAAATGTCAGTGCCCCCCCCCCCCCGGGTCTGATTATTGTCTCCACCAGAAATGGTTGGTGAGCATGAAATTCAGTTACTATGTATAATTATCAATTTAACTGCTTCTTTTCAACAGTACGCTCTTCCTAGGAATCGAGCACGTGATACGGACAATGCATTATCTGATAATTTCATTATAATAAGTCAATAGATAATATAGACAAATCTCTAAATAAATGAATAAACAACGAATAAATTGAGGAAAGAACAGATGAGTAAATAAATAAATAGTTCAGAGAAAAAAGATCAATAAATAAAAAAGATCAATAAATAAAAAGATCAATATATTTATTTAACCAATAAATAAATGAATAAATAAATGAAAATATAATTTAATAAATTATAATCAACATACATTTTTCCTCTGATGATTGTCTATTGGCATAAAACTCTTGTATTTTTAATTTAATAAATAAGATCATTAAATAAATGATCCATGGACGCTCTATATTCCTTCTGCGAACTGGGTAGGCCTACGTAGTTAGCGTATAGGTGTCCTAAATGTGGTGGGGAGGTGGCCGGGTGGTGCACGGCCTCCTCTTCTATAGGCCTATCCCCTCTCGAGTTTCTCGAGCTCGAGCTGGCTGCAAAATTTACGATATTTGTTGGACTCATTCGGTTAATTGGAAATATTGCCCCCCACCTCCCCACTTTTGTTAACTCCTGGCAATGCCACACTGGCCCGTTAACCTGAAGTGCGGTGTTTTCAGACCTTCCCCTCCCAATGGGCATTTCTTTTTAAATGACGTCGTATCGAACAAGGGTGGAAATCCCCTGGGGGAGGGGGGATATATTCCCCCACTACTCTTTTGGCCGGGAGGATGGTTAATGAAATCACCCCTTCCCCCTGATTTTTCATATAGTGCATGTGATGGCCAAGGCAAAATGAAATAAAGTGATTGCTTTTCAATAAAATATTGGTCAAAACTACAAACCAAATCGCACCAAATGGGTTCGAAAAAAAAAATCCAATTATGAGGGGGGCACATCCCCACTTACTAAGTGGCACAAGTGGCACTTAGACTCACCCCTATTCGAGCTTTTAAACGATCTAGCCTAGTACTTAATAAAGGCATATTATGTGATCTTTTCCAGATAGCGCCCTCTATTCATTATTTGTTTTAGAAAGTAGATTTTCTTGCAGATTTACGTTTCTGATCATAAATCATACATACATTCCAAGTTACAAAGCGATACGATTCCTAATTACCTCAAAATCATGGTTTTAGAGTGAATTTAGAGTAAAAATATAAACTGTCGAAGTTATCCGACAGTTTATTTTCACTCTAAAATCATGATTTTGAAGTAATTAAGAATCGTATGGCCCTGTAACTTGGAATGTATGTACGATTTATGATCAGAAATGTCAATCTGCAAGTAAATCTTCTTTCAATTTTTTTCTTCTTTCGATGTTGAGGGCGTTCCCTGGAAAGATCACATAATATACCTTTAAAGGGACATTAAGTGGTGTTGAAAATTTTAAATGTTTAAAATTTTAAGAATTCAAAGATGAACATTAAAAATTGCCATTATTGTTGTTTCTACTAAAAAAAAACCACAGCAAAACCTGATTAAAACAATATCATCGCTATTTATTGAAAAACGCCCTCAATGCAAATATGGTTCGCGTTATGTATCACGCGTACTGCAGGGGAATACTGTCGGACGTAAATGCTCGTCGCGGCTGTACGAGCATTTTTGAATCGACGTTTTCTTGTACAAAGAGGGCTGATTTCTCTTAATCCTTTAATATAGGTGTAAGTTCATACATATAATACAATTATAAAAATATACTAATCCCAGTTTTTATCATAATTGAGGGTGCAGTCTCCAACACATCTCTTAGTGCTCCTTTATCAAGAATATATAGCAGTATATGCTCAAATTCTTTCGTGCATTGATAAAAAACAAAATATTTATTGGAAATGAAGAGGTGGCTTTCGATAAAAACTGACATCATATTGCACCAAATCAGTTATAAAATTGAAGAAGAACAAAATCCATTACTGAGGGCACATCGCCCCTTTCCTGTTCGAGCTTTTAAACGATTTATACTTAAATCAATAATGTCAGTATTATCAGTGGCGGATCCAGGATTAAAATGTAAGCGTGGGGGGGGGGGGGGGGGGCTGACCAATGTTGTTTTAATTGGTACCCAAAAGAAATCGTAAAAGGTCCCCAATTTTTTTGGCCGTCAGCTCATGAAATTCTGCTAAGTGGTGGTGTGGGGGGATGGGGAGGGGTGGAGGTAGCGATGTGGGGGGGGGGGGGGGTAGCGATGTGGTTTTCCTAAAACGCATGGTACAAGTCGCAAATGTACCGACGAAACCTACCTAGGCCTATGCCTCTGAAAAAGGTAAAGTGGTACACAAAAAAATACTATTGTCAAATTTTACGGGGTGGGGGGGGGGGGGGGGAGGGGGGGGGGGAGGGGGGGGGCGCCCCGCCCCTTGTCCGCCACTGATTATGCTCAACTTCTTTCGTGCATTGATAAAAAAGCAAATATTTATTGGAAATGAAGAGGTGGCCTTTCGATAAATGTTGGTCAAAAGTATACACCAGATCGCACCAAATGAGTTCGAAAATTAAAAAAAAAAACACCTTCAAATTCTAATTCGGAGGGGGTCACGTGATTGTTGAAAAAGTACCAGACTGGTGTGTGATTTGGTTGCACCGGTCATAGCCAATACCGGATTTATCTTGAATAATTGTTTTTGAATAATTAAAAGTAAAAGTATTTGTCATTAAAAATGTTGCATTAATCTAAACACATCACAGCGATGGTACCAACTTTTATAGTCATTCAAAAGCCTAAGGGCTTTCGGCCTAACATATTATGCAGTTCAAAACTTCCTATTCCGTGTTTAGGTAAGCATGCAGGGGCGTCCCCAGACCCTTTTAAATCGTGGGGGGGGGGGGGGGGGGTGTAGAGGTCCCGATTGCCGACAAGGGGCCCCAACCAAATTGTAAAAGGTAGCCCCA
The DNA here is from genome assembly GCA_035610835.1 of Ophiura sarsii. Taxonomy (NCBI): domain Eukaryota; kingdom Metazoa; phylum Echinodermata; class Ophiuroidea; order Amphilepidida; family Ophiuridae; genus Ophiura; species Ophiura sarsii. Next base: position 44,226,900 of record CM069448.1, read on the forward strand.
ATTTTGTTTGCACTCACCTGTCGAAGTCGTAAGTGTGGGGGTGTGTGTGGGGGGAGGTCAAAATTGTCGCACGGAAATGCAGTAAACAAAACAGTCAACAAATGGCCAATCCGCGGCCACAAGCCCCCCCCCCCCCCCCCCTTGCGCACGCTACTGCAACCCCCATAGACAATTTGTTTACAGAATTGTGATGTGCAAAATCGCAAATGTACCGACGGAACCTCGTTTGTGCCGACAGATTTGATATGAGGGGGGGGGGGGGGGGGGGGGGTCCCCTCTGGGGACGTCCTTGATACCATGAGATTTACAAACAAAAAATGAGCCATGGGGCGAGTTCGCCCAATTTCGCCGGGGCGAGTCCGCCCTTGCCCAATTACACGCTATTAAGAAGGGGCGGACCGGCGCCCCAATACAGCGTGTCCCAAAAAACTGGGTCCAAAATCTGCAGAGCTTGTAACTTAAAAAGTAGAAAATGTAGCTACTTCGTATTTAAGGAAATTAGGGTAAATATACCTGATCTAAATTGGTAAAAATGTGCGACCGATCAAATGGCAACTTCCGGAAATACCAAGCTATCAATAGAGCGTGGTTAGAACCCGTTTTTTCCACTTTAGCAATAAACCACCTTATGCCTTGCATCTGTACGTTGTGTGCAAGTTTTCCATGCATCATGTGCATGGTGTTTATTCTCCGAAATATCTTTTGTTTGGTAGAAAAGGGTTACATTATAGGTATTTGGATCAATATTCAGCATTAGAAATACCGTTTTGCAGTGACTTTGTTGTTGAAAATGTACAAAACCAGAGCAAGTGTTACCCTGATACCATGCCTGGAAATAGCACCCGCCCACCTGCCCATAACGAGTAATTTTTGTGTCGGGAAAACTTATACCCCGCTCCGGCAACCGACTGTGTATAAGTTGCACTGGCTGGGGGAATCTGTCGGGCAAGTATTTTTGTGAGTTACCTGCCCGATCCCGACAGGCTGGTTTAAAAAATCTGAAGTTCCAGCGCTGCCTCTAATACCCGGGCTAATAACTTTGATGAGATAACAGACTTAACGGCTGGTGTCCAATTTCGAAGAAATGGTTCTTGAAAAGATGGCAGTGTCTCAGAAGGTTATTCATTATTGATTTTTCTAACAAAAATCATAGGAATTTACACTTTTTATTCCCCTTATGACGAAGATTTTCCTGAGTAAGTCATTGTTATAAAGTTATTAAAGGGACATTAAGTGGTGTTGAAAATTTTAAATGTTTTAAAAATTTACTTCAGAATTCAAGATGAACATTAAAAATTGCCATTATTGTTGTTTCTACTAACAAAAACACAGCAAAACTTGATTAAAACAATATCATCGCTATTTAATGAAAAACGCCCTCTATGCAAATATGGTTCGCGTTATGTATCACGCGTACTGCAGGGGGATACTGGCGGACGTACCGGGACGAGCATTTTTGAATCGACGTTTTCTTGTACAAAGAGAGCTGATTTTTCTCAATCCTTATAGGTGTAAGTTCATACATGTAATACAATTATAAAAATAAACTAATCTCAGTTTTTTTATCATAATTGAGGGCGCTGCCTCCAACACATCTCTTAGTGTTCCTTTAAGGCTACACTTTGATGACGTACGAGCGCAATGCAACGCATGGACGGTTCATGGGCAAAATCGAAAAAAAACCCGGGTTCGGACCAGGCCACGCTGTATTGAAAGCTTTGTATTTCTAAAACCTTACATCCGATTGGTCTTATAATTTCACCAAATAATGTCAGATATATTTACTTTTATATTCCTAAACATCAAGCAGCTATGTTTTCCATATTTTAAGTTATAATCTCTGCAAGTTTTGGACCCAGTTTTTTGGGACACGCTGTATATTAATAATATAAATGGAAACATGATGTGTCCGGGGCCACATATGGCCTAATTTGTCATAGTTGACTTTTAATCAATCTTTACATGGAATAACTGATAGTTTCTGCAATAATATTTAACTTGCCTATGAAGCCGGACGACCTTGCCCATGATAGTGTGGGGTAAGTCCGCCCTGTTGGTTATTTTCCTTACTCCTGCACATACTAAAAGTTCTAGAGTGCTGAAACTATGGGGGTATGTAGCTAAGAAACGTAGCTTTCAGTTGGAAGTAAGGTTAAGGGATAGCTTTTTTTGTCAAATGTGTCTGCTAGGCAAGCCTGAAAATAAAAGGGCGGTTTAAAACCACCCCCCCCCCCCCTTCAGAAGTAGAACACCAAAGGGTGTTTCGTGAAATTGTCTTTAGGAAAAACGTTTATTTCAAATGTGCGCGAAGCGCGCCTTTTTGTGGGGGGGGGGGTGATGCAAAATTGCCTGAAGTTAAGATAATTTCATGTATTGTTATGACGCTAAAAGTCAATATTTTCGTTTTTGTGGGGTAAAACATGTTGTGGGGCTCGATTAAACTTCTGTGGGGCACGATGCACGCACGCGCACATGCATGGTGTCCAACCACTTTCACGGATGCCCCTGCCCTCCCTTATTAAATTACACTCGATAATAATGGCAAGGAATTGTTTAAAAATACATTTTTGAACATTTTGTGATTCTTTTTTTGACTGCCTTGTCTGCAGCTTGCCGACTAATAAGTATTAAAGACGAACCGGGGTTGAATTTTCTATTAAAAGTTTCCAATTATTATCTCTCTTTTCTTTGGATTCACCCGTCTACTTTCTGTCACATATTTTGGGTGAGATTGTTTTTTTCCCATTGAACCCCAGTTAGACTTTTACTTTAGATAAACAAATGATTTTTTCACCGATTGCTTAGAGAAACAAATCTAACAAGATTGAAAGTAAATCATTTTAAAAATTGATAACATTTCAATCGATTGGAACTTCAATCGTTTTTTCGATTGAAAAGTTTTCAATCTGTAATAAAAGATTTATATTTTAATCTATTGGTTTGAAAATGTCAATCGTATTTCAATTGAAAAGTGTTCAAGCTGTAGTAAACGATTGATATTTTCAAACTAAAGATTGATATTTTCGAACACACACGAATAAATTACTGGCCATTTGCAAAACAATATATTTGGCTTTTTATTAACATTCTCCAAAAAAATGTTATGTGTCCAGTTTTTTATGATTGCCATTTAATTATGAAATTGTTTATGTTGCAGATCGAATCATTTGATGAAATTGTATAAGTATACAATCTAAAATGTTACGAAAACCAATACGGGTCGACCAATGTGTGGAATTCAATTATTTTCTAGATTGACTCTTTAGTCGAGATTGACGGTACAAACACACGTAGAGTGCAGTAATATGTATCAATCTGTTTCCAGATTGACTCAAATCTACTCATCTAAAATCAATCTAGGCCTAATAGATTGATAAAAAAGTTAAATCTGTAAAAAACGGACATTTTCAATATTTTGATTTAAGAGAGAAGGCCCTATATGGCGTGGGGTTTGGGCCCCGCTTAACCAGTCCCAAGACTTTTTTTGGAATTTTTATGCTACCCGAGGACATTTGTTAAGCCGTTTCAAGATTTTCGAACATACCATATTTTAACTTTGATACCCCACTGACCGTGTGCGAAGTTGCATGCAGTCTTGTAATTGAGACTGGTGGTTTCCTAGAAACACGGCGCCTTAAGGTACGGATTCGGGTATTCAATGCAACATTTTGTAAAAATTTTTTTGATGCTCTCAAAAGGCATTTCTAACAATGTTAAAAAATGAACTTCATATTTTCCTTCAGTCTTTGGATTTTATAATAATTCCCCATTCCCATTCTCCCTCCCTTTCTCCTTCGTTATGAATAAAAAACGGCCTTTTCTATATGTTTCACTTTCAGATTCACTTAGTGTTTATATGGTCAGGAAATGCCATTTCAATTTCCCGATATACTACGCCTATACCATATTCAAATACAAAACCCAGTAGTAGTATCCAAATTTCAATTCGACAGTTTATTAACAATCCCTATCTCTTCTTTCTATTGTTTTTCTTTTTACATTTTCCTCGGCTCGTGTTTCCTTAAGTGTTTCTCCCCCTTACTTTCCCCTTTCCTCCCAACAAGTTCCCTCTCTTACTTTTCTTCTTCTTTTCTTCCCCTTTCTTTTCCTCTTTTTCCCATTGTTTCCTTTCCCCTTTTACGGCCCGGCAGTTTGAGCTGGCCTTCCTGGTCACAGGCTTCAGGGGGGACATGTGACACTCTTCCCCTGACCCCGAGAGAAACTGTACTGTTTGAAGAATTTGGATCCCCTTAACACGTCCCTCCCCCACGCCCTGTGGAGGTGGCGTGCGCAGGATATTGTGGGTGGGTGGGGGCTGGCCATGATTTAAAAGGAGAAGATGCAGGACAATTTTCGAATGGAAAGACGCAATCATATTAAATTATGAATGCCAATTTCAATGTTTGGCTTTGCATTGTTGGGAAACTTGGGAGATGCGTCCCCATTCCCCGCCATGGACCTACTGCATTGTTACGTCTTCACTTGATTATTAAAAGTAGCTATTCAATTGGCCATGTCATCTTTCTCTGTTCGTTTGTCATTTATCCTCCTTTTTATAGTATATATAATTTTTGGATTTATGATAAAAGGTACAAGGTATACAGGTAATAAACGATTGCCATGACTGTGTTGATTTGTTTTTGTTTTGACAATGTGATAGAAATAATAAGGCATTTAAAAGGCATTTAAATCATAACTACTTGGTTAATAGTATGCGGAAATGATTTCTCTGTTTGCATACAATTATAAAAGATAGGTTCATATAAATAGTTAGGATTTGTTTCCAAACCTCACTTTTGTCAATTTTGACTACGACCCCATATATTTTCAATAACCAATTGTAATGAATGACACGTAAAAACGGTTAATTAAATATTTATGGCTCACTATACCGAAGGTGAAGTTTTCCTGCTTTTACGGTTGGACATCTTTTACCATTTCCAAGTATACCAAAAGTTTATTAAAATCGTTATGCATGGTGTGGTAAGGTATCATCAATAGTAAAGAGAGATAAAGCAAACAATTAGGCAACTTTTTCCTTAAAGAAATAATGATCTTCTAAGTGTAAAGTCAAACATTTTGAATCGTGTTCATTGGTCATATTATTTAGTTGAGACCATTGGCTACGTCTCTGCCATATTATCACTTCGAACAAATGGGTGTTAATAAAAAAGAAACGATGTAAAGAAACGCAAACACAAACGAAGTATAAAATGCTAAGCAAATTTAAAATGAATACAATGAGATTGTGGTTAAAAACTTAGATTTGTCATGTGAGATTTTAAGATAATTATTGTCTCTATATCAAAGAAATTTGATACCGCAAAAATGCACAATGTTTTCTTAGGCTAACCACTCCCTACTTTAATTTTTAAGTTTGACACTAAAAAATAAACACTCAAAATGTTGTCAGAAATATAACATTACCTATGATATCTCTATAAGTATATGTCTTTTATTTATAGCCATATGAGTAACTGTTCACATTGCAAGAGCAAGATACAAACAAGAAATTACACACACATATCTACAAACACATACATTGAAATAGTGGAAAGAATTCATCTTGTTTTCCAATCTAAGTTAAAGTTCAAAACTTGTTTTAAATTTCAAATTTACTCCAAGTTTTCAAATTGAATGAGAGACGCATTTTGCAATCCTATACATGTTTTGGACACCACATGAAAATTAAGGTGTTGGTTCAAAGGTTCGCTCAGTAAAAGTAAATGGAAATTTACTTTTCTTTTCACATGAAGTTGGTAACAGATGACGTTTTCAAACATTGTCTCAGATTTCAATCGATCTCTCTTTCCACTTTTGCACAGTATTAAACTCCACCTTGTATTTTGTGTACTTTATAAAAATAAAAAATATATATGTATATAAGGCACACACATGTTATTCACAAAAATGAGGTAGATATTTTTCAAACTTAACATGTTTCTTTGATGAGAAACTTTGTACATTACAAATAGCAACAGTTTAAAAATAAACAACAAACTATGAAGGATATCACTAGTAAAACTAAACTACTACATGTATAATATACCTACCTTTAATTACATTTGATAATCCTATATTTTAGCACACAGATGTTAGCAAAAAATAAAAAGGTTGTTTTTTTCAAACATGAGACATGTATCTTTTCTTTGATGATTAGTTTTTAAAATTATAAACAGCAAAACTTAATAGTACAGAGTTATAAACATGTCACTAGTAAAAATAACTACTCTATCTGCAATCCTGGAAAAAGTCTTGGAACGCTTTTCTGTGATTAACCGGCAACCCCCATTTCCCTGTGAAATGTTGATGGATGTCAATGACTTCAACAGCTTGCTATAGAGTGTCCCAACATTGATTGATGGAAGGGGGTGGGGTGGGGAAGGACAAATCTCATTGGAAGGTGTTCAGATAAGCACAGAAGACAATACGCATTAATGAAATAGCCAGCGTTCTATAAGGACTTACTGCCAAGATTGTAGAATATAAATTGGCAAGATTTACTGCCAAGATTGTAGAATATAAATTGGCAAGATGTATTTGATAATTATAAACCACAACCAACTTCACCTGTTTCTATTATTGCTAGAAATATATTAGCACACACAATTGTCCACACAAAAATGAACTGCTAAACAAGGTGGACATTTGTTTTCGAATATTACGAGACATTTACATTGTTATATATCAATAAAAGGTAATGTGTTTCCTCTTTCTGAACTAATTTGTAACAATTGAGAATGTGGGAAGGTCTAATTCAAAATGTTCAAAATATACCACTCTAAAGAATAACTCGCTATCATATTCAGTGAAGTGTTACAATGACAGCAGCTCTGTAAAAACACAATTTAAAATCTTCAAATAACTGGCGTTGTTCAAATATCCTGCTTTTATGATTAATGAAAAGGTTGTTTTGAGCAGGGTACTTGAAAAACACCTGTTGTTTAAACATGTTAAATATATTTTGGTATGTTGTAGGGTGAAGCTCTATCGACTTTTGAGAAAAAGTAGTGATGATTTTCACTCAGATTGAGGGCTCTCCATATTCATTTTATATTTGATTTCTTTCTATTTTGAAGCATGTGGCAGAGTTCTGAGAAAGAAGAGAACAAATTCTACACATTTGGTATCATTTGAAAAGATCAGATTTCATTGATATGTGACAGTTTGCACATAATACAGTTTGATCATAAGTTGGCTATTTTGAACTATTACATATTTCTTGGCATCAATACATAATGCTAATCTACAATATATTCTGTGGTAAAATATGAATTACCCCCTACTACAGTTTTTTTCTATAAAATCAAGTTAAAACACTGGTTATAAATTGTTATACACTACAATGTACCGATATAGTGTTACTATCCTATCTGCTACATATAGAATATCTAAATATCTTTAACAAGTTCGTAAACTGGTTTTTAATCATCGATTTGCCGGTATTTCATGATATATTCATATCATGTTTCGTTTTCAATGAAAAGCTGATGTGTTCATCTTTACAATGCTATCACTTGTTTCAAAATGTAGGCACCTGCTTGAGAATGCGGTATGGTCTTATTCAAAATGTAGTAAAATCACACCTATATCATGCTCAGAAGAACAACTTTGTTTTGATAAAGTGTTACATTAACACTGTAAAGCGCTTGGGTATTGTTGGAAAGATAAAGTTGACAAAATATTTCCAACACATTTTTAGCAGTTTATATGATAAAGGATATCTCCTTATTCTTAAATTCACAGCACCTGGCTACTGTTTTTCAGGTATAAAAGAGTTGAGAAGAGAATTATTTAAAACTGTTCTTCAACATTCATGTTTTTAACTGGAATATAAATGAGTTGTTGAATTTCTTAAATAAAAACATTGGCAATGTATATGGAAAGAGAGAGTTGTTTAACAGTTACATGAAGTTGTTATATATATATATATATGTGTGTTAATAATATCATCAGGTCAGGGCTGGAAATAAGACCCGCCCACCCGCTAACTATTTGTTCTTACTCTGTTTGCAAGTGTTATCTGTTTCTATGGTTGCATTGCTGAGATATACGCAAATGTATCGATTGACCCATATTTCAACCTATTGCATATCCAGCCAAATATTGACAGATTTCAGGCAGTGTCCAGAGTGTACATGTACTTACTTTAAGCTAAACATAAATAAGCCAAACCAGTGGTCTACCACAAATCTTGCACTGGATGGATGATCAAGGTCTGATCAAGATGCACAGCAAAAAAGCATGTAGATCTTATAAGGTGCAAAGGCCAGCATTCTTTGAGAGTCATGTAATACCCGGTTCCACACCGATTGTGTAGGGATTCTGATCCTGTATTCAATGCCCTAGGTCGTAGTAATATCCCCATGGAGTGCTGTGCATGTATGTGGTTTGTGATCTCTTTTATGCGGTCATCATTGATGGATCATTGGACACCTCTTTGAGTATTCACTCAACATCTACTTGCAGCTCCCCATGAGCAATGTCATCGCCAAAGTCCAAATGCCAGTATTTCCAAAGCCTCCTCCTGTTGTTTATTAATTTCCAAAGCGTCTTCTCCAAACTTTTGGAGCCTAACAGAGGCTGACATCATTTACGGCTCAAACCTAACATGGCTAATGGATAAGTTTTTTTCTGCTGGGCTCTAATGTTTAACCTACATGACAGAAAATATGGGTACGGAGGTGTGATCCTTGGCATTCACAACAGCCTAGACAGCCATAAAATCGAAATATCCACTGATATTAACTTTATTGCAGCCAAGATAAATCAATGGCAAACAAACAATCATTGTTGCATCATTATACCGACCCACAAACAATGACAATATCTGCATGGATGAATTGTGTAAAAGCCAACTTATGCCGGATATATCCCAAGGTTGCAAGCTGGATAGACTCCCTGACAGAGACTGGCCAACCTTCAGCATTGTTTCTAACCAGAATACCACTGCAAGTCTTGGGCAATGGGGGGGGGGGGGGGGGGAGGGGGGGGGGGGGGGGGGGGGTAGCGTTGTGGTTGTCACAAAACCGGCAAAAACTCCGCATGGTACAAGTGGCAAAATGTACTGACGGAATACCTATGCCTCTGAAAAAGGTAAAGTGGTACACAAAAAAGGTATATTGTCAAATTTTAGGTTGACAATGTAGATCCCATCGCTATCTCTTGAAGAAAGTTTAGCATTATGGAATCCGAGGCAGTACTCTAGAATGGACAAAAGACTTTGATGGTCAATGGTCGTTGATGGTCAAGTGAATTCCGAGTCTCCCTTAACATCGAGTGTACCACAGGGTGCATGTAGTGTCTTAGTACCTCTGCTCTTTGTGATCTTCATAAATGACCTCCATGACTGCGTTGCGGCCTCCACTGTTAGGTTGTTTGCCCACGAGCTTCAGCGCTGCGAAATGCCAAGTCCTTATTGTCTTGTAACATCAACAACTGCAATCAGAAAGTTAAAAAAACAGCCTAGATGTGCACTACCTTCATAAGACCCACTGTGGAATATGCGTCAACATCATGGGATTCCCATACCCAGCGAAACACCAAGAACCTTGAAAAAAAATCCAAAGAAGTTCAGCACACTTTGTAATAAAGGACTATAACTGGACAAGCAGTGTTACTGACATGCTCTATGCATTGAACTGGATATCTCTCCAGGAATGGCTCCTGCATCTAGTCGTCTCCACATGCTGTATAAGATTAGATTTGGCTTGGTTGATATTCCATGGGAGCAGCATCCCACTCCGCTATCGACTTGTATCACGATTCTCGAAGCCCCATTCCAGCATCTCAGCCTACAGCAATTCCTTCTCCGCATCATCAGATATTGGAACATCCTACATGAGGATCCAGCAGAATACCATCGACGCTTTTAAGGCTGTCATGAAGACAAAAATATAGGCACCATCATAATAGATTTCTGATTTGACATTCATCATCCGACACTATTAATGGCATTAACCTTACCAACAAATACAGCTTACTGAAATGCAGCTTCCCCATGCAACACATTCTCATCTCCTGCACCTGATCGGAGATTCAATGGTAAAAAGGGTGTTTGTACTAATGCTTTGGTCAAATAGATATTACATCTGTTACAAATAAGTTTTCAAATGGATATATGGTGAAGTGTTTTAAGCTTGCCTCCCAAAAAAGGTGGCGCTGTTACATTTGGTTTCATGCTGTCATTATCCTTAATATTTTTCAAACCACAATGCTATCTCAACAAATTTGGTTACATTTTAAAGCTCTATTAAAGGTAGATGTTCCGATTTTCAACTTGAAGTTTTCTATTCTACATGAAAGGTCATCCCTAAAAGAGTTGTATTCCAAAGTTTGAGTTGCATAACTCTAATGGTTCTTATTTTAGACGCACAAGATGCCGTGAAATGTGCCCATTGAGTTGTACACAAACTATTTTGGTGGTTAACCACCTTTCGCGGTAATTAGATGTTATTTCACCGATTTCTCCGTAATCATACTGATTTGGACCGTCAAATTTCAGTATGTTAATCAGAAAAATATGATCTTTCATATGATATGAAAATCTCCATATGTTTGAGAAAAATCTGTGTTATGAAAATGTGATCGGGTCATTTACCTTTAACAATTTAGCATTGGTATAGCTCATACAGAAGTTTACAGCTTACAATGACTTGTCATCCCCTGATCTTACAAACACATTTATGGTCTCATTTTAAATATTACTTAATAGTAGTCTTTAAGCATGTGGTTTAACAAACTTGTCAACTATTTGTAACAACTTATTAATTGTGGATAAGGCTGTGGTCCTCAGCTTTCTTCCTACTTGTATACGCTACACAGTAAACTTGAATCATCATGCCAAATTAACTGGATTTATAAAAATGAAAAGTTCGCAAACTATGATAGCAAAAGTATACATTTTTGGAAAGCTTGTAAATAGAAGAATCCAGAAATGCAGTTTAAATCAGGAAAGGGTACGTCCTTAAAAGGATATTTCTGTAAATTCTAAAAATATATTTAAAAAACAGTATATTCTCTAGCCTGCATGTTATCTTACCGATGTAGTAAGCCTTGACAATTATATCTAATGGGTAATTTCATGAGGAATTCAAATATGTCAAGTAAATAATGATAGGGTATGTATAAAATGATTTGGATCTTAAATGTTTAAAAAAATCTGAACACTGCGAATCATACCATTCTTAACACTTGATATTACTCTAATTTTTGGATTCCTCATGCAATTACCCATCAGATATAAATGTACTGCCTTTTAGGGGGCATGTAAGCAAATATAAATTAGTAAAGATACAATAATGTCGCAAAAGACAATTCAGCATGTAACACAAAAAGAGGCGAGCTTAAAACGCATGAACATATTGTCTAAGGCTAAAAAAAGAAGATTGTCTCAGATTCCTACAGCTCAAAACCCTAAACGCTAGTTGGGTTTTTTAATTTTCTTATTTTAATGATGTTTGGGCTATGCGAATGCGTTTTTATCTTGTTGGTTTTACCACCTGATAAACACAGGAAGACTTCATTTTCCCAGCAACAACATTCTGTTGAAACTGCTTGAGATGCTATTTTTGCGAGTGCACAGTTATACTGAGTATACGGGCTGTGAACAAGAAAATCGTTTAAAAAGACAATAGCGGCAAAAACAGAGGTATTGATCTGAATTGCTGTTAATTCAATGAAGAAAAAAAGTGATTTTTTGGAAAATTATTAAAAATTTAAAAAAATGCAGAAAATGGCAATTTTTAATGCTAATGAGACTAACCTTTTTGTTTTGCCCAATCAGAAATCTGTCAAAAAAAATTCCAAGCACTTAAGTTTAGGTTTAAACATTGTACACTATTAAAAAGAAATGACTATTTCAACCAAATCATTTCTGGGAGTATAAAATGGAACTTTGTTAACCCTTCCAGAGATCTTGCATGTTAAATTCTTGTAAGGCCAAAACAAAAATTGTTTGTAGCTTTGTACTGTACTGTACGCACTGTACGCCAACTACATTTTGTACACACTGCTTCCGGCAAAACAACTCAACATGTCATTTGCCCCATTCATTTCATACACGCCGTTTCTAGTCGGCCGTGTGCGTTTCAAGAAAGGTTTCTTTGAAAAATAAATTGTAAAGATAGAACAGTGAAACAATGTGTCTTTTTTGCAACGTGTATACATACATTATGCAAATGGAAATTAGACAAAAGATAACGTACATTTTTAGCTCTCCAAGTGTTCAACCCATGTCCCACGTCACATCATCATAGCTCATCTCATTAGTCCACAAACTTTACTTTGCATTTCATACATACATGTACATAATATAGCCACTGTTATACATGGTGTCCCAAAAGTTTCTAAAGCTTTTGACAGTTTATAGCTCTGGTCAAACAATGCAATATAAAACTAAATCCATAGTTTGATTGCAAAAACTTGTGAAATTATTTTGGTATAAAACTATACAATAATAGAATTTGTTGATGTCAAAGAACAGATTTAAGTTGTATGATCTGTAGACCTGCACTGCACTTTCATGTAACATATCGAGCTTAATATAGTAAAGGAAACAACAATGATTCCTTGAAATTTCAGATCAAATGTATTTAAAATATGAACAATATTAATGTTGTGCACAAATATAATAAGTGAATGCCTTTTCGCAAAACATTCAATGTGAATACAATGGTGCATGTAGTTACTCACAGCTACAATCAAGGAAAATAATAGTTGGCCCCCTCGATGCAACTCATTACAACTATCCCTGTGCTCCCAATTGAGATCAGATCACACTTGGGACATAGCACTGTTGGGAGAACTGCCAAGGCGTCTGATAATATGACTCGGATCAACGTTGCCTCCGGGGAGAGGGGCAGGGTTTTTCCGTAATTAGGACAAAGTGTGCCAACCTTTTTTTCTTGATTGTAGGTACACCATGAGTCTTGCGAGTTGAACAAATGTGGGGTATTGTGAGGTTTGTCACCGAATGTTGAGAGAGTGTTAATTGAATTATGGGGTCCTCAAAAAGGTTCAAGTTTTGTATCAAAATAATGTATACAAGTTTCCTCTATTTTGCTCGATAATCTCGAAGGAATAATATGGTCAAAATAATGAGATAAGCTATGTTTTAGTATGAAAAGCCATCTATAATGCTGATAGCAACATTATTTGACATAAACACAAGCTATTTACTTCTTATAGCAGCACTATGTTAAATTAAGAGAAGATTTCTAGGTCGAATGCTGATACAAACATGTAACAATATGTTTCATGCTGATATTACAAAATATTTAAAGAAAATACAAAGCTTTAAAGTGTTTTTAAACTTTTGAGAAACCCTGCTCAACACTCAAAAAACATTTACACCATATATTTCTCAACAGCAAATGTGATGTCATCAAGCATAATCAGTCAAAAGTCAGGAATATCTATTTTGAGTTATGAGGCTGATCAGTTTGTCACGGACGGACATTTTAAATGGATTATTAACACAAACTACTTGCACTTATTCAAATGTTTTATGTATTATGTTGAAGAGAGTCATCAACTTCATTGACATTGATCAAGATGTTGGTGGGTGTGGTTTGTTACTAAAAGAGACGCAGTTAAATATTTGCGCCACGGATGGACAATATTATGTTAACCTTAAACTGATCAGCCTCTTATTACAAACAAATATGCCATTTTTCTTCCTATTGTTTTTGCAACCCTTAATCTGATTACCAACAATTTGTATGTGATTTTCCTCAAATTGTAGCTTTGAAAATGCTGCATATAATCAAGTAGAAACATTAAATTGACTGATTTTGCTTGATTATATCACTAATGAAATTAGCTTTTGAATTCTAGATTCACAACATATCCCCCTCGTCAATGAGCAAATCTGACCTAAAACTAGGATTATTCCCTGCAATTACACAAACCTCATTCACATGGAAATGTTTCTTTGCACCTGGCTTTGTTCTTTGCCACTTGTTACTATACTTATTCCAGAAGAGATCGGATTGTTCGTGTGCAATGCAAGTCGCTTCATCCTTGAGTGAGCCACCACAACCAAAGCAACGCGAAATATTATGCGACACTTTTCTGACAATGAAAGGGTTTCCAAGTGTCGGTGGGATTGCTGGTTTTGGAGGGCGAACAATGACTTTTGGTACCTCACCAACATTTTTTAACTGGATTCTACAATCCCCAGTAGAATTTGCCACATAAAATGAGGACGGTTTATTGTTGGCAAGTGTCTCTCCAAGAGCTGGTCTTGTATCATCAGTCGATCTCCCTACACGATGTCTTGGCTGGCTCTCTTTCGCCCCAGCTCTTGGATTTCCATTAAAGTTGGCAATATCATCGATTTGTGGTTGAGTTAGGCTTGAAATGAACTTGTCAATATTGTTGTCAGCATTTGCATGACTTAATGAATGTGCACAGACCTTAAAGGCAGCAAATGTGTGACACCCACATTTATATTTAACACCTATACATGATGTGATCCACACATTACCTGCCCCTTTCATGTAAATTTTAGTCCCAGGCGTAAACCCATCCCTGAATTTTGCTGTCTCAGCCTGGCTTATCATCTTCATGCGTGTGCCTGATGAAATCCATTCGATCTTATCCAGGCAATGGACTGATAATTTCGAAGTCGTTGTTGACATTTCCGGCGGCTCGTCATCTTGAACAAGCAGTTTATTTATTATTGGCCGGGGAAGCACAGCAATGTCAGCAATCTTCTTCCTTATCTGCACAATGTCAATTACTTTACCTTCTCCGACGGTAGACTCAACTGGAACTTTAAGATGAGCATATTCATCTCTTACCTTCAGTTCATTCCCTTGTGAAGTAAAAGCCTTTACAGAATCGGTGTATTGTGCATTTTTTAATTTTTCCATGCTCATGATGAAGCCATGCAAGGATGACGGTGTAAAATCCTGCCATCTCCTCATCATGGCATGGAGCGATTCGGGTGGATTATTGTCAGGGATAGTGTCTTCCAATCCCAAGTCTTCTGACCATTTTACCAAACAATGGTCGTACAGCTGTTGCTGTTTGTACTTTTTAAAGTACTGAGTAAAACGTGGGTCATTTTGATGATCTTTTTCTTCTCTTTCCTTATCATCCCACACTTTGTATAACTTTGACAAGGTGTTTGTATATTCCGCATATGTTCTGCAATGTATGAGTCCCTTGTGGTTCGGATTCCCACGGACTGCAGCCATCACAGAATTAAACATATCTTTTGATAATTTCAGTTTATCAATTACTTGGAACTTAATATTCCGCTCGAAATGAGTCATACACAAGAGACCTACTGCCCCTGGAAAAGCCTCTTGGCATGCCTGAGCTAGCGCCACTTCTCCGTCCGTTACATATGCCTTGATGTTGCACAGGTTAGGATTTGTTTGTGTCATCGTATCGAATAGTATGCGATAGCTCTCCCTGGTAAGCTTATGAGTTACCATCATCGGTCCCATGAATATGGGCGATTTCCCAGAAGACCGTCCCTTCTTGTTTTCAAGCAACAAGTTGCGGTAAGTAGTTGTTACCACATAATATGGTCCAAACTTGAAAGTTGTGTCCACGTTCAGTGGGCTGCAAGGCTTCCCCTCTTTGCAACAAAATTTTTCAATTTCAGCGATCTGTCGACGATCAAACAAAACAACCGATTCCACATTGCCGGAAACTGCATGTTTCTTAACAAAGGACTGTGGATTGTCAGCCATTTCATGGAGAATTGTGGCCATAGATGACAGCTCTTTTTTGGTTCGATGTTTTATCTGTTTTGCGGATCTTGATGATGCAGTCGCAGATGGACCAGCATCTGAAGACAGAGCCTCATTTGTTTCAAAGCAGGCCCTTTTGAGACTTTTTACTGTCTTCAGTGTCTCCGATAATTTAGCCTTGGTGCTTGGTCGGATGTGCCGCCTTCCAATGACCAAACCCTCCTGGTTGTCCAGTCCTACATACTCAACAAATATCATGGGGTTGCCCTCTATTCCTATGATAACTTTCCTGCCATCCTTGACATTAGCGTGGGAATACATGTATTTATATGCAGTGACCATTTCTTCCGTTGCATTCGAACTGCCTCCATATACTGGCCAGCTTCTCAATAGTTCGTGATTTTTGCCATGTTGAATGTAATACTTTTTGGTAGTTTTACCCTTCCTCACCTTCCATGGCATCTCGTCAGATTTAAAATCGTCAGGGTGGTCAAGTTTGTCCCTATTTATGACAAAACATTTTGATTTACGGATATTGGTGGGCACTGCTGATAATGATGTGGCAGATGTTGCATTTAAAATGAAGAACAGAGCATCCTGTATTGACACAGCATCCGCCATATGGTAGTGAGCCACCGTGTTCGTTCCATTGCAACCACCGGTGCATCTGTACACAAATTTGAGAAGGAAAAAATATAAAAATTATGATTACCTGCACATGGTCAACTTAAAAAACAAAGGACATTTTAATTGGCACATTTTATCAATATGAAAAGGTTGTAGACATTCAAGTTTAGTCAGATACAGTATGTATGAACCATTTCATTTTTGACTTCCTCTATCTCTAGCAATACTTGAAAAGACCTCGCACTATAGAATTACATCTTTAAAATGATAACCATTAAAGTAAAGTGACCTAGAAGATACAATGTTCATGTCAATAATCAATGAGTACTTTTAAGTAAAATGTAATGCTTTCAATTGAACAAAACAGCAGTTACTCGTATCTTTAAAAAACAGGCAGTTTTTTAAAAGATTTTATGGATCAGTTGCATTAGGGCAAACAGGTTTTTGAGAAAAACTGGTCAAATTGGGGTGGGTAGGGGGGGGGGGGGGGGTGGTGGTTGGGGAGGGTTATCCCCAACCACCACCCCCCCCCCCTACCCACCCCAATTTGACCAGTTTTCTCAAAAACCTGTTTGCCCTAATGCAACTGACCCATAAAATCTTTTAAAAAACTGCCTGTTTTTTAAAGATACGAGTAACTGCTGTTTTGTTTGTTTGTTCGCACAGTCGGTCCACACAAACACGATTGGGTCCTGAAGGGACCAGATTTAAGCAAAGCTCAGACCAGGCACAAAAAGCCTATACAAGCATGTTGGCTGCATGAAAAGATCAAGTTAGGGCAGGGGTTCTCAACCTGGGGGTCGTTTGGGGTTTTCCAGGGGGTCATGAGGGGCTCGTGAATATAGGTTTGGGGGAACCGTGTTACATTTCGCTTTAAAAAAAGCTTAGAAAACCCCCAAAAGAAACGTTCAAATATGCAAAATTTCCTGCTCGCAACGCTCGCATCCAAACTAAGCAGTTTCATTTATGATATCCGTCTGGTTTCTTTTTTCAATTTTTGTTTTGGGGGTCACGGTACTGACCATGAATGTCAAAAGGGGTGGTGGGGCAAAAAGGTTGAGAACCACTGAGTTAGGGAGTGTTCATAAATACTTTGGTAAAAAAAAGGTCCTTAACCCTAACACTTTTGGAATCGAAATGTTGAAAAAAATATCCGAGGGTGGAAATGGGCGAAATTTACCGAGAAAAAACGGACTTGATGACGACAGGATTCGATCCCGGGTCCTCCAGCATGGATGACAGGGTCTTAGTGCACTCGGCTAGGGAGTCATGCGCCCGCAATTAACAATTCCGTGCGCATTTATCACCTGGTGTCAGTGCCCGGCGAGATAGACTGAGGTGACACGTGCCTCCAGCATAGTTTTCAAATGGGATTTCATGGGGTTCAGGGCTGTAAGGGTTATGGTAATACTAGAAAAAGTGTACAATAACCCTAACAATTTTGGAATGGAAATGTTGAAAAAAATATCCGAGGGTGAAAATGGGCGAAATTTACCGAGAAAAACCGGACTTGCCGACGACTGGATTCGATCCCGGGTCCTCCAGCATGGATGACAGGGTGGGTCTTAGTCCACTCGGCCAGGGAGTCACGCGCCCGGAATTACTAATTCCGTGTGCATTTATCACCTGGTGTCATAGACTGAGGTGACACGTGCCGCCTGGATTGTTTTCAAATGGGATTTCATGGAGTTCAGGGCTGTAAGGGTTAAAAGGGGGATCAGAAATGAAAAAAATCCTTGTTGGGATGCGGGATAATAAAAAAGTGGGTATTTCAGTGACATAGCCAGGTGGGGGAGAGTTGTGTCGGCTGAGATTGGCACTGTTGGTTCATTTGACAAGAGGAATTATAGAATTATGATGGTCAAAAGTACACAGATGGAAATTGTTTGCATGTGTCCACAAAATGCAAAATTTGTCTAGAGCTAAAATGTACAAGAAATAAACCCACTCTACTTGGAGGGGGGGGGGGGGGGGGGGGATAAAAAGATGTCCATGGCTTCAGTTTTCCACCCCCACACAAAGTATTTATGAACACTCCCTTAAAGAGATGGAAATAATCTGATATGAAGTAAAAAGAGCACTTACAACAACAACAAAACATAAACATTATAAGAGTTGCTGTCAGCCTTTGGACTTGAGACGAGAATAGTCATGTGAAAAATAGTTTTGTTTTGTTTGGCCAAATATATGAAGAATACTTTAGACTTTATCTGTATTCATGTCCTCCCTCGTGAACACAAATGAGGTGCAAATTCAGGATACTAGCACAATGTAGAGCAGGCATTCTCAAATGTGGCGCATCAAGGCATCCTTACTGGCGCGAGAGTGGGTTAAAATTTGTTTTAAAAATAAATCATATCATGATATAGCCAGATTTTATAGGCCTATGACGGTCAGATGTATAAAGACAGCAGTTTTTTTCGCGCTGCGCGCGCATGTGTCTTCACAAGAGTAATATTACTTGTTAATGTTGCCAACATATATGTGGTGGCATGGGAAAACCCTTCACATGGTCATTTTCTAGCAACTTGGTTTTTTAATTTGGCAGAGAGCTTCATGCTCTACTGAGTATAGGACTGTTTAAATTTTTCAGAAATTCTATCTAGAACTACTTAAAAGTTGGCAAGTTTAAACGCAATACTAAAAATTGAAACTGGCAATTCAAAGGTGTACACAAAATCTTTTAAATGCTCTAATAATAATAAAACTACATTGTTATATCACACAGAATAGCTTGTCATATGAAAAGGACTTTTGATTTGAACCTAGTTTTTTGCGATATTATCAACAATTGTAAGTTCTTCACTTTCAAAATCTTTACAATGCATTGTCGGAATTCACAAGTGGTTACCATGGTAACAATGTCATTTTACGTAAACATAGCATTTTACACATAAAATTTGATAAACAAGGTTCAGAAAAGTACATAAATAAACTTAACATCTGGAATTTTGCATAAAAAACTCCTGGAGACTAAAGTTCAAGGTATAATCTATATCTTGGGACCAAAGTTGGAAAATTGACTTGGAACTCTTTTGTTAGGAATATTTTGGTATGACCCAGATATCTCAATATTAACACTAGCGACTTCCGACGGGTTTTCCCATACCACCACACATATAATGTTAAAATATGTTGTGATGGGAATTTTGACATTGTAAATTCTACAAAATATGACCAAGTGGAGCTTCAACAAGTTCAAGCCTTTTGTTAAGCGGGCACTCAGGAGTTTTTTACCCCTGGTTGCCAAGTTTTGGCTCCTGGGGATTGTCAAACTTTGCACAGTGAAGTATATGACCAGGAGCCATTTTTTGTCTAAATAGTAAAAAGTAGCTCCTGGTCAAGACTTGCTTAACAAAAGGCTTGAACAAGTTGGTTAATAATATGTGGCGCATCAGTAAATCTAGTTGAGAAAGCCTGATGTAGAGAGAACGCAGGGCCGTCAGACAGTCCAACATGGTCCAATGGTTTTTCACAACAGGACAGAAGCCTTACATTCAACACATGTGCTTTCAGTGAGATTTTACTATTTAAACATTTTTTGGATGGTTCTATTAAATCAAACATAACAACATTCAAGTCATTAAAATTGTATAGTATGTGTCTCCTCTAAATAATTCAATGTTATCAACTGACCAATCCACCTGTGTGGGTTTTTTTTCAATTTGGGCAAACACATTTATTTTAGGGCTTAAAACAAATCATTGGAATGAATGATAAATTTGTCTCATACTAGGGAAATAAGATACATTTGCATCTCACATACCGCAACCCAACCCCACACACCCTTTGCCTTGGTAAACATATAACAAAAGGTCTGGTGGGAGTAAATAGGAAGGCAATGCAATAATGGTAGAAGTGATGAGAGCCATCACTTCACATTGGTTAATCAAAAAATAAAAATGTTAGTAATTAGTATGCAGGACAAAAAATGCTACTTCTGCAGGCCATTAATATTTCTAAGAAATATTTGATTTGAAAAACTTACATTTTTGTGGTATTCCTTGCCGAATAAACCAATTCGTAGGGTTTCTTCACATACTCCTGAAATTAACAAAATATAAAAAACCTCATCATTCACCAATACATGCATTGTTCATTTTTTATGCGGAAGTTGCCTTTTTTATGAACCCTTTATAGCATGGTGTATTTATTTTAACAACAATGATGCAGGTCTGCAATGATGTTGGTACACTTCATGTAAATATCTTCCATTTTAAATGATGAAAACTGCCCATTAAACCAGTCCCAATGCCACGGTAAGGTCTGTCTGTACCAGCTGGCGTGGCAGTTTTCGATGAAATAATGGCCCCAGACTACATAGTCGGGCCAATATACTGGCCCGAGTAGGGCCAATATACTGGCCCGAGTATGGTTGGCCCTTGTGGCGCACTGGTAGAGTGTTCGTCTCGCAACCGAGAGGTTGTGGGTTCGAGCCTTGGTGGCGGCGCCACTCTTTTTGTCCGAATTTTTGTCGTTGAAAAAAATCTTAAAAATGTGACTTATTAGGAGGTTAGGGTTAACGGAATTATTTTTCTCTTTTTTTTCTGTTCTCAAATTGTTCCATGTATGATTTTATTAACCCTAACCAGTCCCAATGCCACAAATGTCCACGGTAATGTCTGTCTGTGCCAGCTGGCGTGGCACTTTTTCGATGATATAATGGCCCCAGGCTACATAGTCGGGCTAATATACTGGCCCGAATATGGTTGGCCCCCGTGGTGCACTGGTAGAGAGTTCATCTCGCAACCAAGAGGTAGGTTGTGGGTTCAAGCCTCAGTGGCGGCGCAACTCTTTTTGTCCACGTTTTTGTTGTTGAAAAATAAATTCTTCAAAATGTGACTTAGAAGGTTAGGGTTAACCTTATCCCTTGAGTTGAGATTGAAGTCTGACTTTTCATATCAGTCAGAGCTCTAAAGAGCTATAAGTCTAGTTTAACGTGTTGTCAAATTGGTGTTAAAGGTCATGTACAGGTCATTAGATGTAAATTAGTGTACACCCAATGAACATCTCAAGTCCCCTTACCTAAAGATTATTGTCAACAAGTTTTGCCAAGATTTAAATCTGACCTTACATATAAAGAGTCATTAAAAAGTACTAAGTGCACTAGTGCAGTTAATAGTGTTTTGGTCATTATATGTCAATATGTGTACACTCAATGAACACATAAGCCCCCTTACCCAAAGAATATTGTTTCCAATTATTTGTGGCTGCGATTAAAGTCTGACTTTACATGAGAGCCCAACAGAAGGCAGCAATAAGTGAAGTTTATAGTGTTGGCAAACTGAGGTCAAAGGTCATGTATTGTAGGGGTCATCAGTGGTCAATCTGTGAACACCCCCATTACCTAAAGATGATTGTTACCAAGTACGGTTGATATTGAAACCTGATATTTCATATAAGAGCACTGAACAGGTCGAACCTAACCAAAAAGGTTAACAAAAAGGGAACATCAATTACATAATCAAAACATTTCCCTCCAGCTTTTCAAGCCATGAATAAAAACAGGAGGTTGGGATGTGGGTGATAAGGAAATGCCTGGACACAGTGAAATTAAGTCTGTTGGCAGAACCACTTAACCTCAAAATGAGGTGCTCTCATGTTTTATAATATTTTTAGGTGTGTTTTATGTGACAATTTTAAATCTGGATGATAACTCCTAGCAGCTCAGCATTTTTAGAAATAATAGAATAACTATTTTATGATGGAAAATTAAACAACCAATATTTAACATTATTCTTTAAATGGGCTTTTAAATGGTACAATAAACCTATGTATGGAATATGTATGCTGAGCACATCATGAGACATGTCCTAGATGGATGGACTGGTGGCATGTCACTAGGACTAGGCGGCTGGCAGCTTCACAATCTAAGATATACAGATGACACCACACTCTTACCCACTAGCCAGGATGAGTTGGGTGTCTTACTAGGAAAGGTAAAATATGAAAGTGAGAGCATGGACCTGTGGCTAAATGTTACAAAAACAAAGTTCATGGTCATCTGTGATGATGGTAGCATTATTCCTCTTCAAGTTGATGGCCAAGGTGTGGATCAGATTCAACAGTTTAATCCAGACGTTGGCTGGCCATAGCAAGAACTGCAATGTCACAGCTCTCCAAGATATGGGCCGACAGAGGAATGACCATTTTTCCCATTTCAACCTATTATTTTGTGAATCTTGGACTATAACAGCTGCAAGTCGCCACAAGATCGATGCCTTTAAACTTTGGTTTTGGCGCAGGATGCTGAGAATCAACATGAAAAGAACCAACGCAAGTGTGCTTCAGGAGGTGGGTGTAAAGACAAGAGCACTCGGTCTGATCAACTCCCAAGCGCTTTCCTACTTCGGTCATATCGCTAGATGCCAGGGAAAATACTTAGAAAAGGTTATCATGCAGGGCAATATTGAAGGTGCGTGAAGACCAGGCCGGCCAAAAACAAAATGGTTCTACAGAATTAAATCCCTGGTTGGGCAAAACACTCCTAAAATTTATCAACTGGCTGCCAAAGACGTAACTGGTGTGTCATCACTAAGGTCGCAAGCTGTCAGCCATGACGGAAACCATACAAATCAATTGAATATTGCACCAGTTTGGATGTGCGATTATTTATTAAAAAAATTGATCGCACATCAGGGAGCTTTTTAGAGAAAGGTTTGCAATTTTGCATCATCCGGATTTGGTATCAGCACATTTGTGCAGCCAAGAAATGTCAATCGATTTTAATGCTATCTATAAATACCTCTTCCTCCTCGTTTTCTGACGTGTTGTCCAGCCCTATGCTCTTAAGAGATTCCCCTTCACTTTCACTGGAAGTATGAGACATGGGGGCCAGAGAATTCCCACTCTTAAAACATTCAGGTTCACTTTCAGATGAAAGAAGAGATGGGATGGCAACAGACATCTTACTCCTTGAAGATTCTGCTTCACTTTCACCTGATGTGGTGTCATTGGAGGAGGACAACAGGATTACCTTTTCATTTTCATCCATGGGACTGTCACTACATGATCTGTATTGAAATTAGAATAAGAAGATAATGTAATTAGTAGAGATAATGTGTAGCATTAGCTTTTACAGGATGTCCATGAATTAATTATATTGAGTTGAGAAAGATACAGTTTTTGTTGTTGTACATTCTGATAGCAGCATCTGGTTTTAATCATTTCTGTACGTTTACGGTTGTATATGCTTTCAATGTCTCTGTAAATTTACTAGTAATTGTTGTCAATATTGATATCTACATGTACATACATTTAGCATTTGACTTAAAAAATATTTCCTGTAAAAATAAAAATAAAATGATCCGTGTTTGAAAACCTGTAAAACATCTATGTTCAGCATACATGTCAATGAAACATTGTGTAGATCAGGGGTGGGCAACCTACGGCCCGTAGGCCGCCAGTGGTTATTTTGCGGCCCGCGAGATGTATCAAGAAAAACACACAATAATAATTTATTTTACAATATCATCACAAAACTACATGTACGAGCTATAATAGCTGCTTAGCATTTATCGGCACAAATGTTGTTCCTCAACGTACGTAGGTCCATTTTCCCCATTGATTGTCATCTGTCAGTGGCATAACCAGAGGGTCGCGAGGGGGTTCATTTTAAGAGGAATCAAATGTACACAGATGAAAAAATTTCGCGCGCTACATGCGCATAAAATGTCTCTCATAAATGCAACATTCTTTAGTAAAGAACGGCTTGTTTAGAGCCAAAATATACCTCAATGGTGCCACAAATAACGTAAAGTCGACAATTTTCGCTCGCTACGAGCGCATTGCTTGACTCAGAACAATCTTGTCGGTTGACTTTCATTCCCCCCCCCTAATATGAAGAACCTAGTTATGCCACTGTCATCTGTACTGTATTGAGATTTGAACGTGTTTTTTTGAAGATACTGAAATTATTAAGCACGCACACCTACTGCATGCTTGAAAGTCTTCGGAATCAAAGGTTTGAAATCTAGAGCAGGTCATCACTACAAAATTTGGTTAGGTGTGGCCCAGTCAATTTTTCATTCCTTATATCAGGCCCATTCATTCAAAAAGGTTGCCCACCCCTGGTGTAGATAATTGAGCAAGAGCAAGTTCTCTCGGAGCAAGTTCTGAGAGGTAATCTAATTTTCTTAAATTATTGATATAACCAACTGTTTGCATGAAGGAATTTTATAGCTTCAGTACACCATTCATTCTTGTATGGAAGTTTTATGAAGGTTTAAATTTGTTTTCTTCTTGTCTACACAACATTTCTATTGTCTTTATCTACCAACAGAAAAAAATGACACAATAATAGCACAGGAAAACAGCACCTATCACATAGCATTTTGCTGTTGTACTTCAAAACCAATTAATATGATGAGTTTAATATTATGAACAGAATTTAAAGTAGATACTTACACAGTTCTTGGTGCTGATGTTGCAGCGACTTCAAACATAAACGGAAGGTGAACATCAATTACATGGTTTTTTACATCGTCGATGGTTGGAAATCGTTTTCCGCATGTGGTGCAACTCACCCTGTTGGAAAAGGTAGCAAACGTTGTATTAAATTTGAATTAAACAATTTGTGTACAATACAAGCGAACAAACCTTCACAAATCCCCCTATATCGTTTGCAGTGGATCAGCCAATTCAACAAGTTAACTGTATGAGCCTGCATGTTTCCCAAATATCCTAAAATTACCAGTAGTACTTTCTCTAATTTCAACGCATTTTAATTAAGAACGGTCTCAGAGATGCACAAAACATCTTCTTCACCTAGCAATACATTTATTTGACCATTACAATGCTTTTTATGTGCAGTGTGAGTTGATGTGAATGAATAATCCAATATGAACACCTCAGCATTGTGTATTTTGTTCTCTTTTCCATACTTGTATCATTTTAATTTAATTTTTGCCATAATCATGTTTATTTAATTCATTCAAGGTCCTCACACAAATGTTTTACCATGCATTAAAACCATTATTATTTATGCAAAAAATAGTTTTAAAAGGATTAAAAAGGATTTAACTGAGGTTATTAAATATTGTTTAAATTGTTTAAAATAGTGTAAGCTTTGCCAGTCATGAAGCCGCAAATATTTCTGTAAGAATAAGATTGGTTCACATTTGCAGAAAAGTGTGGCCAAGGTAGCCCAATCCAGAACAAGCTATAAATGTTTATTTAGTTAATAAAACACTTCTCCCTCAGACCATGATGCTAGCCATTATAGTTCCAACATGGTTACACCCTGAAATATTGATAAACAACATGTACATGTACTTACATGGGAGTAGCTGTTTTTTGCTTTGTCTTCTTTGTTGGTCTAGTTGTTATTTCTTCGTCAACTGATTCAATTTTCATTGTGTGCTTTCTTTTTTTGTGTCCTTTGGGACGCTCCAGTGAAGACATGGAACTGCGGGCAGCTTTAATCAAAATGTCCTCCTGACGTTCTCTGTTTAGCCTAAATTCAAAATATAATAAATTGTAAGTTTAGTAAATTGAACTGTGTATTTTGAAATTACTGCCATTTTTAGTAGTGTACTTATCTGAAAAGACTCGAGCTGGGGTATTTCAAGTGACAGCGTACCTAGTTTTCATATAATATGTTAATTTTACCAATAAAGTAACCATTCAGTTTGCTGATAATTGGCACGAGTTAATGGTATATTGCTTTAAGCGTGAGCTATCATGTCAGCTATGCTACCTTCATAATACTTAACAGTATTGGGGACTGTACATTGACAATTTGTGATGTCAAACGGGTATAATTTCATACCATCTGGCGTAGAATTAAGTTTGTTATAGTAATAAATTGATGTCATAACCCCGGTTATAACGGTGACGTTATATCACAACAGTGTAACTAGCAAAAATAGTGTTGCTGGTTGGCTCAGGTTGGCTCGCCCAAGCACGCGCAAGCGAGGCCATGGCGGAGCGAGTACAGACTTGTAGAAATCTGGCTTTTGTGGCTATACAAAATTTGTTTACGTCACTTGTACAGCTTGCGCATGCTGACAAACAAACAAAGTAAAAGAAGAACGAAAATAGCACACGTCACAGGGGACGGGGAGGACAGTCAAGTCAAATATATCATCAATTATGCGTCAACTTTGCACCTCGTAGTGAGAATTTTACGTTTCTCTCCGAAATTGTGCATACATAAAAAACGAGAATACCAAATACTACACTCCCATCCCTTTTCAAATGTTATATCAAAAGAATTTGTAAAAACATGGACACCCTTGGTCTTTATTGGAAGTTTTATGCACAGAAAGATACCTCTGAAGCCTGTGAGACAAATATATAAATATAACCTTGATATATTCGTGTATCGCGTGTGAGCCAAACAGTTAATGTATAACACACACTATTACTTGTGTGGGAGGGGTGACCCCCGCCAGAAAGCCTGCCACTCCATATACGCTACTGCAGTATTATAGTTGACCCCCTCACACCCCCCCCCCCCCCCACCCCCGGATAATCAGAATTCCGAAAGAAACAGACCTTGCATATTAATAAAACCCCAAGCCCAGACTACATGTACATATGTCCACGACTTATAGTTCATGGGGCGCCAATTATATACGATTCATCTAGCAACATTTCAAAAAAACACTCGACCTGGGGATTTTAGGCGACAGCGTACATAGTATTTACGATTTACACCAACTTAGGCGTGCTAAACGTGATCGATAGTTCTTGATCCAAAAGTAGGTACGCATTCGCTTGAAATCCCCCAGGTCGACCCCAATCGCTGTACTAATATAATTGCTATTCTGCATATTTTCACATAAGCCTCCAAATATGTGATGTTGCAATTTCAATCGGATCAGCCTTGTTGCATCTCATGTAGTTTGAGAGAAATAATAGGTCAATCACCTCATGTGGGTAAAAAAGTTCCCAACAATATAACCTGCTCAAAAAAAGTTTTTTTCCCCAAGTGCCACAACATTTTCAAATATATCGGGATATATTCATTGGTATCAATGTCAAGTTTACAATGATACCAAATAGATGAAGCAATCCCATATTCCAGTGCTAAGCCGGTATTTCTGACTGGTTGATTGATAAAAATGTTAATGACAGGATGAGCCGACATGGATCATTTCAATAATTGAGAAGGGTGGACAAGATAATAAAAAGAAAAATAATTAATTATTAACACAATTATATCCGTATATATCACAAACATTGGATAGATGTGCATCTTTTTCAATAATGAATAAGAATAATACCTGCTTTTCATGAATTTGATTTGAAGTCTTTGGTTGTTGAACATTATGATAATTCAGTCAGGCTATGGATGCCCTGAAATCAGCAATTTCTCCTATGTCGTGTTAAACACATAGGGTGTATACAAAACTAGTACTCTCTTTCAGCATGGATTTAATCCTTAATTAAAAACACTGAACCATAACCAATTCAATTTCATTGTAAAGTACAACTAATGAAGTTAAAATCCCATAAGGTTGAGAGAAATTTTATAAAGTATTGACATAAACTCGTACCTATATTATTATTAACACTAAACAGGCGAACTTAACCCCACGAAATATAATAGTGGCAAACTTTACGGCACTACTAATTTACGGTAATCTAGAGGTGCCTGGTAGTGGTAGAGTTCATCTATTCAAAATGGCGTCCAAAAAGCGAACTCAACCCTAAATACGCAAGTGAACCTATTTTGTAGTATGTACAATGGTAATTCATTACAATGGTAATTCATGCAGTAAGGCAGAAATTGAAGTTGACTTACAAGTCCAATTTCTATGTCCTCCTGTCAATGATTGGTATAAACACACTTTTGACATGATTGGTGCTTTCCTACCACAACTTTCCTACATGCTGAGGCTTTTTTTCATGAGATCCAAGATTCGGTCGCATAGGGCCCAATAACCTGTATGTTTTTCTTGGCCTAAACACACAATTCATATTTCACAAATGTCAGTTATTATGTGACCTATTGAGTCAGGTCTTTTGTTTTACTCAAATGTTCCCTGCCTAATTTTAGCAACCCTAGAATCATAGAAAATTGTGTTTTAACACTGACGTTAACTTCCATGCTGTTTGTACCTAAAAACGCACACCACAATTTGTGTCACGTGAAAATAGAAACTTGTATGCTAGCCAGGAGACTCTTCTTCCTCATACCTTCCCCCACCGATCAATGTTGTGAGGCCATGTGCTGATAATGGACAAATCGTGGGATTCAACATTGGTCAGGGGGAGGAGGGGAACACTTTTCATTACAAACAAATGTGTTGAAACAATATTTTCTAACATCATAGTTAAATATAAAAATTAACTTACACAGCATGTATTTCTGTTATTTTCTGATTAGCACAGGCAAGGTAAATTTGATAAAATACATGTACAACCAAATTCTCGGATGGTGTGGTCTCAACTTAAAGTGTAAAATTCATATAACTCTAAAGAGAAGAATTTACCCACACCTACAAAAGAAGTCAAATTTTGAAGCAAATCAATACTGGTCACTGTAGCAGAGTTAAAGGACCAGACTTGTTAAAAGTAGTTTGATGCAATGTAATTCCTACTTTCATCATATTATATGTACATTATACTTACTTTCCATCATTTAGACGTGGATAGGTTGGTTCCACATGGTTTCTTTGGGGGCTTTGCTTGTTGCTAGTAGTACTAGTAGATGGAGCCATTGGTTGACTTTTCATTGCCTGTTGATAGAAAAGAGAAAATATTTAAAACGTTAACATGACAGATATGACATAAATGTTGTTTTCTTAACTTTGTTTCCATGACTCGGATATAAAAACTAGACACGATAGATTGGGGATACTTTTTTGAGTTTGAAAATAATGTTAACAAATGTAAAATGTTATAAATTGTTTGACTTCTTTGTAGGTGTGGGTAAATTCTTCTCTTTCTCCCCTGATCAATGTTAATACCACAAGTTGATTAACATCAGATTATATCGTGTATGTCATTCACAGGTTAATTAAAATTAGTGAAACCCATTTTGCAAACAAAATTTGACATTTTAAGATAGATATGACCTGATTTTTTAGAATGTCGGATTATCACTGATTGACCCAATTTTGCACCTTCTTATTTAAAAGTATATTATGTGATCTTTCCAGGTAACGCCCTCATCATCGAAAAAAAAATTGAAATAAGATTTTCTTGCAGATTTACATTTCTGATCATAAATCGTACATACATTCCAAGTTATAGGGCGATATGATTCTTAATTACTTCAAAATCGTGATTTTAGAGTGAAAATAAACTGTCGGATAACTCCCGACAGTTTATATTTTCACTCTAAATTCACTCTAAAACCATGATTTTAAGGTAATTAGGAATCGTATCGCTCTTTAACTTGGAATGTACACGTGATTTATGATCAGAAATGTAAATCTGCAAGAAAATCTACTTTCTAAAAAAAATAATGAATAGAGGGCGAACTCTGGAAAAGATCACATAATATGCCTTTAATGACAGCTTTATGCGAGTTGAAAATCAAGCCGCGCATTTTCCCTGTAATTCTAGGTAATCACCCCAGATACTTTAAGAGTTAATTATAGCATTCCTTTAAACCTGATTAAATTTTAAACTTTCGCAAACGAGTGCAGTCTTAAAACAAAACATTAACAAAACAAATAAATAAAACAAATAATCAAACGAAACCTAAACAAATAATAAGTAAATAAACTAACGAAAACACAAACAAACGCTACTGCAAAACAAGCAAAAAGTAAAAAGATAAATAAACAATACTAATAACAAAAACAATATAAACAAGAACCATATAAAAATGGAAGGGTGCACTGACTATCTTGTAATGAAATAGGCCCCCATTTATTATTTTTTCCAATTCAATAAATACCATATTAAATCGCGAATAGTTATGGGCCCTGTCAAGCTGCCATGTTGAAATATGGACATATCAAACATGTAGCCTAATCAGGGATAGCACAGGATCAAAAATGTGAGAGGTCCAATGAAATTTTTCAGGACCCATAGAACTTCAAAAAACAAATTTAAGGGGCCCCAAAAAATTGAGGGGTCCTGAAGTTTGGGTATTTGAAAATGGCCGGAACTGATACAGACGCTAACACAGATGCGCTGACTGCCCACTCAGTGCCAAGTTAGCATGCGTAAATCATATACCTGTCATATTACTAAATCAGTAAAAGATACTGATAGAATGTATTTATATCAAAATCATTGAAATGTGGAAGCAATTTGCCAGCGATTTAGAAATGTTTGGTTTTGTCTCGCCTGATGTTCAGAAAGAGACTTAGTGGCCACTTTTTTGTCTGTCCGAACTGTGAGACAAGCAATCCTGAGATCCGTAAGGCCTATCTTGATGGGAATTGGTGAAGGGAAAGGGGTGGTGTGTTCATTTGCTGATTAAATTTTCAATGACTGAAAATCACGAAAATCCACAAAAAACTGGCAAATTTGGTCAAAATTCACAGATCCACGATCGCTGCAGCAATAAAAACTGCTGTTTTGCGCAATGCATGATGGGTGAATACAAGTCATAACTATATCTTTTACCGTCTTTGTACAGGGTGAGTCAAAAAAAAAAGGTCACAAAATCAAGGCAAACAAAACTTTAAATGATTGCGCCATTTCTTTGCTACCATCTGGAGAAAAAAATCATGCTATTTGATGATACCGTTTAGTAAATATAACTATTTCTGTACAGGAGCTGTTTTTTTCACCTAAAACACGGTTTTTAATTTCAAGCTTAACGAGCTTAATAATGTTTACTAGGATTATGATGTAAAGCATTACACATCTTGTTTATTAAAAGAATTAAGTAGACGATTACACTTGTTCAAAATTGTCTCCTAATAGATTAAAACAATAGACAGCTTTAAGGCCTATTTATGACACAATTACCACACTATAATCATTTCATAACAAAGGAATTGATCCTTTCGCTGTCGGTATTGTAATTTTTTATTGGTCGTATCTTATGAAATATAATGGTCAAGATCTGGAAAGCGTGTTCGGATGTTAAGATGGTCACTTTTATTCAAAACAGCGTAAAATAAGTTTCCCTCAACTAATCTAAACCAGATAAAATTCATATTAACCCTAACACTTCCCCCCCACTTTTTTCAGAATTTTTTCTTCAACACGGAAAATCGACCAAAATATCACCCCGACCCCCCCAGGATTTGATCCCCGGGATTTGATCCAGGGACCTCTCGCACCACAGGCGAGGGATTCCACACTTCACCACGGCTGTCAAGCACAGTTCTGGGCAGTGTATTGCCCAGACTGTATGTATTGGGTCATCAAAAAACTTCCACGCCGGGTGGTACCAACGTGCCCAGTCGTGGTATTTTGGGGTATATGGTAGTGTTAGGGTTATAGTATTATTAACAAAACTTGAAAATGTTTGAAGAAAAAGAAAAAGATCAAAAAATTGCTTGTTAACCCTAACACTTCCCCCCCCCCCCTTTTTTTCAGAATTTTTTCTTCAATGCGGAAAATCGACCAAAATATCACCCCGATCCCCCCGGGATTTGGTCCAGGGACCTCTCGCACCACAGGCGAGGGATTCCACACTTCACCATGGCTGTCAAGCACAGTTTTGGGCAGTGTATTGCCCAGACTGTATGTATTGGGTCATCAAAAAACTTCCACGCCGGGTGGTACCAACGTGCCCAGTCGTGGTATTTTGGGGTATATGGTAGTGTTGGTAGCTATATGATTTGTCTTTATACCGTAGTATGTTGTTTTGAAAACAAACGAATACTTTTTCTTAAAAAAATCGCTGAAGTTGAGTTATTGAGTACACTTTTTTTTGACTCACCCTGTATGTAAACACGGTCTCACTTATCTAGCACATATTTAGAATTGTATTAAGCGTCAGTAGCAGAGTTAGAAGATTGGTCACAATTGGACCAAACACGCGACAGCTCTTCTGTTTGGTATATAATTAATTCTATACACGATTCATTTCACGTCTGGATTGGTGGCTAGCTGAGTAGTTAAGGTCTCGGATTTGAAATATTTTTGGGAAGCATTTGCAGGAGTTCATGCCCGGCCCGTAGCGTCAACTTTTCTTGTTTTCCTATCAAATTTGTCATAAATTACATTATTCATAGTTTAACATTAAAGGCTGTAATTTCTTTTTTCTCTGCAAATTATTCTGAGAAAACATAATTTATCAAGATTGAATTTACAAACTTTTGCAGAATAGTTCAAAATGGCGCGTTTGCATGAAAAATAACTTTTTGCGATGCCGGATTTTGAACTTAAAATTCGACTTTGTAGAATTTCTTTGTTAAAATAAGAATGTTATTATCTTTCTTTATCAACTGAGGGGCAACTGATACTGGTAATTTGTTCTTGCGTTGATTTTCATGACATTTTGGTAGGGACATGTTTTGTTGCCGATCGTCATTTTGGGGATTCCCCTTCGCTTTGTTATTAAGATCACCGAGGGAAATCCCTTACTGGAAAATATGTATTTCGGTCGGTCAACAAACAAACTTGTAAACTTTGATCGATGATTTTGAGGGAAAACGCCGCCGTGGATAAGCCTATTTTCATTTTCAAACTTGAAACAGAAAGTACCAGTTTTCAAATTCTACCATAAACCTTTTGCTATAGTAAAACATGCATAGATCATGTACAGTCCTCAAAATAAGTAACTGACCAGGTAATAAATATGCTCTCAACTCCAAAACTATAACTCCTACGTACAAATATTAGACAATAAAGTTGACAGGAAATTTCTTGTTTTTAATTTGAGATATTATACGTGAAGATTGAATGAATATTTACTCAGTTATGTGCCCTTAACCAAATCAAAGTCCGTTTTTCGTTTTAACATTTCGTTCGTCTACACGCAGCCTCGGACTAGCAACAGGCAGATTATTGATTAACTGGTAGCAACAACTCACTGGTCGATAGTAACACGGGGATTGGGGATGCATCAATTGATCAATGCAACCCATAGACATACCTGTCACACTGTCCCGCGTGTTCAAATCCCAAGTGTTAAAATGTAAACTGCACTTTGTTTGATCCTTTTCAATGTCGCATTCTTAATTATTAACCGATCTCAATGAATAATGTATCAACTTAAAGAAGAGAAATTTCTTTACAGCTTTATTAATTAATATTTTTATGTAGGAGCTATAGTTTTGGAGTTAAGAGTATATTTATTACCTGGTCAGTTACTTATTTTGAGGACTGTAGATCGTTGCTATGTATTAAAGTATTATTTAAAGAAAGAACAAGAATTAAGTAAAAGCCGTTTATTTCAGAAAGAACAACTAGGCCTAGGCCTCAATCTTTATTTGTATGGTTTGGAACGATAAACAACATCAATTATTGTTTGGGCCAGTGTTGTTTGTAAACGAAGGCCAAATGAATATTAGGCT
This sequence comes from Ophiura sarsii, assembly GCA_035610835.1. Taxonomy (NCBI): domain Eukaryota; kingdom Metazoa; phylum Echinodermata; class Ophiuroidea; order Amphilepidida; family Ophiuridae; genus Ophiura; species Ophiura sarsii. Next base: position 44,260,615 of record CM069448.1, read on the forward strand.
ATATTAAAAAAATCTTTTGTCTCACAGCTCTTCAGTTTTTCAAAACCTAATGTGGAATGCATTTTTTATTTTTAAATTTTTATTTTTTTAAATATAAAATATTGAAATCCTTGTAAAAGTGACTTTTTGTATTTAAAATGATGTGATCAATGAAAATCTGATAAATTTGGTGACATTTTGGAATTTTTAAGGAAATAAAAAAAAACCAATAAAAAAAACCAAATTAAATAAAAACAAACAAAAATCTTTGTAACGCGCATCAATTAACTAACGCGCGCGGGACCTTTGAGACAAATGCTTATTTTAGTGACTGTCATAGGATTGTAGTAACGTACGTACAGCTTTAATACCAGTAACGTGGGGTAGGTCGAGATTAGAAATTGTTCAATATAAGGCAAAGGTCTCTCAAGGTCAACTTGTAAAAACCCAACATCAATGGATTTTCTTTATAAATGAAAGAATACTATATTTTCAGAAATTAAAGAAACCAATATTATTTTAAAATTCATTTTTCTTTAAATGTCAGGCGCTGCAAGTGCATTTGTAAATCAGAGCACACATTTTGGACTTGTCACAACCAAATGGTTGTCCCAAATTCTCAAAAAGTTTGATTAATGATAGGTTGATTATATTTTAACCTTCTCACTTTCTTCACTGTCTCGAGATGGCCAAACAGAGTATAGTACATGTTTCGTGGTAAACCAATACGTAATTATGTTTAACCCTAACTCTACCCCACTTTTTTCAGATTTCTTTCTTCAACGCAGAAAATCGACCCAAATATCCCCCCGATCCCCCGATATTTGACCCAGGGACCTCTCGCACCAGAGGCGAGTTATTCCACACTTCACCAGGGCTGTCAAGGCTAGTTTGCGCAGTACAGGGTGTCTCAAAAAAATTAGGACTCTGTTTCATGACGGTGTAATTCTTATTATAATCATTGGACCATGACCAATTTAGTCTCAATGTAAAGCCCAATTAATTATTATGATATCCTGAAAATGTGAGATCAATCCGATGAAAAATAAGAAAACTAGCGTACTTTATGTAAACCAAGTCATTTACTGGTTTGTCAATGGGAATTCACAAGGTGACAGTCGAGTAACAGGACAGTGCACGACTTGTAATTCAATGAACCAGCCACACACTGCAAATTATGAGCGTTTACTTTTGGACAAACTAAAAGTAAACTCAAAAGTAAACGCAATGCTAAACACTTATGTGAGCCAAACAACTAAGCTGTTTTCCACCCAGCCTTTAATCAATAACTGTCCCATTATATCACAGATGGTGGAAACATCTGTGATCATATTCACTCACTTGGAGCATGCTTTGAGGTCAATTGGGTGCAAAATGCAAGAAACGTTTAGTTTTGCGTTTACTTTGTCCAAAAGTAAACGCTCATAATTTGCAGTGACAGTGGGTTCGAGAACTGTTTAACAAAACTTTTTTTAAATTGCACAGAATATGCATGCATCTGTTTTGCGGATTTATTTAGCAAGACTTGTACCCTACTTTTTACCCCTGGGACTTAAGATGGGTGCCCATCCTAGTCTGAGATATAAGCTCAAATAGGGGGTGGGACTTAAATCGAGTATGGGACTATAATACATGTACACGCGTCAGTACGGTAATATCAAAATTTCAAGAAAATATCACGGTTAATTCTATGTGTCGTGAAACCCCGTAACTGATAGTGTCAATACATCAACCGACACAACTTAAATATAGGGGTGGGTTGGATGAACTCTTAACCCACTCCCCTCTTGGGCCACTCACTATTCTTAAGCCACCGCCTTTTCATTGGGAGTAGGGCAATGAATATGTATATTGGGTTTAAAATACTTATGATTGATATAAATACTTTTGATAATTAAAAAAATATTATATTTATGAACTATCTAGCTGACGAAGTAAGGGAGGAAAGAATGAAGGAAGAAAAGAAGGAAGAAAAGAAAGGGAGGAAGGAAGGAAGCTGATGAAGTTACTATATAGGAATAGGGGAAGGATGAAGGAATGAAGAAAGGAAGGGAGGAATGGAGGAACGGAAGAATGAAGGAAGATATGAAGGAAGGAATAAACACAAGGATGACAATATATTGGTTCGCTTGTGCACCTAATATCCTGATAAGGGCATCACCAAAAAGGAATGAATAAGAACCAACAGAAGGAATACCACTTACCACATCAGGGAATATATGAAATTTCATATAATGTGAGTTGGCGTCATCTAATGTTCTGTACCTCAAACCACACCTTGGGCACGGGTACACGTTCAGCCCCTTCTTTACCTGAAAATATAGTGAAAAAAGAATAAGCTGATGACTTTCATGAGAAGTCTTTTTTTTGAATACTTCCCCAACTAATATATATGTGTCACATTTAATAAAGTGGGTACTTTTTCCATTAAACAAACAGTCTAGAACACTTTCAAAATTGATTAAAATGAAATTCAAATAAATTATTCCTAACATAAAGAGCTCAAAGTCTCGAACAAAGTGATACAATTTATTCAATTACATAATTTGGCAATCCTAGCCATACCCATTGATGCCATCTGTGAAAACCTGCCACATGGTGGGATTTTTCATTGAAGACATATCATAAGATAGCTGAAACTGCGCTGATTACAGAACTGTTTCGATCATTTTTCTATGATCACTATAAAAAAGTTATGAGTGATGATGATTGTAATGTCATAAAAAGCTACAAAACAAGAAATGAAGAGTTTGTTTCCAAAAGTAGCTAACTCGCTATAATAAGTGAAATAGGAGTAAAGCTACATTTTTTTAAATGAGGATGTGGCACTTCTTTGATTATGCCTATGCTTATCTTCTGCCCTAAGAAAAATACCATACATGGAAGCTCAAAAACTGGTTTGATTTCTGGTATATACATTCATTTTCCATAAGAAAGGGAGATGTTATGGGTTTAAGTAATACCGCCCATGACTAGACGAGATCGACAACATGTGTGTAATCAATCTTTATGAATTTGTCTTTCGGCAGCTCCAAAGTTACCCCCTGCATCGCGCTGGTTCCTAATTTTCAATACGATTTATTCCGTCAAAATAAAAAATCGGGTTCCAAAGCGTCGGCAACAACTATTTTCCTTTCATCTTCGAGCTCCCGAAAGAGAGATTCAATCTTTATTCAAGCAATCACTGACCATAAATTATACAATGCGAGAAAAAAGAAGGTAGATGAAAGCCCAGGACAAAAATCGGAACCACACAGTGGTCCAGGTTTAACTCATGGCTGAACAACAAACAAAAATACATCAACTAACCACAAAAATCAATGTCCAACCGGAACCAGGAGATACACAGAAATAGAGCGAACCCAGCCAAGTGGAACTATGTGCAGGGATAGAGATTCACACCTTGAGGTAGGGTTGATCATCGCTTCCCCATGCTGGCTCTTGCCTCGCATTCCAAATAGTGTAGCTGCACATAAGGGCCAACTTGCTGAGTTCCTTCATGAATTGCTTTCATGGTTTGGCTTTGACAAAGGTGAATATTGCTTTGATATTACTAATATTATCTGGTGTGATTAGATAACGAGATCCAATTTCAAAACATGTGAGGTCACAGGTAAGCCATTATCAGAAATGTCGGAAACAAGGTTTTCGTACTTACTGGACTAACGATCATGGGCTTTCTGAATGTTAGTCTCAAATGGTACAGACAGTCAATCCAATAAGGTGGATGGAGTTGTCATTCCTTATTGTGGATAACAATGTCGGGTTTCAATTTCGATACCATAACATTGACTGGGAGTGTGCCGCCCGTAGTTGTAAATCCGGCAATGTCACTAAAGATCTAAATGTCTTTACCTGTGGCCTCGATAATAGTTTTCAGTTTTACAAGAATGTGGCGAAGGATGGAATTATGGCGCCACGTAAGTCTGCCTTGGCTAAGGGACACGGAACAGAAATTAGAGGATGCAGAAGTGTTTCGTGATTACCACATAATTTACATTTAGTTTGCTTTCTTTTACCACATGTCCCGAGATTACTAAATGTGGGCAGATAATCAATCCCAGAACGAATGGCAAAGCTCAGTACACACCCCTGGGGAGATCATAGATCTCCAGGTGAGGTCTGCGTTTTCCGACTCAATAAGTTTCAGCATATTTCCCTGTTGGACATACTCCCTCCAGAAGAGGAGACGGTCGTCACTAAATATAATGAGATCTTTGACAATCTTTTTGATTTTAGACCATGATTTTGGTTGATCAGATTCAGATGATGAGGCTTGTTTTGAGGCCTGTTCATACTTGTCATTCCAACGTTTAGAACCATACTTGTTTTTCTTACGGGTCTATTATGAGTCCCTATTTAGTTTTGATTTGAGCACATGCACAACGCGGTTATCGGCTTAGGATTCAATATTATATAGGAATTAAAAAATGGAAACTCAGTCAAACATGTAATGCGAGTCACAGGATAAAACCACCAAATAATTATAAGTGAATCAGATGGCTATTACTATCACAGATGGCTTTTAATCGTCAAAGGACATATAATAAGGCAAAAATACATGTTAATAAAGTTTCCTGAAACGACCTGTAAAGGAAACTAATTTGCTAACGGTCAGGGGTTGAGACCTTGTTTGACCTTTCAGGTCACCATTGGCGAATCAGCGCACAGTTTAATTTTTCATGCGGTTTTCAGGTTTTGTGTTGGGCTCGTTTCGTACATCCAGTCATTCTGCATTTTGGTTGCTACGGGTCATGTTGCAGTAAAAAACTTATGACAAAGTTAAAAAAACCTTGTCGTTAAGGTGGTTATCCGTGTCTCATCGTAGGCCAATTTATGAATGTTGTACTTTGCTATGCTTCTTGCTAGTGGGTTTTCGTTGAAATAATATTGTAAAGGTATTGACAGGCTGGCCGTGACGTGGGGTGACGTCACATCGGGAGACCCATATTTTCTAGTCTCTGAAATATTGAAAATACTTCAGGTTTGGAGTACCCGCATCTCCGGAGAAGATGTAAATTAGTCAAATCAACATCGAACTATTCATAAATCTTTGTCGAACAAAAATGTTTCGACAAATTTTCAAAAACACTTTACCAAAACAAAACAAAAATCAAAATAAGGTGCGCCTGAAAATAAGAAATACAATGTCAAGTTGCATTGAAAACAGAAAACTTCATTCAAATACCTCTTAAACGTTTAAACTTATAAATTTTGTGAGAAAACTCCAGAATATAATATTCGAAAACAAACCACGCCATGTGGCATGTTGTATACGTCACAATCTAAAATGGCAGATCTTCAGAAAATGTGGTTGAATTTTGAACTTATAATGGTCCGAAAAGAATCCAAAAACAGTCCAAATTTAGCGTAGTAAATCCAGTAAAAACACCCACACGAATTATCGACCACCATGTGAGAAAATTCTTAACTAATAGGATATATAATATATTCCGATGGAGAGCTCCACGAGAACACGTCTTTCAAGGTGTCCAATTGAAATAGGGTGACGGGCTGGCCGTGGCGTGGGGTGACGTCACATCGGGAGACCCATGTTTTCTAGTCTCTGAAATATTGAAAATACTTCAGGTTTCGAGTACCCGCATCTCCGGAGAAGATACAAATTAGTCAGATCAACATCGCACCATTCATAAATCTTTGTCAAACAAAAATGTTTCGACAAATTTTCAAAAACACTTTACTAAAAATGTTAATTTCAAAATAAAGTGCGCCTGAAGTACAATGTCAAATCGCATTGAAAAACTTTTAAACTTATGAATTTTGTGAGAAAACTGTAAATGTTGACAATTTGGGACATATTTTAAAATAACAACAATTTGGCCATGTGCAATTATCAAAACAATGCCCCATAGTACTGTACATCTTACGTTTTCTTCATTGCATTTCATTAAGGACATTCTTATCAATGCTTTACTTAAGTTTACTACAATAAAAGAACCATTATAAACACTTCAAAAGAAGTAAGTTCCCCTTTAGGGGTTCCCTTATATTTCCAAAACAATACATTGGAATGAAATGGGGTTTTCAGTCAAATGATTATGGGCTTCATACCAATACTTGACCAAAATTTCAAATCAACAGGTTCTGTCATGCTCGAGTGAGCACGTCTTGAATGACGGAATGTCCAAATTCAAAAGTTGCCAAAATAACGTTTAATTTCAAAAGTTGCTAAAATAATGTTTAGTAGCAGGTGTATCCACCGCGTTGTTGTATGACTTGCCGACATCGACATCTCATAGTGTTGATGAGGCGCGCCACTCGATGCTGTGGGATGGCATCCCACTCTTGTTGTACCAAAAGACGTAAGTTAGCAAGATTAGTGTGATCATCCACTCTACGATCCACGGCCCGCTTTAACTGATCCCACAGATGCTCGATTGGGTTGAGATCTGGGGAGTTCGCAGGCAAAACCAAACGCTCTATACCTTCATTTTCCAAGAACTGATTAGCCACTCTTCCCCTATGTGGGCGCGCATTCATCCATCAGGACAAATCCATTTCATAGCTCCAGCGTTAGGGAAGCACATGTGGTCGCAGCACCTCGCCAACATACCGAATGGCGTTGAGATTCCCATTGATTTGAACGAGATCGGTTTTCCTTGGCACTGCTGATGCCCGCCAATACCATTACACTGCCTCCTCCAAACGCTGTAACAGGTACCACACAACATTCGTCAATTGATACACCAACGTGGTGGATACACACACTACTAAACATTATTTTAACAACTTTTGAAATGGGACATTCTGTCATTCAATACAAGCTCACTCAAGCATGACAGAACCTGTTGATTAGAAATTTTGGTCAAGCATTGGTATGAACCTCATAACAATTTGACAGAAAACCCATTTCAACCCAATGTATATTTTTGAAAATATAAGGGAAACCCTAAAGGGGAACTTACTTCTTTTGAAGTGTTTATATTTCCACCATGTTGGCTTAAAAAATAGTGAATTATATAATTCAAATTTCTGGAAATTTCCAGTACCCGGAAATTACCAAGGGCTATAACATTGGACCTGAACATGCTACAGATGTAGAACAAAGTTTAAAAGATGTATTTTGTAACTCTCTTCCATATTCTGTGTATAACTCAATTTCAACAAAAAGTAAGTTAGCTCCTTTTGGAACTATAAGGTCTTCAAATCATGAAAACAGGGCCAAAAGATACATTCATGTGGTTAAATAAAATAACATTATAAAGGTTTAAAACCCTAATAACCCCACTAGACCATACAAAATCATCCAAAATAAAACTATCTCCACGCGCGTGCTGCTGCATTGGCTCGATTACGTCACCTACCGCAGGCTTATGTGGCCACGAAGTTTGAGGCCGCATATGCGCTGGGGAGTTAGCTCAGTTGATAGGGGCACAGACTTGGGTGCGAATGGTCCCGCGATCGACTCCTGGGGGGTTTTCTGTGATTTTTCGGGTTAAAAAAATGGTACTTTTTCCCCCTCCCCCCGATACACTCAAAAACATAGCCGTGGGAGTTGGGGTTAATAGAAAAGTGACAAAGTAAGTTTTTGAAGGTGGAATTTCATATATGATGAAGTATTTGGAAATAAATGTTCTACACAAATCTTTAAAATAAAAAAAATTACCCATAATCCCTTGTTCACATTTTGCGACATCCGATGGTTTTTCACAGATCGCATGACATATTTCCCCATTAATTAACTACATTGTTTGCACTTAAAATGTCCCACTTCATATTTGAATTTCATAATACATTAAGGCCATGCATTTTGAACTCGCCACCCAAAAATGGTGGCGTTATTGCGATTTTCCAAATTGTGTTCCGTTCAATTTATGATAACTCAGCAACACAATATTAAAAAGATATTTTCATGATTTTGGTCTTAACTGAAGACAAATAATGTCCTTATAAAGCTTGCAAATTAGAATTGATTGGCTCCATGATTAGTGGAGATATGGTTGATTGACTCGGGAACAACCAAGGGGGAGTGGTACACACAAACTCTATGGGAAGTCGCATCTACTCAAATCAAATCATGAAATTTTGGACACGATAGGGGCTAGCTACAAGCATGATTTTGGTCATTGGCTAAAATAGTCATGCAAGTGTTTTGAACATTTTTGTCCTTATCATTTTGTTTTGTTTATAAAATACCAACTTTTACGTAGGTAGCGTGTATCAATTTCTGTTAGCCAAATTTAGAGGGGGTGGGGGTGGGGGTGGGGGGTTTAGCCAAACGAAGACCAGGGTTTGACCATGATTAATCTGAGCTTTTCAACCATTTCAACTGTTCAGTTCAGTATGCAAGTAGGCCCATAAACATAGAGAGTATTTCCCCAGAACTTATTGTTCTAGGGACTCCCCTGTCGGAGCCTGCTTACCGTTGTTCGATGTTTTGATCTGACTCATTTGCATCTTTCCCGGAGATGCGGGCATTCCAAACTGAACTATTTCCAATATTTCAAACTAGAAACACGGGTCGCACCGACGTGACGTCACCCCATGTCACGCGCCAGCCCGTCACCCAAATTTCGCTTGGACTACCTCGAAATAATCCAAACTACTTCTGCTTTTTGTCGCAGGGGGCTTAGGGCGGCCGGGCGATCAAAACATCGAACAACGGTAAGCAGGCTCCGACAGGGGAGTCCCTAGAACAATAAGTTCTGGGGAAGACTCCCCTGTCGGACTGCTTCCCGGTTCGATGTTTTGATCTGACTCATTTGCATCAACCCAGTTTAGCACAGAACCTGGAGGAGGTGCGATAAAAAGCCAAACACCGCGTATATTATTTATTAATTTAAAGGATCAGATCTTGAAAGGCCCACATCATAATTACTGATGTCAGAACCAGAAAATCGAACCACGGTAAGCTTAGCTTCATTCTAGCGTTTTTACTCAAAACCCGAGAAGCCTAGCTCAACCTATAAATAAATAACTGATAGACCAACTAACCTAATTTCTTGGATTTCTGCCCGCAACAGGTCCGGCTAGAACCTTGCGGGCGAATTGGCCCCTGAGCGAGTTTCCGTTAATGCTCCTGTAGTAGGCAGCGGAAACGTTGAGGTGGCCTTCCATGAAACGGCCTCACATATCTCTCTCACGGACAACCCCCGGTGGTAGGCCCATGAGGTAGCAATACTACGAGTTGAGTGTGCCGTAACACGCTCGTCATTAATAATTGCGTTAGAGTCTTTGACTACCTGAACCAGCCAGCGAGCAATAGTACTTTTCGCCGCAGGCTTATGTGGCTCGGAGTGCGTCAAAAAAAGTTGATCATTGTTTTTACCTCGCACTCCGGACGTCCTATCTGAGTAATACCTTAGACAGCGAACGGGGCACCATAACCTATCATCGTGCACAGATGACCCGGCACTGAGGGAAGGAAGGTAAAGGGTGGAGTACGAGTGCGAACTAGTCTCGTTCTTGGCTACAAAGCCAGGAACAAAAGACATTGTCACACCCGCGCGAGAAAGAGACATTGAAGAAAATGACAATGCATGAAGTTCAGAAGACCTTTGCGCAGAAGCAAGGGCCACGAGAATAACAGTCTTAAGAGTAATATTTTTGAGGGTCGCTTTCGCCATAGGCTCAAAAGGCGGACCCTTAATGTACTCGAGAACAGTGTTAAGTTCCCAGGCAGGTACGATCTTCCTGACTGGTGGCCTCTCGTTGAACATCCCCTTCAGTAGAAGACCGATCTCACCGCCATCATTGACAGTGGATCCGTCCTCAAAACCTACGTGGACTGACATGATCGCGGACTTATAATTCCGGACAGAAGCTGCCTGGAGTCCTGAATCAAACCTCTCAGTTAAAAATAGCGAAATGCTATTTACATCTGCTCGAGTGGGAGAGATACCTCTCTCATTACACCACTCGTAGTAGGGAGCCAAACGCTTAGAATATGTCTTGAGCGTGGATTGGCGTCGACCCGAGGCGACCAAGCCTGCAGACCTTTGAGAAAAGCCTTTCTCCTGGCATCGTTGCCGGATAATGGCCAAACAGTCAACTGTAGGTGCTCGTTTGGAAGGAATTCGCCGTGAACTCCCTGCCTGAGCAGGTCCTGAAGTGGAGGTAGCAACATGGGGCGACCCACAAGAAGATCTACCATTGGACGAAACCACACGTGTTTCGGCCAGAAAGGGGCTATGAGCAGGACGTAACAGTCGTCTCTTGCCACCTTTTCTACCACTTTTGGAAGCAGCGATATTGGGGGGAAGGCGTAAGCCGTAAGTCCCGTCCAATCCACTGATAGAGCGTCTGCGGCGTACGCCCTCGGATCGCGAGTCCGAGAGCAATACACCGGTAGCTGTTTGTTCTGGTATGACGCAAACAGGTCGATCGCTGGGTGACAAAATCGTACAAAGATTGTCTGTGCTATCTGAGGTGCTAACGATATCTCCGTGGGGTCGGACGTTCGTCCCCTGGAAAGATCGTCTGCAAGGATGTTTGTGACACCCGCGATGTGAATCGCCCGCAGAGTGATCTGGTGATCTCGACACCATGTTATGAGTCTCATGGTGTGGCAACAGAGGGTGGGAGATCTTGTCCCGCCCTCCCTGTTCAGGTAAGCTACCACCGTCGAGTTGTCCGTCTGGACAAGGACACTGTGTCCCTGTAGATCGGATTCGAACCATTGGAGAGTCTTCTCCACTGCCCAAAGTTCGAGCAGGTTGATGTGTACCTGAGCCTCTATGCTTGACCACCGGCCGAAGGCGCGGTTGTCTAGCCAATGGCCTCCCCAACCCAACATTGACGCGTCTGTCGTGATGACACGACTCGTCGGCGGTGATGGAAAAACCATCCCCGATGTCAGGTTGGCAGGTTGGTACCACCAGTGGAGTTCCTCTTTGATCAGGTCTGAGATAGGAACCATTCTGGACACTGAGTGAACACTTGGCTTGTAGTGCGCCAGCAGGTGAATCTGAATTATCCTCATATGGAACCGACAAAGCGGGATCAGATCTACCATGCTGGCCATGAGGCCCAATACTTTGAGCCATGCTACCGCCGGCGCCACACTCGCTTCCGCTAGGATTCGAGCGCAGGCAGCCATGTTGTGTACTCGTGCCAGGGAAGGCATAACCTGACCCTTCGACAGGTCTAGTCGTGCCCCGAGGTATATCGGCGACTGTGTCGGAACGAGATTGGATTTCTTGTAGTTCACTACAAAACCCAGTCGCGTAATCACCTGGATGACTAGCTGTATGTGGTGCGCTGTCTCTTCTCGAGACTTCGCATACACCAGCCAATCGTCCAGATACTGACAAATGTTGACGCCCCGGCGTCTCAAGTATGCTCCCACCTCTCTCACTACCCGGGTAAACACCCTGGGCGCTGTGGAGAGGCCGAAGGGCAGACATGTGAACATGTACGCCTGGTCTTGTACTTGGAAACGCAACCATTTCTGGTCCTTGGGAGCAATCGGAACGTGAAGGTAAGCATCCTTGAGGTCCAAAGACGCTGCCCAACAGCCTTTGATCGGGCAGCGGAGGACGGAGGCCAATGTTTCCATCCTGAAGCGCTGAGGTTTGATAAACCTGTTCAGCGGCTTCAAGTTGAGAATTGGTCTCCAGTCGCCTGTCTTCTTTGGTGCTAGGAAAAACGTAGACCAAAAACCCCCGTGAAACGGGGGGAAGACAGGGACTATGGCCCTCTTGTCCACAAGGGACGCTACCTCGTTCAACAGGAGTGATCGAAGTACTCTGTCGGCTGGCAAATGTGTTTGCCTGCGACGCGAGTGCGGTGGCGAGGTGAGAGTAAACTCGATCTTGTAACCCCGCTCTACCGTCTCCAGTAGCCAGTTGGACGGCGAAATGGTGATCCATTCCGCGCTGAACTGAAGCAAGCGCCCGCCCACCGGTGGATATGAGTCCACCGGTGACACCACCGTCTGCAGAGGAGCTAAGAGCTCCCCGGACGGGTGGATGGCAGGCGCCGCGCCCTCAGGGAGTTGACTTCTTACCAGAGGTCTTAGGGCGCTTACTGCCCTTAGACGCTGCTGGACCAGAAGTCTTCCCCCGGCCACCACGACGTCTCTTCCCACCGGAAGGAGTCGAAGCGGCAGCGGGCAAGGCTACTGAAGGTACCGCACCAGAAGAACCCGAAGTGGAAGGTTTCGTCGAAGATCTCCGTTTACCAGATTTCTTCGATTTCTTCCTCCTCTTCTGGCTCTTCAACGCCGCCTCCGTATCTACCAGTGACTTCTCATCGAGAACCTCTCTAGCTCGCTGTTCCACCAGCTCGCAGAAACGGTTTCCGAAAAGAAATCCCTGAGTAGAGAGCTCGACCTTATTGAGCGAGTCAGCGAACTGCTGCCCATAGGTCGAGCTCAGGAGGGAGAGAGCGTTCGATTGGCGTAGAGATGTAAGCCTGTGAGCCGCGGACATCGAAGACTGTAAGGATTTGTGAGAGAGATCTGACAACAGATACGCCTCACGAGCAATCTCCGACGCCGAGCCTGATCCTGAAGCAGTCAACCTGGTAAGGTGTTCCGCAACGGTAGAACTGAATGCAGAAAGTCTGATAGACGCCCGCAAGCGACTGTCAACCGACTTTAGACACTCCTCCCAATACGGGGAGTACGTTCCGTGATCATGAGCTTTTCCCTCAACTGGTAGGCGTTTTTGTATTTCTGGGTCCATGGTAGGCACCTTGAGATACGTATTGAAATCATCGTCGGTCACTAGACAGCCCTTCTTGTAGGCCTTCTTAGACGGAGGAGATTTCGCCGCCTCCCAGACAGACGCCAAGTCTGCAGGAAGAGTCAGCGCTGGCTCAACTGATTCTGAGAGTAATGGACACGTAGCGCTAAACACACTAGGTGTGACCGCTGGACGACGCGACTCGTAGGCTATGCCTAGGTCCCGCGCAACGCGGGACAGGATCGAGTGCGTGTCTAACGGAAAGCCATTAGCTCTCTCCTCAGCTGGTAGCGGGGGTAGAGGTACCGATTCGTCGGAATCCGACTCATCATCCTCTCCCGATCCCTTTCCCTCGCCCGAAGAGTCAGACGAACCCGACACGGATTCATCCTCACTCTCTGGACGGGCATCATCCGAACACAAATCCATATCCACCACGCCGGCAACCGGCACAGGGACTTGGATTGGTACTGATGAAGAGGGGATACTCCCGCCGAGATCCGGGCGAACAGGGTTCACCGTAGGATTCCCAGCACTAACTACCGACGGAACTTGAGGAGGCGGTGCATACTGCGCCTGAGAGGCGAATTGCATACCGGCTGGCTGTCCAGACTGCCACGGGTAAACCATACCCGGCGGCTGTCCGTACTGCCAAGCTCCTACACCGTACGGATAAGCGGGAGGGCTAGCAGCCTGCGTAAGCAAAGGGTTGTACGACCCTTGCCATGCTGGTGCTTGCGCCCAAGGTTGATATGCTTGGTACTGGGCCCAGGGCCCTGCACTCTGCATACCGCCTGCCGCTGTTGCGTAACCACTCACCCCCCCCCCCCCCCCCTTGCTGCAACATAGCATGTTGCTGCATAGGAGCGTTAGAGTAGAACGCATGAGTATTATCCGTGACCACCGAAGCAGTTGGAATGGTACTCATCATGGGATAAGCTTGTCCTAATCCTCGATCACCGTGACCGGGAGGATAATGACTGGCAAATCCACTAGACATAATACCACCATTCGGCGTGGACGAGTGAGCACTCAATCCTGCCTGAATAGGGCGATTATGACTAATCCCTCCCTGGTTATCAACCGTGGCTAATCGTAAGCCGACAGGAAAACCGGGGGGCGGGGGTAGATCTCGGAGAGTTCTACTAGCGGAACAAACAACGGCAGGCTCAGGGCCGCCCGCCATCGTTGTTACCACCGACTGGCTGGTAGGTGTACCCATACTACCCGAGGTAGCTAGGGCAACTCCCACCGCCAGCGAACCAGCTACTAGTGCGGGGGCGAACCCCACACTCTCACTGGCAGAAAGCGCCGTAGCTGCGGGCACCGATTCTCTCGGACCGCTGCTACTGGCACCCGGCGTGAAAGGTACTAACTCAGGGGTCGACATAACCCCCGAGCTTTCGCCTAGCTCGCCTGACGGAGTAGCGTACTTAACGGGGACCAGTCCCGTCTTTCCACCACTCACGCCGACCGTTTCTACATGCCGATCAGACCGAGCCTGATCGTTAGCCGAAACAGCCATGGAAGCTCCTGTTACAGAGCTCCCCTCCCCCGTGAGAAGGAGGCCGTCGGGCGTACCAACGGACTTTCTACCTACAACATTAACAATACTGATACTGCGAGTGCGTAAACCCTTAGTAAAACCTTTCTCCAAGGCATCAAAGTGACCAGGAGTAAGACCCTTACAAAAGGAATCACACTGATCTGCTCGAGAGCACGATCGGTGGGCAAGACATAATACATGTAAATCCCAATCGGGGATAAGAACAGGGCACTCGGTACATTGGTGCGACATGATTGGATTATGTAAACACAGAACACTGTATAAGTAGAACGTAGATAGGTAATAAACCAAGCGCTAAGCGGCGAAAAGTACTAAGCTGCTGGGCTGATTCAGTAATGTAGTAAGACGAATTATAATCAATCTATTGATGTAGTGAATAAAGATACAAATTCAGTCAAACGCGTATATATAACACGGAATTATCTACCACTGGGGGGATTATCCGTGACTCAACTATTATATGTCACAGAGGGCTTACGTAAAGCTGTAAGGATACATAAAATAGGTATACACGTTAAAGGGAAATCAAAATGTCACTTGAAGTGCCTCTGATCTTAATTATATATATTTACATGTACATAATTTAACATACTTGAGGTTTAATCATTTTAGGATTTTAGATTAAAAGTTAAAATAAAGTATGTATCCAGCATCTATTTCCATCACGAATTCAGCCTCAGCGCGATTGGGTGCTTTTTGGGCGCATTTGTTATGACGTAATTTTGGTTCCTACGATACGCACGATCGATGTGTTTAGAACTCATCAGCTGGTCATTTCTATTTACCACACGCCGATTGATGAACCTTACTACATTACACAGACTACATCGATTTATATAAAGATACATCACCAAGATCCATAAACGATATCGTCCATCACAAATAATAATCCCAGCGATCCAGTACGAGTTCAATAAAGATCCAAAGCGTATCCGGACTTGCGGAAAAATATTATTACTAAAAACAAAGAGCCGCCATATTGTATACGTCACAAGTAAAATGGCGGACTCCTCGGAAAATTAGAATTTTACGTTCAGTTTTTAAATGAATTTTGGTACTTAAATGGTCCGAAATGAAACTAAAACGAGCCAATTTTAAGCGTATAAAATCCAGGAAACTTATCACCCACACGAATTAGGCACGCCACGTGACAAACTCTCAACTCAAGATCCTAAAATCCAGTTATACGGGAGCTCCGACAGAAACACGTCTTTCGAGGTGTCCAAGCGAAATTTAGGTGACGGGCTGGCGCGTGACATGGGGTGACGTCACGTCGGTGCGACCCGTGTTTCTAGTTTGAAATATTGGAAATAGTTCAGTTTGGAATGCCCGCATCTCCGGGAAAGATGCAAATGAGTCAGATCAAAACATCGAACCGGGAAGCAGTCCGACAGGGGAGTCTCAGAAGCGATGTGCGCCAAGAAAATCCTTGGGATTGTATAGATGCCCGGGGCCGGGACTTGTCAAGGGAATTACTCAAGATTTATGCCCTGCCCGTCTGGGACTTTGGCACCCAGGGGCAGGGTTGCAATTGATTTATCAGCACAATATCAGCAGAATTCTGCACATATGGCTTTACCAGAATGTCTATAGCACCATCACTTCAACCCTTTTCCAATAAAGGGTTCTATTAACCTATCTTTGTGCCCCTTTAAACGATGTCATCATTCGATGGGGAGGTCTGTCTTAACCCTAACACCCTTGAGTACTATGAATCACTACGATGCGGTGTGCTTGTGTCACCCGGCTCAGCAGTTTTTCGATGAAATAATGGCCCCAGGGTACATGTATATATGGCGGAATATACTCTGCCATGCATGGTTTCCCCCGTGGCCTAGCAGCAGATCCGTCTGCCTCTGAACCCAGAGGTCCGGGGTTCAAGCCCCATGGGATTGGGGGCACTTTTTCCCCTCGCTATTTGGCCGTGAAAAAAATTCTTTGGAAAAGGTGCCTCTGGGTTGGGGTTATGATGACGACATCATTTGGTTCACACAATTTGCTTACACTAAGAATGGGTAAATGCTCAAAAGACGCCTTCCTTCCATCGGCCACAAGCTTAACGTTTGACAGGTTTGTCTTGTGTCTCGCATCCCACACTACTGTAGGATATAGAGGTTGCAATCTCTCCAAACTTTTTGCATACCCACCTTATGATATGCATTCTAGGTGTATGGTAAAAAGGCATAACAAGTTTTTTGGCATCTGGGTAGGGAAATTACTAGTTTTAACCAATAATCTTGTCCGCCTGGTGTGTAACACATACAATTGTAAATGGGGAAGATGGGGGAATAAATTGTCACTCTCTGACTGGGAAACAATCCGGGACCCTCTGCTCTAGAAACCACCTTCCCAATATATACAACCGCCAAGCCATGATATCATATGTTTCCGCAGGATATCGCATTATAGGCTCAGTTGATTATATCTAGGCCCCGGAGGATCCCGCGATTTTTTTAGGCAAAAACCGCGAGGCGAGATTACTAAAACCGCGATTCACGGGATTTGCAACCAAAACCAAGAAATACCGCGAAAATAAACCAAATGCGAGAAACCGCGACCAAAAATGTGACCCGAAAAATCACCCCCAAATATCACCTCTTTAAAAAGTAAATAAGCTTACTTTATAGTCCATTTTTCTTCTCTGCAAGAAAATATATTGATTTCCAAATTAATCCCTGGCAGAGGGGTTAATTTGCGTAAAATTCCAATTAATGTCCTCCGTTTTGACATTTTTGATACGGAAGAAATATTTGTTTTGAACACGCGCCGCCATCTTGATTGAGTACATCCCCCAGTGGCTTCCAGTCGATCTTAAAAATTACCGTGCGTTAAATTGATAGCAAAATGTAGAGGGCGGCAGAGTCTTAGTCAAACCCGTTTCCAGCAACCTAGGCGGCATGATCATTAATCATTATGGGATGCATTACGTCAGAACATGTGCGATCTCAATTTGATGATACAAATTTTACGGCGCGGCGTAACATGGGGAAAGTAACATACGGGAACCAGACATTGTTTACATATAAAAGGTATTTTCCGGGGGGATTTTCCCAACCAAGTTTGCATTGGTATGATTGGTACGATAGATCGAAATTTAACATGACATTTCAAGATTTTCTTGGACTAATTACGGTCGATTTTTGTTCCGCGAAATCTCGGCATACTTTTAGAAAACCGAGACAAATGGTAAAACCTGAGATTCACGCCGAGAAATCCGTGATCGCGGGAACCTCCGGGGCTTAATTATATCGTTAAAAACCCAAGCAAGCGTGCGCTGGGAGATAGGTTTTATTACTGATAATGGAGGTATGTGGGGAAGGATTAGAGGTGGGCCGTGGAATGGAAGTAGGGGAGGAAAGAGTGAAAGACAAATCGCTGCTCCCTAATTGTGAAGATACTATAGATGAGGTGACCGTTGTTTACATCAGTAGTGTTTACAAATTGATTAGCGCCTGGTCTAAAGACATGCTAGAGGTACTAGTCCATGACTACTGCATACATTACTATATGAAAGCAAAACACACATCTCTGAGCGCCAATTTTAAAAGCAAATGCCCTTTTGGAGCGCACGCAAACCGCCGGGCAACCAGATTTAGTACCTGGTCTCTCATTGTGCTTAGGGATGCATATCATGACTATTGCACTATTACACCGTAATCATGGTAAGTAATGATCAATCAAGTGTGAATTAAAGCACTGTTCCCTGTAGGTGCGCACGCAAACCGCCGGGCACTACGTCACCGGTCACACCATCTATAGCCTAAAGACAAAATAAATAATTAAAATGTAACTAAAACACCTTTTATTGGTGCCAAGGTTGGATGACTTACGAGTTATTATGTGAAATAATTTACTCATAGGTAATTCACCCACATTTGACAATCATAAGTCATACTTGAGAGACATACTGACCTTACTACTGTATGATGACATGTTATTCTTGTTGCAGTTGAAACCTCTGAAAAGTGAAATCAAGAGTTGTTTTTTAAATTAATTTGTTTTGACATTGTGATCATTTAAAACAAACATCATTTGCAGTGGCATACATAATTTTTAAATACAAAATAATAACAAAAATGGAAAGGTTAACAATGATGGAAAGGTGGTAAGCAATTCAAACTAATAAATAAAAATCCAGAATCTCAAAATCTTTGCATTCACTGCTGTTTTAGCCATATGACCAATATATCATTCATGATGGGCCTAAATTTAGCAATTTGTTGGTTTTTATTATCACCTGGCTGAACATACATGAATGTAAATTGTCCAATATCGTTCAAACAAATATTGCATGCTTTTTCATTGTGCAATAGAAAAAGCATATTACATTGGTCCAATTTTGGATTGTTCCATCGCACTCATCTTCATCTCATGTAATCAGGGGCGCCCACACCCTTATTTTTGACAGGGCATCTTTTTGACAGAGGGCTTGATTTTGTGGGGGCCCAGGCATCCCTATTAATGCCCTTGTTATACCATTAAATGATGTATGAATGGTAAAACCATGATTAGGTCAAAAAAGTAATGATTGTCCTCGTTCTCCCGACCCTCTTAATTATTCCGACCCCAAAAAAAATATATATATATATATATTTTTTTTTAAATTAAATTTTTGTTGTTGAAAATTTCATTTCAAATACATGTACAATGTAAGTCGAAAATCAAAATTTTCATTTTTTTTTTAAGTGTTGAGAAAATAAAAAAACGCATCAAAATATTAAAGATTTTGTTCCCCATTTTGGTTACCACAACAAGTACCGTATTATCCCTATTAAGCGCCCAGGGCGGTTAGCAAAGTCATTATGGGTGGGCGCTTATTATGTTACCTTTTTAAACTCATTATCGTACTAAAAATAAAATGTACAAGTGGCCATTTGAAGATGCTGACCATTTGATGTCATTTGAAGATGCTGACCATTTATATATAAATCAATTTCATTTTAGTATTGCAATGGACCATGATGAATGATATTCAAAATGGTACTTACCTTAAGAATTATTTGATAAGAAATATTATCTGAAAATAAAAAGAAGAGGAAATTAAAGATGTAAATCATTTATTATACTGTTAATGGATTAGCATGATAATATTGAATTATAAAGTGTTAGTACCTCAGGCTCAAGTACTCGGACATTGGAACAATTATTTTTTGGTTTCAAACACGAAAAATAGTGAATTTATTACGCATTAGGTCTTGGTTGCCATAATAGCCCTCCCAAATTGGTGCCAATGGTGGCCATATTTGTCCACCTGCTAGGACTGACTATAATAGGCCTAGGCTCAGTTATTCTTCTTATTAAAATCATAATTCATGTTAAAGGTGCATTGAGAGATACGTATGGGAGTACACCCTCAATTATCCTGGAAATCAGTTTTTTTGCATCAAAGTAATAAAGGCATGTACTAAACCTTCTACCATCTGAAACAGTTTACCAACATTCGCCGTTTATCATATAAAATGTCATGATTTTCTTAGTTTCGATATGATCAAACTGCGCACTCCCATACGTATCTCTCAATGTCCCTTTAACATGATGAATTATGATGATCATATAAAAACTAGGTGCTGAATTCGGAAGTTATGCTATCGTTTTATGTGCGGAGTTTCATGGCAAATCTCAACCAGGAAGTGCCGTTATTTGCTTATTTGGCATGAAGGCGATGTTGGAATTGTATGACATTTTGGATTTGGGTTATGTTGATGATTATCTTTACGTTATTTGCTCATTTACATGTAGTATCGATACATCTCTCAATGCCCCTTTAAGGGAAGTGTCAACCATATTATTTTGATGCTCAACTTTTGCTTAAGTTTGAGAATATTGAATAAAAGTACATAAAAACAGTAAACATTTATAGAAAGGAAATTTGATAAGGACTCCGATGGTGATATCAATGTGATACAAAATAAACTAAATTTTGAGAAATGAACCAAAAAAGCAATTTTGTTTACCCCAAATTTTTCAGACAGCATAGCTATAAAAAGAAAAATACTGCAAGTCATGACTTGCGAATCTCCCTGGCTGGGAGATCAACTAAATGAGGTCAAAGGTCACAAGGGTCACATTCCCCCGGTGTTCGTGTTTGTTTTCTCAAAGTTTGAGTTTAATCGGGCAACTTTTACAATTTGACCTCTGGATGACCTCTAATGACCGTTGACCTCGGAGGACCTCCAATTTATTTTAGACATGTTCACCTGGTGTTCATGTTTGAAGTCAATTGGGCAACTTTTACAATTTGACCCCTGGATGACCTTTGACCTCAGATGACATATGCAAATTAGACCCCAAAAGATTGTTCACCCGACATTCATGTTTCTTTTCTCCAAGTTTGAAGTCAATCGGACAACTTTTTACGATTTGATCCCTGGATGGCATTTGACCTCAGATGACCTATGCAAATTAGACCCAAATAAGCAGGCACATTTTTTGACCATGGCCTACCTATCGCTGAAGTTTTGAAGTAAATCCGTCCATCCGTTCAAAAGATACAGCATTCGGGGGAAAGGCTAACCAAAAGGCACACCCGACACACCCACACACATACATACATGTACGCACATTGACATGATGACAAAATCCCCTTCTGGTTTTACCAGGGGGATAAATGGGGGGGGGGGGTCACAAATTTATCAAAGCATGCTTGCGTGAAGAAAAAAAAAAAGCGCATATTTTCATGATACACTTCGCACAGCTATTCGACTTTATTACTTTTCAGTGAGGGGGGGGGGGGGGGTCACAAAATAATGGACTGTATTGGTAGGGGGGGGTCATAAAAATATGCAGCTCTTGGATAGGGGGGGTCATGAAAAAATTGTCTGGGTCTATCCACATTTTTGGGACCCCCCCCCCTTCCAAAGAAAATGCCAGCCCCCTAAAGACCATACTGTCAAAGTGTCAAGGTCAACACGCCCTCCCAAGACCTAAGTCCTAAGGGAGCACAACACTATGTCACGTCCCATTGACTTTACACGGCGAGTACTCCATATTCAAGTCGCTGTAAATCCAGAGTGCTCGCGACTAGATCAGTGAAATTTCGATATGTTTTAGGACCATCTGTGTATTTTAACATATCTCAATATGAACTAAGAAAGGCCGTCAAGATTTTTTGCTAGAAGCCGTTGAAATTAAATGGTATGATTACGCGAGTGAATATTCGGTTCTAACCCGTTAATGCACCATGTGTGTAAATCGGCCCGTTATTTATATTTCAGCTAAACTCATCGAATTTTCTGTTGTAAACATTAAATATATAGTCCATAAAATCCATAAAACGCAAATTTGATATCATTACCAGTAAAATTGATGCCAATTTTGCACATTCACTTGGTCAAAAGGAACTATTAGCGTACTCAAGTTTTGCCGGAAGTGCCGCGCAAAACCGACTTAGTGGTGTGCTCCCCTAATATCTGTGATCTATGTTGGTCAAAGGTCAGGAACAGGTCACTATCGACTTTTAATAACTTCAAATGCGCGACTGTTATTCGTTGTCTGAGACGTCGAGACGCGACGACACCTCAGTTCTAGTTAGACCTTTTTTTTCGAGTCTACGTTGCGGATATTAAGCGGCGCGTCTGGTATTACACACGAGAAGATTCAGCGTGCGACGCAACGCAATGATCGAACAGCTGTCACAGCATTTGAAAATTTTAAATAACCACCATGTGCCTTTTCCTGACTCAAACTAAAACTTACCAATAAACAACAATTTTAAATAACCCAAAAGAAGGAGAGATAATCACTTCCGATTAGTAACTTATGATGGTAATGATAGAATATATATAAAAGTATAAAATAATAGAGAAATATGTAACAACAAGTGCCGGGTTGACACTGCCCTGAGCCTGCTGAGTCTGGAGGTTACTAACTTTATAATAATATAACTACTTACTTACTCAAGTTTAGACGAGACTCCCACCTTTCCTGCTCTAACTTTAGACTCAGAAAAGCTTTTCTTGAATTGAAGTTGAAACCTAACGAAGAAACATTGAAGAATGTATTGCTGCTAAAATTTAATGTTTAAAATAGGCCTAAAATGAACTTGTAAGCTTTAATTTGAACGACTAACACTACATGCACTAAGTCTAAGGCATAGCACGACGGTCAAGTGAATTGACAGGTCAAAAATATACTTATCTTTGCGCCAAAATAACCCGCCACAGCATCTTGATGACCATAATCCGATGACCATTGGATGAGCTCTTAATAAATATTCATTTAGTGTCAAATTTCCACCATCTTCGCTTCCACGTTCTTCCGAAACTCGTAAATCAAAATCAAAACAACTATTCCACCGCATAATATGTGCTAACGTGCAGTCAATGCAGTCGTTCCCAAGTTAACTCTTTTTCCAGTCGTCAAAAGTTGTTACACGTATGAAAAGGCGATTAAAACCATTCTAGACCATCTTTGTTTCTACTTCTTCTTCTTGATTTCCCGTTTTAAATCAAATTTATACTGGAAATCAATGAATTATGGATAAATGTTTAACATTTTTACGTCTTTTCGTTTTCGTTTTTCCTGGGTTTTCTATGTAACGACTGAATTGGAGACTACGTACGTGGCTCGATATCATTTACGTACGTGGCTCGATATTATTTATATAATTTATTTTTTAAAACAGATTTTCTCCTTTGTAATGATACAGATTGAAACAATATTTCAAAGGATAATGTTATTTATTATTTACTACATATTCATCAAAAAAAAAAGTGGGTTCAGGTGGGGTCAGAAAAGTGGGTTCAGAAAAGTCGGGTCAGTAAACGGCCGGACCCATGTTCTGCAGTGCTCACAAAGACCAATAGCAGCTAGGGCCTATAGCCAGGATTTGAAAGTTGGGTGTCCTACTAGGAGCGGAGCATCCACATCCCCATGTAAATTGCCCGCATCGGAAGCTGTGAGCTCCGAATTATTATTAATAAAAATCAGTCCAAATTTAAAGCATTGCGCAAAAAACAATGTTTTTGGACATAAAATAGTATATACCCACCTTTTGGTGTTCAAATTGTAAATAAATATTCAAAAACATAAAATGAAAATGAAAATAAATACATTTTAGGGTGTCCATTGAACAGCTTTAGCATTTGTTAGGGTGTCCATTTTTTGGACAGGGCGTCCATATGATGCCCAGACGCCTCTCTGGCTTTATGTCATGCTTACCAGGTATTAAAGGGGCCATGAGAGATTGCCGAGAAAATTGAAATTTGAAAAATCTGAATCGTTTCAATAGGAAAATGGTACATAGGAGATCTGAAGTGTAATAATACATGTATATGGGAAAACGGTTGAATGATGGGGCTAGAGAGAAATTAAGTTGAAGCAATTTATGTGGCGAGTAGTGCTGATAATTGTGACGTGTTCTACCAAAACCAGACACAATTGTGCAAGATATCAAAATTGAGTTAGGGGGCACAGCACTTAATAAACCGCAGTACTGATAAACCGCCCATTGGATTACATGTAAATTAGGGCTAAAAGAGTCGCTATTTTGGGCCCTTAGTAACCATTTTTGGAATGTCTCGAATGCTTAAATATTCTAATAAACAAACATTAAAATTTCATAAAATCGTCAAGAAGTGTTACACCTTCCAATTAGATTTTACGATACGATCATTTAAACAGCCCGGGCGCTTGCCTTCTAACCTCCAATCATGTGTGTTCATCCATGTGATAAATGTTTGGTACAATCGAAAATCAATATTTTGCAATATCCTGATCAAAGTACAAGAGATTATCTTTCATTTTAATTATGAAATGCTACCCTCAAGCCAAACTGATTCCCAAAGGACCCCATTAATCACAAAATAGTTTTATGTTTTTGCCGGAACTTACTACACAAAACGAGGAGTGATTTGGTGATATCTGTGCACCCTTAGTAATTGATTATTAAAGTAGAGATCTTTACAATGGTACTTTTATTTTTTTAATCAGACTTCCCAAAGCGGAGTTAAATCCCTGGGGTACTTTCGCCAAAATCGTACGTGGATGTGCCTACCGGACTTCGAAAATGTGACTTTCCCTATACCTATTTTTTGGCTAATTTCCCACCCATCAATATACCAATTTTGTAAGAAAAGCACCCAATTTTGCACAAATTGGACGCTTTTTCCAAAAATGCCTCAAAATACACCCAATTTATGCCAATTGGGCGCTTTGGTCTGTGATGAAAACCACCCCATCGCTATACCAATTTTTGTGAAAAGGCACCCCAAAAGGGAGGCACATATCAATGTGAGAACTCAATTCAAGTTGTCTTTATCAAAACTCCAAACTGAGATATCGTCCTTTAAAGATGAAAAAAATAGTTGTTAGTTTACTGTCTGAACATATCTTGAGAGAGCATTCACTTTATGTTTACACTCTAACTTATTTACATGAGCGGTCCTCCCTGTGTGTATCTTGTATCCTACTATCCTTGTTCACTGAAGCTTGTACATGCTGTTTATTTGCAGGTATGGGGATCAGACAAATTCAACCAATGTTTTGCAAATACTGCAAACAGAGATTTATTGGGAATGTACTTCGCTATCTATCACACCTACGTCACCATGAGCTGTGCATCACACCCTACTGGTATAAGAACCCAAGGCTACCACCGAAGGCAGGATGTGTTGAGTTGAAGAGAACAAGACATAACAGGCTGTGTGAGGTGAAGACACCCCCACCAACACTTCAAACAGTTTTTGCCAATCAGTGCTTCAACCAGACTGGTGATAAAAAACAACAGCAAATGATGCTTACAAAAGACAAATCTCACAAATGTCAATATTGTGACAAGTTCTTCAGCCAGGCTGATGACAAGAACAAACATGAAATGATACATACAGGAGACAAACCACACAAATGCCAATATTGTGACAAGTGCTTCAGCGGGGCTGGTAACAAGAAACAACATGAAATGACGCATACAGGAGACAAACCACACAAATGTCAATATTGTGACAAGTGTTTCAGCTGGGCCGGTGACAAGAAACGACATGAAATGATGCACACAGGAGACAAACCACACAAATGCCAATATTGTAACAAGTGCTTCAGCCAGGCTCGTAAAAAGAAACAACATGAAATGATGCATACAGGAGTCAAACCACACAAATGCCAATATTGTGATAAGTGCTTCAGCCAGGCTGGTCATAAGACCAAACATGAAATGACACACACAGGAGACAAACCACACAAATGTCAATATTGTGACAAGTTCTTCAGCCAGGCTGGTGAAAAGAACAAACATGAAATGATGCACACAGGAGACAAACCACACAAATGCCAATATTGTGACAAGTGCTTCAGCAGGGCTGGTCACAAGAAACAACATGAAATGATGCATACAGGAGACAAACCACACAAATGTCAATACTGTGACAAGTGTTTCAGCTGGGCTGGTGATAAGAAACGACATGAAATGATGCACACAGGAGACAAACCACACAAATGCCAATACTGTGACAAGTGCTTCAGCCAGGCTAGTAGCAAGAAACAACATGAAATGATGCATACAGGAGGCAAACCACATAAATGTCAATATTGTGATAAGTGCTTCAGCCAGGCTGGTCATAAGACCAAACATGAAATGACACACACAGGAGACAAACCACACGAATGCCAATATTGTGACAAGTACTTCAGCTTGGCTGATAATAAGACCAAACATGAAATGATGCATACCGGTGAAAAACCACATAAATGCCAATATTGTGACAAGCGCTTCAGCAGGGCTGGTAACAGGAAACAACATGAAATGACGCATACAGGAGACAAACCACACAAATGTCAATATTGTGACAAGTGTTTCAGCTGGGCTGGTGACAAGAAACGACATGAAATGACGCACACAGGGGAAAAACCACATAAATGTCAATATTGTGACAAGTTCTTCAGCCAGGCTGGTGACAAGAAACGACATGAAATGATGCACACAGGAGACAAACCACACAAATGCCAATATTGTGAAAAGTGTTTCAGCAGGGCTGGTGAAAAGAACCAACATGAAATGACGCACACATGAGACAAAACACACACATGTCAATATTGTGAAAAGTGTTTCAGCGAGGCTATTAGCAAGGAAAAACATGAAATGATGCACACAGGAGACAAACTACACGCCAATAGTATGATATGTGCTTCAGTAACAAGAAACGACATGAAATGACGCATACAGGAAACAAACCATATCAATGTCAAATTGTGACAAGTTCTTCAGCCGGGCTGGTAACAAGAAACGACATGAAATGATGCATACAGGAGACAAACCATACAAATGCCAATATTGTGACAAGTGCTTCAGCAGGGCTGGTAACAAGAAACAACATGAAATGACGCATACAGGAGACAAACCACACAAATGCCAATATTGTGATAAGTGCTTCAGCCAGGCTGGTCATAAGACCAAGCATGATATGACACACACAGGAGACAAACCACACAAATGCCAATATTGTGACAAGTACTTCAGCTGGGCTGGTAGCAAGAAACAACATGAAATTATGCATACAGGTGATAAACCACATAAATGCCAATATTGTGACAAGTGCTTCAGCAGGGCTGGTAACAAGAAACGACATGAAATGATGCACACAGGAGACAAACCACACAAATGCCAATATTGTGAAAAGTGTTTCAGCTGGGCTGGTAAAAAGAACCAACATGAAATGACGCACACATGAGACAAAACACACACATGTCAATATTGTGAAAGTGTTTCAGCGAGGCTATTAACAAGAAACAACATGAAATGATGCACATAGGAGACAAACTACACAAATGCCAATATTGTGATAAGTGTTTCAGCCAGGCTTGTAACAAGAAAAGACATGAAATGACGCATACAGGAAACAAACCATATCAATGTCAATATTGTGACAAGTTCTTCAGCCGGGCTGGTGACAAGAACAAACATGAAATGATGCATACAGGAGACAAACCATACAAATGCCAATATTGTGACAAGTGCTTCAGCAGGTCTGGTAATAAGACCAAACATGAAATGACACACACAGGAGACAAACCACACAAATGCCAATATTGTGACAAGTACTTCAGCTGGGCTGGTAGCAAGAAACAACATGAAATGATGCATACAGGAGACAAACCACACAATGTCAATATTGTGACAAGTGTTTCAGCTGGGCTGGTGACAAGAAACGACATGAAATGACGCACACAGGAGACAAACCACATAAATGTCAATATTGTGACAAGTTCTTCAGCCAGGCTGGTGACAAGAAACGACATGAAATGATGCACACAGGAGACAAACTACACAAATGCCAATATTGTGATATGTGCTTCAGCCAGGCTGGTAGCAGGAAACAACATGAAATGATGCATACAGGAAACAAACCATATCAATGTCAATATTGTGACAAGTTCTTCACCCGGGCTGGTGACAAGAACAAACATGAAATGATGCATACAGGAGACAAACCACACAAATGTCAATATTGTGACAAGTGTTTCAGACAGGAGTCAGACCACATAAATGCCAATATTGTGACAAGTGTTTCAGCTGGTCTGGTGCCAAGAACCAACATGAAATGATGCACACAGGAGACAAACCACACACATGTCAATATTGTGAAAAGTGTTTTCAGTCAGGCTAGTAGCAAGAAACGACACGCAGCGTGTGTTGAATTAGAATAATTACTGTCCGCACGCTGTTTCAATTGACTTTTGAAACTAAATGTAAATAGAGTATTAGTCTTATTTTGTCGTTTACAATGTTAAGATTTTTGAAATAAACTTAGTTTAAATGAATTTAATAAAAGATGAATTAAAATATTCTGATTTGCATCATATCTTCACTCCTATAATGTGTGCGCGCAGTGGATCTTAAACCTCTGAACCCGAAAAGGCCAATTTACAGCCCGTAGGGAGAAAGCGCTATAACCCGAAAGGCCGGTACCAGCCTTAGAACAGGTAACACATTGATCATATGACTTTGAGTGGTCATATGACTTTCCTAGGTTACAGGAACTCGTCATCTATTGTCTGTCTCTGTACGTGTATGTCGCAACTTGGCGCTGAATTAGCTGCTGCCTGGATGTTGCAGCGCCGTGATCTAAATGAAATGGCGCTTTATAAAAAACTTGCATGTGTGTATGTTATATGTATTGGCAATTTTGGGGATGAAACCGGATGTTTTATGTTACGAATATTCAACCGATGATAGAGGGCAGTATGCCACTATAGAAAACGTTCACTTAGAGGGTGTAAGATAGGGCATTCAAAACACTAGAATTAGGCATAATTCATGCAAATAACTCGGGGTGGAGCTACTGACCCCTACAAATGATTCAGGGTTCAAAGGGTTAAAGCATCTTCAGCATCTCCAAAACAAACCCGCACGGCTTGTCTTTGGCTTCCTGTTCGGGATAGGATTCTTGTATGTTTATAAGTGTATCAATAATGTAGCGCCATCATATTTGATAGATTTCGTTTTGCTACAGAGTCCACAGGTACACATCTGCATGCAGGCGACATCTCAGATCTTCCTCAGATTCTACCTGGCTCTATGTTCCATGCTGTAACAAATCTGGGATTCCTCCTTCCTGGTTTCTGCTCCCAAATTATGGAATGAGCTCCCAGTACATCTGAGGAAATCTGTTTCCTTGCCAGCCTTTAGATGTGCACTTAGAACCTATCTGTTTCCAACATAATTTGTTACCCTATTTTCCATGTTTTTATGTACTACATGTAGCGCTGTGTTCTTTGTAGAGCGCTTCATAAATGCTTCGTATTATTATATTACTAGCGGCGTACCCTCCCTACGCTCGGGCACTCGCTAGCTGAGTATTATTATCTAAATTAGATACCTTCATGATTTGAAGCAAAATGGGCATAGATAATGAGTTCAAAATTGTAGATCCCTGAATTATTTTTTTTCATTTGAAATAGACTTTGTTCATAGAAATTGAGTTTTTGTGATATCTTTGAATCTCGGACCCAATTTCAATATCCCATTTAGGAGGGAAACAATGTTATAGTTACCCCATTTGTTGGAAGTGGCTCTTTTTACTTCAGGCTTTTCTTCCATCTTTTCCAACTTTCATTTCATTCAGCCATCATGCTTAGGCTTTTTAAGCCTGGCCCGAACATTTTCATTTTGCTTGAGCCTGGTCCCTTCAGGACCCAAGCGTGTGTCCGTACGGACCGACGGTTTAAACAAACAAACAAACCCCCCCCCCAAATGTGCAGTACCAATCCCATACCCCATATAGTGTATACATGGTATAGAAGATAGTGTGCGGTTAGTCGTCAACATGATCAAAGCGTATATTATAGGCTATTGTGCAATAGCAAGAGGTCCTTGATACTCAGGTGCCCTTAATCCTAATATCGGTGCCACGGCGCCCTTAATAATCCATGGATCTTTTATTAAAATAAGGCCTACCCAGAAACGCTAAATATTATTAGGTATCCCATAATAAAACATGAAATAACCACTCTGGTAGGCCCTACCCCATACATCCTTAAAATCCAGTTATCACAGGTACCCTTAATATTCCATACTCCAGGTACCAAGTGTGCTCTTATAATCCACACAGGCCTACCCACCCCATGTGTTCATACACACGTGTAGGCCTATATTTCACAACCCCCTTCGCGGACGCCCCCCCCCCCCCCCCCCCCCCCTAAAAGTTACCAAGTCTCTCAAAGAACACGCCGCCGCTGTATTAAATAAATTTTGGTCCGCGACGCTACTGGGTTTTTTTAGTGGTTTTATTAAGTTTTATGGTGGGTCTTTCATAGTTGGCGGGAGGCAGGTTCTCACCATGATCACTTTGTACCCACCCAGTTCAGTGTTAGCCATCCGTTTATTTTTCGGCCTATTGACATTAAATTATTTCTCCAGTAGGACTATTTCTGCGTGCATATTTTGCTCTAACAGTTCCTTGTTTATTTATAGGCCTATCCCCCATGTATATGATATCACGGTTTTCTGGCCTATCTATGTTTTTATATAGCACGCCCTGCCCGTGGCCCGCATTGTGGATGGATCCGCGATGGGACTGAGGCACTGTCGTATAAACGCATTTTCCATGTCACTATTAACACATGTTATCCTGGATGCAGCCCAATGATTTGCGCCTTATACGGTTTGCGCCGGCCTTGCTCCCAGTTCCTTCAAAGGGGTCCCTGGCTATATGATTGACTTTTTGTTGTTGTCTCATCATGCCGTTTTCTTGTACTATAGGGTTTGCACTATGGAGCAACGGATGCTTACCGCCTTTACTCTACCACACAGGCCTGCTACCACATAACAAACTACACTTTGCGCCACTAACGCGTGTGCACCTACGCGTGTTCCGGTATCGCCCGATTACGCGTGCGCCGGCAATCGCCCGATTACGCGTGCGCTGGCGATCGCCCGATTACGCGTGCGGTGCGCCGGCCATTGCCATGGCGTGCCCAGCGTGTACGCGGCGCGTAGCAATAACGTAGCAACGGGCTGTAAAAGCCCAAATTTCACGAAATCTAACCCAAATTTTAAAAATCAAACATAAACTGGTTCGTCGTGGGACCGATACGCACTCTCACAGAAATTTTGAAGTCAATCGAAAGTGCGGAAAGGGGAGAACATCTCAGGACAGGAATCGGCAACTCCGTATTATATTATAGATTATTATTATTATTATCTCTATGTGTCTATTTTCCCGACAGAAGGCTCGATATAAAATAATACTTGTGATCTCTTAAATCAAAATTACTGATGGGTTGCTTTTAAAATTTCCCATACAAAGAGCAGAAATTATTTGTGACCCAACACATTGAAACCGACCAGTTGTCGGCAAGGGTCGTCTGCAGATAATATCAAAAGAAGGTGATGAAAAAGAAAGAAAACATATTTCAATCTTCTGAGTTGCATACAAATGGTTCTTTAATATGAATTTTCAAAAAGTTTCAATTTTCATATCTGGAAACAACTGGTCTGTTGTGGTTGTCACATATGTCAAAATTGTTTTAAGATTGGCAATATGATGAGGGTTCATGTATACCTATAATTAACTAATGCTAGACATTTTGATATCGCTCCTTGCACAAGATCAGACCCGTAAGCAGGATTTTGTTGGGGGCGTATTTTCTAGAAAAAAAATCGTAAAAGGTTGGCCCCAAATTTCTTTTAGTCATCTCAGACATTTTTGAGAGCAGGGGGAGGGTTAGACATGTTTTAGTCCAAAACGGCCCGAAAAAACGCTTTACACAATGGGAAATGGGGCGTTTTCGGGAAAATTGGGGTGGGTGGGGGCATTTTAACAAAAAAAAGATACATTGCAAAAAAAGGTACATAGGTACCAAAAAAAAGGTACATTAGTACCAAAAAAAAGGTACATGTGTACAAAAAAAAAGGTACATCGGTACAAAAAAAAAGGACTTTTTCAGATTTGGGGGTTGGGGGGGGGGGGGGCGTCCTCCACGCGCCCCCCCCCCCCTCCCTTAGTTACGGGCCTGCACAAGATTGATCCAAAGAAGATATTAAACACACCACCACAATGCAATGCGTTTTTGCAAAATGCCCTTATGCTGGTCTCCAATTTGTTTTGGTTCCCATGGACATGCACACAATCATGGCTTCATAGCGTAATCATCGTTAACTGATAAACTCATTCACTTAAAGAATGTAACTCACCAATTCAGAACTCTATTTTTTTCTGTCTTTTCTGGTTTGTTTTTTTCAGTTTTCTGTCTTTTACAGTTGCCCATCGGCAGACTGCCTTTTAATTACAGATTTGTTTGGTGTGGGGTGGGGGGTCATAAAAAATCACTATCTCAGTAGGGGGGTCATAACATTATTCCCTTTCATTTAAGGGGATAATAAAAATTGGTATATTTACATAATTTATATCCCCAAAAATATACAATATTTCCTTCTTTTTTAATTCAGCTCTCCAGTTTTTTGGGACACGCTATATAGGAAGACTATGAATTTATGTAATTTAATTGCCACAAAAAAAATTTTGGGACTAATGCCTATAGAAGTTGCTGTGAAATTACATTGTTATACAGTATGCATACAGTAATGCCTTGATACAATGTAGCTTTGATGCATAGCAGCAGTATCTGTAGAGAAGCACTCCTGGTTGACCCATACATTGACCTTAACCCACTCAACAGCTCCACTAGCTACAGATCTACATGTAGCGATAGTTACTGTATCAAATGTCATTAAGACTGCCACATCACAGGCGCAGCGCAGTATCCATCTTGAATATTACTTCTCTTTCATCCTAGTTCACAGCTCTTTTTTCTCTCGCCACATCTAAAGGTATATAACATTATTTTCTATAAATATCATAGGTTCGCAAATTGTATTTACTATGCAATTGATGATCCAATAATGTATTGTGATAAGACTGTAGTATGATGAATAATGTAGCATGAGTGTAGCAACCTGATAACCCTAACCCTGCCATATACCACAATATACCACGACTGGGCACATTGGTACCACCCGGCGTGGAAGTTTTTCGATGAAAAAATGGACCCAACCCATAATTATAGTTTGCGCAATATACTGCGCAAATTATATTATGTTTGGGAGCCGTGGTGTAGTGGGGAATTGTAAGCTCCACATGCTGGAGGTCCCTGGATCAAATCCCGGGGGATCGGGGGGATATTTTGGTCGATTTTCCACGTTGAAGAAACAAATCAGAAAAAAGTGGGGGTAGAGTTAGGGTTAATTAAGAAGCAATATTTTTATTTTTTATTTTTTTCTTCAAAAATTTTCTAAGTTTTGTTAATACTAGCGGCGTACCCTCGCTACGCTTGGGTCCCCGCTAGATGGTTATGCCACATTACCTACCTCTGAAACCACATAAACCCCCTACAACCCCCCCCCCCCCCAACCAGGTTGATTAATAACCATATCCCTCCTAAAGGCATTATAAACCCCCTACAACCCACCCCACCCCCACCCCCAATCAGGTTGATTTATATAACCATATCCAGTCCTAAACCATTTACCGTGGCTACTTTATTAGCCCCTATGTCTCAAACCGCATCAACTCGGTACTTTTAAAACCACATAAACCCCCTACAACCGCCCCACCCCCTCCCCACTGCAACTACACCAACCAGGTGGATTTACAATCATAACCCTCCTAACCATTTCCTGTGGCTACTTCATTAACTCTTAACCTTAACCTAAAACATTTCCCGTGGCCCGCTAGATGGTTATGCCACATTACCTACCTCTGAAACCACACAAACCCCTACAACCCCCACCCAAAACCAGGTTGATTAATAAC
The DNA here is from genome assembly GCA_035610835.1 of Ophiura sarsii. Lineage (NCBI taxonomy): Eukaryota > Metazoa > Echinodermata > Ophiuroidea > Amphilepidida > Ophiuridae > Ophiura > Ophiura sarsii. Next base: position 44,294,052 of record CM069448.1, read on the forward strand.
CATATCCCTTCTAAAGGCATTATAAATCCCCTACAACCCCCAATCAGGTTGATTTATATAACCATATCCAGCCTAACCCATTTACCGTGGCTACTTTATTAGCCCCTATCTCTCAAACCGCATCAACTCGGTACTTTTAAAACCACTTAAACACCCTACAACCGCCCGACCTGCCCACCAGGTGGATTTATTATAATCATAACCCTCCTAACCATTTCATTAACTCTTAACCTTAACCTAAAACATTTCCCCCTGGGTTTACCCTCCCCATACACCACCCAAACCAGGTTGATTTATAATCACAACCCCTCCCTAAACCATTTCCAGTGGCTACTTCATTAACCCTCGGTCCCTTAGAGTGTTTGGCAACTTAAAGTAAAGAAATCAGGTTGCTTCATTAACCCATTTCCCGTGGTTTTACACCGCCCCCGCCTGCCCCCCAACATATCCCTACCAACAGGCCTTTTACTTTTTACGATTTTCGTTTAAATTGATGCACAAAATAAACCAAAAGTCACATTTGAGACGATAAATCGTTCATTGCATTGCAGACGATGCTGGACACGAATTCCGAACTTTGACAGTTCGTATTGGCTTATTGTGCATACCCATCGCAAAAGTCTAAAAAATACTTTTCTATGTATAACTACAGTACATACTCCTAAAACCGATAGTCTATGTGTTCTTTTTCGACCTTTTTTCAAGTTCAAATGTCCAATTAATAAAATTAGGTATAAAATAAATTATTCGCCAAAACTTTTGTTAAATTAGCAGGGTTGGTGTAATGGATGGAACGTTGACATGGGGAGCGAAAGGTTTTGAGTTCGAGCCCCGGTATGATCATTTTTGTTTTATATGCGGGGTCTTGTCGCTTGGCCGGCATCGTCTGTATATACACCTGGGTAAACAACAATAGATCGAGCCCATGCTTCCTATCCCTTTTAGCTATATTAGTCTCAGGTAAAATCTGTCTGTGCCAACTGGCGTGAGCACTTTTTCGATGAAATAATGGCCCCAGGCTACATAGTTGGCATACTCGCCCAAATATGGTTGGCCCCAGTGGCGCACTGATAGAGCGTCCGTCTTGCAACCGAGAAGTTGTGGGTTCAAGCCCGCTGGCGGCGCCACTCTTTTTGTCTGCGTTTTTGTCGTTGACAAAAATTCCCTTGGAAAATGTGGGCTAATATTGATGTGTAGGGATTCCAGACCTCTGGAGCGTATTCCAGCCTGGAACGTACCAGGGATTCATAGGACCTGATCTTAACACTTCTGGATCAAGAAGCTACAGTTCTGCAGACAAGTCCTAGAATCCGATTTGATTTATTGATTGTGTTTTGGAAGTGGCTGTTCCAACGAATGTCATCTGCAATTGTTACACCAAGTTGTAGGATTTGATGGTAGGCTGGTGAGCGGATCTCACGGTACACAACGCTGTCATCCACAAAGAGCCTGATACTGGACTGGATGCTCTCCTGGATATCATTGATGTAGATTAAAAAGAGGGTTGGTCCAAGCACAGACCCTTGTGGAACGCCAGATGCAACAGGAGCCCATGATGAATATGCTTTAATCCAACTGAGTGTTGAGCCCCTGATAAAATAAAATTGTTTGCAGACAGGTGGCGATGAGAAACCTTGTCGAACGCCTTACTGAAGTCCAAGAGGATGACATCGGTTTGCCCCCTGTTGTCAAGGGTGGATGCCAATCCACAGATAATATTAGTTGTGAGACTGTTAATAAGCATTCTCTGAAGCCAACTATACTCCCTTTCATAATCCCTTGGACATAATTCGCGTTATTTCACGCGAGCGTATTTTGTTGTTGTTTTCGTCAAAATGCTTGACAGGCGCGATAAACATGAACAAGGTCACACGCCGGCAATCACGGCGTGTGACGATTTCACGATTGACCAATTAGGATGCGCGATTATTTTTTTAAAGGGACTGGTACGCACTTCCGGGTTTACGCACATACGCACCTACGCGAACCTACGCACATACGTACGCAACTCGCACGTACGCATGATTTGATGGAATTATGTCCAAGGGATTATGAAAGGGAGTATAGGAACCAAGAAGAATTTGTTGTAGGCTGAGATGCTTGGCAACACTACTTTAGGACGATGAGCTCCTGAATTTTGCAACATAGGCAAGTTAGTTATATTGGCCTGTAGTTTGCAGGGTCAGATTTAGTGCCTTTTTGTATATCCCAGTGACTATCGCTTGCTTCCACTGTGAAGGCACGGTTCCTTTGTCGATGGGCTGTTGGAAGAGGATCATCGGGCAGGCATTATTTCTGTTGCCACAGTTTTAAGTAGTCTTGGTGAGATTTCATCTGGACCACAAGCTTTATTAGAAATAAGTTGTTCAAGCTGTTTGAGAACATCATCTTAATAGATTGACAGATGACGGGGAATGGTGAGGTACCTTTGTCTGGTATGGCGTTAGAAGTTTGGCTGGAAAAGATAGACTAAAAATTGTGCATTTAAGGATTGGGCTGTACCCAATCGGTAGTGCAGGTTGGACTAAATAATGCATCAACATGATAAAGATAATGCAGGTTCCTAGTTTAATTAGTCGCATATTCATACCGCCACCCCCCCCCCCCCCCCCCCACCATATTATTAAAGTTGAAACATCCATCCATTCATTAATCAAGCACACACTTTTCAACAAGCAATTAACTCCTCATAGAATTCTCTTCTGTCCAAGAATTCAGTGAAGCCGAATTCAAGGGACATTAAGTGGTGTTGATATTTTTCAATTTTTAAAAATTTACTTCAGAATTCAAGATGAACATTAAAAATTGCCATATTGTTGTTTCTATACTAACAAAAAACACAGCAAAACTTGATTTAAAACAATACCATCGCTATTTATTGAAAAACGCCCTCTATGCAAATATGGTTCGCGTTATTTATCACACGTACTGCCGGGGGATACTTTCCAGAGATCAGCATTTTTGAATCAACATTTTGTTGTACAAAGAGGGCTGATTTTTCTTAATCCTTGTAGGTGTAAGTTCATACATGTAATACAATTGTAAAAATATACAAATTACAGTTTTATCATATATTTTTGTAATTGAGGGCGCTGCCTCCACCACATCTCTTAATGCCCCTTTAATGTTAACTTTCTATAGACCGCAGAATAAATGAATTGACATTGATACTATTGACTTGAACTTGACTAAAGACCGAAGCACGGCAATTTCCGAAATTCATTGGTAAAGTAATTGAAAGAATTAGTTTGGATGAGATTTGCAATACAATGAAAACTCATCAAACCGGTTTACAAGCAGTCCGTCAAAACAAGACTCGTTTACCATATAAGTCCATGCTTACATAATTATATGCAGCGATGGAAATACCCACATAACTTTCCACCCGGGGTTGACTAGGAACTACACACTTTGTGGAATATTTCTAACCACACACGGTTACCGTCTATGTTTTAACCCAACTTTTACAAAAGGAAATAAATCAGTTGAAAAATTGGTCCTAAAGTGGGAATCAACCATGGACCTCTGCATTGTAAAGCATAACTCAACCACTAGACAAGCGAGGGGTGAACTGGACAAGACATGATTTAAATCGCTCTTATTATTATGGAATAGAGCAATACTACTATTATGATCAATACATGCAAAATTATTAATAGAGCTGCGAGACACATGATCCTCAACCCCGGGTGGAAAATCATGTGGGTATTTCCACTACTGCATATGCATAGAGACAAAGTATGCCTAGTAACCATATAACAATAGGTTCCCCAGAGTGAGTTTCTGGAGCTTGTAAGTGAACAGTTTATGTCATAACATACGCCACTGATAAATTAAACAACCATGTGGACATGCGCCACTGATAAATGATTACAGATTTACCATCAATGGTAAGTTTTCATTGTGTTCCAAGCTCCTATTTCATTATTATACTTGTAATCTCTTGTTCACAGCGGGATACTGTAAGCTGCTGTTGTTTCCTACTGTCTGAACATATCTTGAGAGCGCATTCACTTTATGTTTTAGAGGCTGATCGGTTTGTCACGGACGGACGTTTGTGCAAAACATGAGCGAAAAACAGTTTGTAAAAAGTAACTACTGACATTTATTCAACTTTTTATGTTTTAATGTTATAGAGAATCATCAACTTTATTAAAATACAAAAAAAAATAAGGTGTGGTTTGTTACTAAAAATAGAACGACGGAAATGTTCGTGTCACGGACGGACTAGATAGAAATAGGGTTCTCTACCTTTTAGTGCTTCTTTTTAATTTCTATCTAGTCAACTCCATATTCCCCAATGCTTTCCAGGTCAAATAGTAAGTAAAATCCATGGTTTGAATATCTGATACACAGCATTTGAAAATATTTCTTATTTTTTACAGGGGTAGGGTAACAAACTTTGTCACGGACGGACATTTTTGAGCGTCACGGACGGACACAAATGTTAACTACATCAAAAACTTTGAAATTGCCACTTATTTACACTTTAGTATGAAAAAATGGTATCAAATACTTACAAAAATAGTAAGAAAAATGTTAAGTCATGAATTTTCAGTCTTAGTAATAAAAAGCAGTCAAGATATTAGTCTTTTTCCAACACTACGGACAAGATAGAAATAGAGTTCTCCGGACCTTTAGTACTTCTTCTTAATTTCTATTTAAACAATTCCATATTCCTCAAGCTTTCCAGGTCAAATAGTAAGTGAGATACATGGTTTGATACACAGCATTTGAAAAAGGTTTATTTTTTACAGGAGAAGGGTAGACCTGTAACAAACTGTGTCACAGACGGAAATTTGTTAGGGTCACGGACGGACACAGATGTTGAAGAACTTTGAAATTGCCACTTATTTACATGACAAAATGGTATCAAATACTTACAAAATAGTAAGAAAAATTGTATGTCATCATTTTTCAGTCTTATTAATTAAAAAGGATCACAAGATGCCAAAACCAGTGTGATGGTTATATTCAAAGGTTGCAGAATTTGGCACTTTGATAGCAGAGGGTGATCGGTTCAAGGTTCACATTGGTGTGAAAAAATTACTCTTTGATATTGATATTGAAATGTACCTCACAATATTGGACAACATCTTGGCTAACTGAAACTGCATTCGAAAAGAAGAAAAAATGCGGAAATGTTTTCGGAACAGGCCATTATTGCCCAAGGGGTAGAAACAAGATGTGCATGGACGAACATTCTTAGTAGAAGTTGACCTTGCCATATTTTATGTTAATGAAACATTTTCAATTTTTTAATTAAAAATTGATAGATGGCACATTTATCCATTAAATAAGAAATATATTTTAGAAAAAAGTGCTGGGAAGTAATTACCCTGCCCTTGTGATAACTTTTTGATGCAGAGCTGTCCGTCCGTGACGCAAAAAGTTTTAAAGTTTTACAACGTTTTTCAAGGAAAGAGAGAAAAAATAAAAACATAGTGAGCTATCTCCCCTATATAGAAATGAAACTTAACAATGGAGTCAATAAATAAGTGAAATCATTGATTAAAAGTTATCACGGACGAACACAAATTTTGTTACGGAAGGACATTATTCAGTTCTGAGTATACATGTAAATGCCAAACTGAATCCTGCCCCTCTTACCATAAATGACAAGAAATAGACCTGCTGCATCTCATGTAAATAGACTGCATGCCGTGATACAACTTTGTAAAACAATTTTGACCCTTCTTTGATAAGTTTTTGTTCAATTAATTGTGTAATTAAAGGTTAGTGATAATGGATACATGTAGGCATCCAACCGTGTTTTGAGTTATTCAAAGTTTCATGAAGAAAAAGCCTGCAACTTTTGATAGTGCAAAGCTTAAATTAAATTTGTGCTAACATCTCCAATGATACTTTTTGATTTCAATGCTGTTACTTGCTTTTATTTTACATACACTTATTACATGGGGCAATTTTAAACAGTGTCTTTTAACTGATCTCATGCTACCCCTACCCAAACATTATTTCAGCATGTACAGGCAGTAAGGTTAACCCTAACCCACCCGGTGGATTTTCCAACGAAATTTTTTTCAAGCGAAAAAAGCACACACAACAAGAGGTGCCACGCCCCGGGGTTTGAACCCACGACCTCTCGGTTGGCGGGCGGACACTCTACCAACTGCGCCACGGGGGAAGCTGTGCTGGGCGAGTGTATTCGCCCAGCTATATAGCCCGGGGCCATTATTTCAGACAAAAACCTCAGCGCCAGGTGGAACCGGGATGCTGGGAAATGGGATTTCATGGGATCTGGGGCTGTAAGGGTTAATCAGGGTAAAATTAGAGAGAAAAAGTGAAAATTAAAAAGAAGAAAAAAAATCGTTCGTTAACCCTAACCCACCCGGTGGATTTTCCAACGAAATTTTTTTCAAGCGAAAAAAGCACACACAACAAGAGGTGCCACGCCCCGGGGTTTGAACCCACGACCTCTCGGTTGGCGGGCGGACACTCTACCAACTGCGCCACGGGGGAAGCTGTGCTGGGCGAGTGTATTCGCCCAGCTATATAGCCCGGGGCCATTATTTCAGACAAAAACCTCAGCGCCAGGTGGAACCGGGATGCTGGGAAATGGGATTTCATGGGATCTGGGGCTGTAAGGGTTAATAAGCACAAGCTATACTACAGATTCACCAAAGAAGATGTGCAGCTGAGTGTTCACAAATGCGCAAATTAAAGCAAATGACTTCATTTGACTTCAAGTAATTTTACAGTGCACCTGGTGAGCATCATAGCATGTGCTCACTGCTGTAGCAACCTACTTATTTGCATAAAGGGCATACCTATATGGACTAGTTCATTTATGGTAAGAGGGGTGGTATTCAGCTTTGCTTGTGTGTTCAGAACTGAACAGTAGCTAACAGTGTCCGTCCGTGACAAAATTTGTGTCCGTCCGTGACAACTTTTAATTAAAGATTTAACTAATTTATGCCTGCCCTAATTAATTAATACTCCTGCATGGGAAAGAATACATATAAGGGAGATACTTCACTATGTTTTTATCTTTTTACTTTGTCATTGAAATTAGTTTAAAAACTTTTTAACTTTTTTTGTGTCACGGACGGACAGCAAAACATCAAAATGTTAACGCAAGTCTAGCGATATAACTTCCCCAGAACTTTTTTCCCAAATATTTATCTTATTTGATGGAAAAGTGTGTCAGCTATCAACATTACATCACAAAACTCTGAAAATGTTACATTAACATAAAAATATAGCATGATGAACTTCAACTAAAATGTCCGTCCGTGACGCATCTTGTTTTCACCCCTTGGACAATAATGGACTGTTCCGCGAACATACCGCATTTTAATTTTTTGTAAATGCAGTTTCAGATAGCCTAGATATTGTCCAACATTGTGAGGTACCTATCAATATCAAAATTAGAAATTTATTTTTTCATAACCATGTTAACCTTTAACCGATCAGCCTCTTTACACTATAACTTATTCACATGAGCGGTCCTCCCTGGGTGTATCTTGTATCCTACTATCCTTTTTCACTGAAGCTTGTACATGCTGTTTATTTGCAGGTATGGGGATCAGACAAATTCAACCAATGTATTGCAAATACTGCAAACAAAGATTTATTGGGAATGTACTTCGCTATCTATCACACCTACGTCACCATGAGCTGTGCATCACACCCTACTGGTATATTAACCAAAGGCTACCACCAAAGGCAGGATGTGTTGAGTTGAGGAGAACAAGACACAACAGGCTGTGTGAGGTGAAGACACAATCACCAAAACTTCAAACAACTTTTGCCAATCAGTGCTTCAACCAGACTGGTGATAAAAAAAAACAGCAAATGATTCTTACAAAAGACAAATCTCACAAATGTCAATATTGTGACAAGTTCTTTAGCCAGGCTGGTGACAAGAAACTACATGAAAAGACACACACAGGTGATAAACCACACAAATGCCAATATTGTGACAAGTGCTTCAGCAGGGCTGGTAACAAGAAACAACATGAAATGATGCATACAGGAGACAAACCACACAAATGTCAATATTGTGACAAGTGTTTCAGCTGGGCTTGTGACAAGAAACTACATGAAAAGACACACACAGGTGATAAACCACACAAATGCCAATATTGTGACAAGTGCTTCAGCAGGGCTGGTAACAGGAAACGACATGAAATGATGCACACAGGAGACAAACCACACAAATGCCAATATTGTGACAAGTGTTTCAGCAGGGCTGGTAACAAGAAACAACATGAAATGATGCACACAGGAGTCAAACCACACAAATGTCAATATTGTGACAAGTTCTTCAGCTTGGCTGGTAACAAGAACCAACATGAAATGACACATACAGGAATAAACAAACCACACAAATGCCAATATTGTGACATGTGCTTCAGCCTGGCTGGTAAAAAGAAACAACATGAAATGATGCACACAGGAGACAGACCACATAAATGCCAATATTGTGTCATGTGCTTCAGCCTGGCTGGTAACAAGAAACAACATGAAATGACACGCACAGGAGACAAACCACACAAATGCCAATATTGTGAAAAGTGCTTCAGCCTGGCTGGTAAAAAGAAACAACATGAAATGACGCACACAGGAGACAAAATACACAAATGCCAATATTGTGACATGTGCTTCAGCCTGGCTGGTAACAAGAAACGGCATGAAATGACGCATACAGGAAACAAACCATATCAATGTCAATATTGTGACAAGTTCTTCAGCCGGGCTGATGACAAGAACAAACATGAAATGATGCATACAGGAGACAAACCACACAAATGCCAATATTGTGACAAGTGCTTCAGACGGACTGGACACAAGAAACAACATGAAATGACACATACAGGAAACAAACCATATCAATGTCAATATTGTGACAAGTTCTTCAGCCAGGCTGGTGAAAAGACCAAACATGAAATGACGCACACAGGAGACAAACCACACAAATGTCAATATTGTGACAAGTTCTTCAGCCAGGCTGGTAGCAAGAAACAACATGAAATGATGCACACAGGAGACAAACCACACAAATGCCAATATTGTGACATGTGCTTCAGCCAGGCTAGTAACAAGAAACGGCATGAAATGACGCATACAGAAAACAAACCACACAAATGCCAATATTGTGACAAGTGCTTCAGCTTGGCTGGTAACAAGAACCAACATGAAATGACGCATACAGGAAACAATCCACACAAATGCCAATATTGTGACAAGTGCTTCAGCTTGGCTGGTAACAAGAAACAACATGAAATGATGCACACAGGAGACAAACCACACAAATGCCAATATTGTTACATGTGCTTCCGCCAGGCTGGACACAAGAAACAACATGAAATGACACATACAGGAAACAAACCATATCAATGTCAATATTGTGACAAGTTCTTCAGCCGGGCTGGTGACAAGAACAAACATGAAATGACGCATACAGGAGACAAACCATACAAATGCCAATATTGTGACAAGTGCTTCAGATTGGCTGGTACCAAGAAACAACATGAAATGATGCACACAGGAGACAAACCACACAAATGCCAATATTGTGACAAGTGCTTCAGCCGGGCGGGTGACAAGAAACAACATGAAATGACACATACAGGAGACAAACCACACAAATGTCAATATTGTGACAAGTGCTTCAGCCGGGCTAGTAGCAAAAAATATCATGAAATGATGCATACAGGAGACAAACCACACAAATGCCAATATTATGACAAGTGCTTCAGCCGGGCTGGTGACAAGAACAAACATGAAATGATACATACAGGAGACAAACCATACAAATGCCAATATTGTGACAAGTGTTTCAGCTGGCCTGGTAACAAGAAACAACATGAAATGCTGCATGCAGGAGACAAACCACACAAATGCCAATATTGTGACAAGTGTTTGAGCCAGACTATTTAGCAAGAAACAACATGAAATGACACACACAGGTAACAAACCACTCAATGTCAATATTGTGACAAGTTCTTCGGCCAAAAAAACCAAAACAAGAACTAATCAAACCACACAGCCTGGTAGAAAACAGGAAACAACATGAAGTGATACCAACACACCAATGACTCCAGTTCGAGACACATTCTGCTCACAGTGACTTGGGCACATTGATCTCCTTCAAAGACTTTCCAATACCTTAAAGTTACAGTAACAAGTAAAACTTTGTGAATTTACGAAATCTTACCCCAAGCTGCTGGGAAATAATAGCTCACTGATTAATAACCTGGGTATGAATACACTTTTACACTCTACAGGATTGCAGATGCAGCGTGTGTTGAATTAGAATAATTACTGTCCGCACGCTATTTTAAATGACTTTTGAAACTAAATGTAAATAGAGTATCAGTCTTATTTTGACAGATTTTTGAAATAAACTTAGTTTAAATGAATTTAATAAAAGATGAATTAAAATGTTCTTATTTGCATCATATCTTCACTCCTATATAATGTGCGCGCTGTGGATCTTAAACCTTTGAACCCGAAAAGGCCAATTTACAGGTTGTACGGAGAAAGCGCTATAACCCAAAAGGACGGAACCGGCCTTAGAACAGGTGGCACATTGATCATATGACTTCGAGTGGTCATATATGACTTTTAAGTCACATGATGTTCACCCGGTGTGAATTACCTTGTTTTACGCCGGTTTCAGTTTTGATGTCATTTTGCTGAAGAAAACTGTCACAAATAGCACGAAATGGGATAAATATGCAATAAAATTTTCCGCAGTTGATGCTAATAAGGTAGACAGGGATGCATTGTTTTAAGGTCATGATATGTGCATCGGAAGAGCAATACCCAAGCATGTTAAAAAGGTCACAGACTCCTTTGTAAAGAGTAAGGGATCATCCCGGTCTGTGTCTATACACACATATTCCTAGGTTACAGGAACTCGTCGTCTATTGTCTGTCTCTTTAATTATGTGTGTCGCAACTTGTCGCTGAATTAGCTTCTGCCTGGATGTTGCAGGACCTAAATGAAATGTCGCTTTACAAAAAACTTGCATGTATGTATGTACGAGGGGTATCAAAAAGTTCGTGACATCACCTAGAAGTGAACGAGCCAGAAACTTTTTCTTGATATGTGATCTTTCAGGCATCTTTAAAAAGTCAGTGTGCAAAGTCACAAATTTCTCCCACTTTTTATTACCTGTCCACAGACCGCCATTGTAGAGATCCTCAGATTGACTACCATTGATTGATCCTGAGATTGCCTCAGATTGTGTTATTCCCAAAACAGCAATAAATGGTTTAAAGCGTTGACAGAAAGGGGTCAAAGGTCATGTAGGGGTCATTAGAGGTCAATCTGTGTACACCCCATGTTACCCATAAGGTTATTGTCACCAAGCTGGTTTGTAATGACCTTTGTCCCCTTTCTGTCAAAGCTTTAAACTATTTATTGCTGTTTTGGTGAATAATGCAATCTGAGAGGCAATCTGAGGATCAATCAATGGCGGTCAATCTGAGGATCTCTACAATGGCCGTCTGTGGACAGGTAATAAAAAGTGGGAGAAATGTGTGACTTTGCACAGTGACTTTTTGAAGATGTCTAAAGGGTCACATATAAAAAAAAAGGTTTCTGGCTCGTTCACTTCTTGGTGATGTCAAGAACTTTTTGATATCCCTTGTATGTAAGTATATATTGGCAATTTTGGGGATGAAAACGGATGTTTTATGTTACAAATATGTTACGAATATTCAACCGATGATAGAGGGCAGGCAGTATATGCCACTATATAAAACGTTCAGTTAGAGGGTGTAAGATAGGTCAATCAAAACACTATAATTAGGCATAATTCATGCAAATAACTTGGGGTGAAGCCACTGACCCCTACAAATGATTCAGAATTCAAAGGATTAAGCGGCTTCAGCATCTCCAAAACAACACCGCATGGCTTGTCTTTGCTAGACTCGATCCTCCTGTCTTCCCAATTTTCCACAAGGCCCCCCCCCCCCCCCCCCCCCCCCCCGCGAGGGTGCTCAAATGTGAAGACTGGAAAAAATACAGTTCTAAAAGTGTGCGCTGATAAATTTGTAAAAAAAATTTGAGATCCATATATTTTTTATACCTACCCTTATCATTATTTTTTTTACATATTTGAATTCCTCATGAAATTACCCATTAGATGATAATTATATAATTGTCAAAGTTACTACGTCGGTATGGTAATTTGTTACCCTGTTTTCCATGTTTTTATGTACTACATGTAGCGCTGTGTTTTTTGTAGAGCGCTTTATAAATGCTTCGTATTATTATATTATCATTCTATTATTATTATATTATTATTATTATCTCTACGTGTCCATTTATTAATTTATGAGATTTTCCCGACAGAAGGCTCAAGATAAAAAAAATACTTGTGATCTCTTAAATCAAAATTACTGACGGGTTGCTTTTAAAATTTCCCATACAAAGAGCAGAAATTATTTGTGACCCATCACATTAAAACCGACCAGTTGTCAGCAAGGGTCATCTGCAGATGATATCAAAAGAAGGTGAGGAAAAATAAAGAAAACATATTTCAATCTTCTGAGTTGCATAACATTTTAAAGCTAACAAATGGTTCTTTAACCCTAACCAGTATGTTTTTTGTGCGTATCGGGGGAGGGGGGAAAAAGTGCTATTTTTTTTACCCGAAAAATCACCCAGCACCCCCCGGGATTCGATCGCCGGACCATCCGCACCCAAGTCTGTCCCTCTACCGACTGAGCTAACTCCCTAGGTCATATGCGGCCACAAACTCCGTGGCCACATATGCCTGCGGTAGGTGACGTCATCGCGGCAATGCAGCAGCACGTGCCTGTGGAGATAGTTTCTGGCAGTGAGATTTAGTGAGATTCAGTGCGGTTAGGGTTATTATGAATTTCAAAAAATCTCAATTTTCATATCTGGAAACAACTGGTCGGTTTCGATGTGATGGGTCACATATGTCAAAATTGTTTTTAGATTGGCAATATGATGAGGGTTCTTGTTATAGCTATAATTAACTAATGCTAGACTTTTTGATATCGTTCCTTGCACAAGATTGATCCAAAGATTTTTTAAAAATTTAAACACACCACCACAATGCATTGCGTTTTTGCAAAATTCCCTTATTCTGGTCTCCAATTTGTTTTGGTTCCCATAAACATGTACACAATCATGGCTTCATAGCGTAATCATCGTTGGAGCTCTTAAATTCTAGTTTACATCAATGAATAAAACAGTTATCAGTGTTCCTTTTTCTTATAAATGTCTAAAAACTCAGAGCTTGACAAATGCATCGTGTGAAACATGAATTAGTTGGCTGGCTGGCGTTTGCGCAATGCATTGTGGGAAGACCTTAAAATCTCCTTTGAGATTGATCCATGTGTACAGGCCTGATTTTGGCACGTGCACGTGTCATGCACCGTACACCAGTTGCGTACAAGCTTTTTCTGTATCAATTCACCGCTGTAATGAGCCTCACCAATTTATACTGTAAGGGCAATAGAGTAAACAAGAGACATACATAAAAGGTATCTACGAGGGTTATTCAATAAGTTCTACCTCCTACCTCATAACTTTGCTATTATAAAAGCCAGTCGTATGAAGTATTCCACAATTGTAGCTTTGAATTTCAGCTAAGAATTCATAGTAAATTGGTCTGAGTACTAATTGTACTTTTCTGGAGATACTGTGAAAAACAATGGTCCATTTAGAGCGATGGAAACGAATAAAAAATAGCCAAATGTCTCCTGAGTGCTATTCATTTGGCCAATTAAAACCGTTCTAAATTACTATATCTCTTAAACAGACTATAAAAAAAATAAAAGTCACTAATATTTTGGAGAAAAATGTCCTCTAATTAGTCAGAACTAGACCATGATAGCCTTTAGTTTTAACCCTACCCCAGAGAACCGCTGCAGAAGTCATAAGAACTAAGAGATCCTCAATATACAGGACTAAATGGAGAGATTATAAGTATATCTAAGTGACAAGTTTCTACCACTGACTACCTGATTGACTATTATAAAGGTTACATATTATAAGGACAACTCATAAAGTGACTATCATGTTAAGATTTAACATTCGAGGCATTTCTGAGGCTTGACTTGTAACAACGAACATCAGTAATAGCAGTATTCCAGTATGCTAAAAGAGTAGTAATACAATTGAGTTGATATTATACTATTTGCAAGCCTACAAACATTAATATTGCCAACCATCGAATCTATACGTGATAATACAGTATTATATTTAGGGGTTCAACAAGGTTTCGGAGTTGTTTATCTTGAGCTGCCCGAGCAAAATAAACCCGTCTTACCGTTGTCGATTCAAGATAAACAACGACGAAGACCTTGTTGAACCCCGTTCAACAACGACCAAACATATTTGCATCATTCAAATATGAATATCGTTTTGGATAATTAATGAAAACAAGTACAAAACTTGTTTTAATAGGCTTAATTTGACATAAAAAAAATAGCTGCTCTTTAAAAATCGAGAAAAAAAAGTTTACGTTTATTATAATTAGGCCCTTATTTGGACATCGTCCGTTCCCCGTAAATGGGCGATCGAACTTCAGAATGGGCTGGGTTACAAAAGGTAAACATGAGAGAAGACAAATTATTTCGCAAGTAATTGTGAAATTAAAAATATTTTGTCAATAGCATTTTATTCACACACCACCTTTAACATTCAGAGAAAAATTAAATCAAGAATGCGTTTAATTTACACAACACATTTGATACATGTTTATAGAATATTTGTATAAAATCAAAACACACCCCTCCGTTTCAATAGTGATACGGCCCTGGAGATCAAAGCGAACACATTTCGCAGCGATGATGCAAAAATTGCGATTCTCTTGTGCTCAGGTAGCGACGGTTCGGCTAAAATTGTGGCTTTAGAAGTGAAGCTTTACATATGGCCCTCGCCAAGAATATTTTCCTCAGGGGTATAGCTACATTTCGGTATATAAAGCTATTTGCTAACTTTAAGGATTGCATGGCGAAATGCATTTATACGTCGAAAAAATGAACACATTTTTGCGAACATTTTTGTTTGTTTACAATTTTGCGGTTTCCAAATAAGGTTCGCTATCCTAGTAATTTGCATATGAACAGTGGGTTTATCTCAAATCAACAACGCTGATGGGGGAGTTGTTGAATCAGAAATCATCCATTGTTGTCTATTTTCAGTATTCAAATCACGCTCTTATATCTAATCATACAATACCGAGAGAAAACCTAAAAAACATATATTTATCTTTAGTGTAATTTTCCGTGTCCGTTGTCCAAAATCTCTCGCTGGATTTGATTGCATCATAACAAAAGTAAAACTTAAAACTCATTTTCACTGGGAGGGGTGATTTGTAGCTTGGATATATGTTCAATGCAATGGAATGTTGTAACTGAGTTCTGAAATTTAAAAAGAGCGATCTTTACAGATCAGTGACCGCACTACTGTGCATTAGACTTATTGTAGTCTGTAGTAGACACGGGGAAGTCTCTACGTTATTTCTATTGGCAAGGGGCAGTCCTTTGGAGGTTCTTTTAGAACCAAAGTTATATATAGTAGGCCAGTGGCAACCTACCTGTTCAGTGGAAGCGGCAATCCATCCGAACGGCTCTTTTCAGAGCCACCAATTCTTTCACAAGTAGGAAAGGGCACCTACTCTCAAATCATCGGGCAAGGGGCAGCCCAAATGATGATAACAAGAGAAGTGGCAATCTCTATGTTTTGTTTTATATTATAATAATTTGGTCCTGAAGAAGTCAGGGCTAATCCTTACGAAAGCTTGACAAATTAAAACTTGTCCGACGGCGAACCCGTTAAACTTTAAGCTTATATTTAAAAAGAGCATTGACACAATTGACAAGGAGGAGTGATCTAGAGCAAATATTAAGCTTTATGTAATGAAAATGGGACATAGTAATGTGATCAAAAATAAGCATGTGTTTTTGATACAGATGTTTAGATCACCAAGTCAATGCAGTAAAACCAGACGATAACTCAATAAGTGTGCCCCGTGACACACACAAATACACAGTGTTGATCGATGGCCTGGATCTGTTCGGCTTTTAGCGCCTTTCATGTGGCCTAACAAAAAGTTTTGAAAATCTTCGTAACAAATTGGTGAGGGCCAGGTGAGGGCGCGCGGGACGAGAAACAGCTACCTAAAATAGCTGACTCGGCGAGCATCATAACCAACAAGTTTTTTCTTGTGGCCGTGTTCTTTAAAGGTTACCAGATAAGAAGCACTGTGATAAAAGCCTCAATAACCTTTGTGGGGATTCAGAAAACATGCATAAGCGGCGGCTTATGGTATGGAAATTACATTATGGGCCGTATTCTCGTACTAAACACGGTTTTAGCTTAAAACCGTGTCTAACTAAAACGCGAGTTTATCTTTTAAACAACGTGTTTAACTAAACACAACACGGTTCCCAGGGTGGTTGTGCGTTACTGTATACAGGTATTTATTTTTGATGTGGCCCTAATGGGTTTCAATAGATATTGACTGAATACCTCAAACGCACTTGTATTTGTAATACTTCAAGATCTGATCGGCAGCTTACACCAGGCACGGTTGAGTAATCATTTAAGCATACAGTTCGTGATTTATTTAGTTAAACGCGCCTTAAACTCCCCCATACCCATGTTTAAAGTTAGACAAACTCCCCCATACCCATGTTTAAAGTTAGACACTTTTCGGTGAGTTAGACACGTGTTTAAGTAAAACAAATGTACAAGAATCGCGTTTAATTAGTTAAACGCTGTGTCTAAAGTCAAAGTTAGACGCGTGTTTAGCTTAAAACCGTGTTTAACTACTTACGAGAATACGGGCCTATATCTTTAACCTATTCCTTAATGTAGGTAATAACCAATGAATCTCGTTTCAAGCAGCCTGGTGCTAAGCATAGATGAAAGGAACCGACAATTTGGAACCCGGTAGTATATTTTACTAGCAGGCAAAAGGAGAAGAGGCAGGCAGAAACAAAGATGGAGAGACGAATTAACCGAATACAGAGGAACGACATGGTCAAAAGAAGCACAAGACAGACACAGATGGAAGATGCTAAAAGAGGGCTTCAGCCTACAGAGGCTGAAAAAGCCTAGGTAAAGGTAAAGTATATTTTAACGGAATAAATCGTATTGGAAACTGGAAACCAATACTTAGCTGCCGAAATACCAGGCTGCCGAAAACGGGATTCATAACCAATGTGACTTACGTAAATGTGGCGTATTGACAAGGATAACCATGATCTGAAAGCACAGCTTCTGCAGGACATTGTCACCATGTTGACTGACAGACAGAGTGGCAAACACTGGTATGGCATCAGAATGGATCAGGTGAGAACGAGCAAAATCTGAAATGATGGACGACGGGATAGGAAGCAGAATTATTATTAAGCGGATAGGAACATTGTATCAATATAAAATGGCACTGTATCTTGTGAACCAGAAGAATGGTTTCAATAGTTAATCACTATCTATATGTCACAGGTCGAGAATGTATTTCCCCTAAGATTCTTATTCTTGCAAATTTTCAAACAATTTTTTGTTCAAAAAAGAAATTACAACATGACTCCCTGCGACTTCTTGCTCTTTCCCAACAATCAAATCAAAGATCGCTGGGAAGCCTTTTTCAAGGGTCCAAGATCTAGCCAAAGCTGTATATTCTGAGATGAGACAATCCCTACATTGGAATACCGCCCATGCTTTGTGAATAGGAGGATGAGGATGCAACGGTGTACAGATGTCAAGAGAAGCTTCTTCAAGGGAATGTGACTGTAGCTTTTGAAATTGTATGGCCATCTATAAAAACATGGGCCAAGTGACATAACTTTTTGCCCTCGAACAAAAATACAGTAATTAGCCCTCCAAAATGAACTTCAGTACTGTTGTGTTTAAAGTATCCAAAGAACAATATTACAAATCTCTTAATAATACTAGTATTTTATATTTTGCACTGGTTTGCTACTAGGAATGGAAACAGATATCTTTTTTGCAAAACTCCAGCTGAAAATTCCAAGCAGAAAGACAATTAAGTGGATAGCCATTTGGTGTGAAGTACGAAGAGACCAAAGTGAAGAACTTGCTATTAAGGCTGTGGTCGACATGCCATATGTTGACATTTATGTTGACGCAAAGTATATGCTGACATGTCGCTATAATATTCAATATATCGACAGAATTAAAATTCCCTCACAAGACCTTCAAAATACCCAAGAGCCTGATTTTGAAAGAAAACAAGTTTTCATTTTGACACTATTATAACTTTGTGCATATAAAAACCACTTATTGGACATACTGAAAAGTAATTACCCCTATGATGACCATAATAAAAGTTCAAAGTCCAACAGTTTGGGATTGCAGGCACTATTAAGACGCAATCTGGGTCAGTCAAAGTAGGCAGGCAGGTGAATGTCCATATTTTTTTATGTTTCATTATGTTCACTGATATTTGCTAGTTTGTCAATATTAATACTTTAAAGTGTACTAGGATATTATTGTGGGTTCATTGTAAGTTTTCAGGGCTTTGAAATTTAGATTTAAGCTTACCCAAACATTGTGTATGGTACAGATATTGTTGGAAAGCATGTTGAAAAATTGCCATCACAAAAAAATAATAATATGATTGTGGTAACATATCACCCATGATTATGTCGACACAGATGTCGACGTCGAGATCAAATTAATATTGACATGTCGACATGAAAATATCGTTCCGACCACAGCCTTACTTCCTATACTCGTATAGTAAATCTCTAGTAAAAACCAAGCAAATCAAAAATCCAATGTTGATTCTACACCTACCATACAAAGCCATTTGGTGAAGTAAAAAGAGTGCGAATCGTAAGACTTCTTTGCTCCGTGTGTCTTGTGCTAGCTTCAGCATGGCTGGTACACAGTCGGTCTCGGTCAACACAATGTTCTTCTTCTCATCTGTATATCACAAATTGAAGATACAGGGTGAGTCAAAAAGACTGCAATACTAGGTGGAAAGAAGCCATTTTGTTTTCAAAACCAAAATGAATTTTAAAACTTTTTAAACGTTGCAAGAATGATGTATTTAATCCTAACTTTGTATGAAAAAATGAAGTCGATCGCATTTTTCGTTTGTCTTTGGTGACCCTCTTTGCTTCACAACCAAATTTACCTGTTTGTCCACGAGCACAGTGATTTTCATTTGAAATGGCACACATTGCATTTTCATATTTGAATATCCTGCCAACAAAAAAAATGGCAAATGGCAGTTTTTTTATTAAAATTTAGAACATTATACGCTTTCATAGCATGGGTATGATTATAATTGATTATGCTAACTCACATGTAAACAAGAAAGGATGCATCAAATTTCAATAACATCACAAATGAACTCAAGTTTCCAAATTTGAATGAGAGGCACATTTTGCGATCTGATGCATATTTTGGGTATCTCGTGGACAAACGTGCGAAATGGGTGCACTGGTCAAAAGGTTCACCAAAGGCAAACGGAAAATGATATTGACTTCATTTTTTCACACAAAGTTAGAATTAAATACATCATTCTTGCAATGTTTAAAAAGTTTTAAAATTCATTTTGGTTTTGAAAACAAAATGGCTTCTTTCCACTATTGCAGTCTTTTTGACTCACCCTGTACAACACACATACTAAGATTTAGATCTGCTGGTAAGATATTAAAGCAATATTATGTGAACTTTTTTCAATTTTTTACAGATATCTTTCTCTCTCTTAAATTTTGACTATCAGGAAAGACTTTCCTGGACTCATTAATCTACTTTGACTGTATTTTCCATTAAAAAAAACCTATCACAGAACTAAATCATAATGGAAATCTGCTTCCAATTTAAAGAATTTTTCAACATATTTATTTCAATTTTTATCATAAAGCATTCCGTAGGGGTGTGTTCACTTGTGTAGAGTTGCGGTCATAACCGGAAAAACTGTGTGAACAGCGTTAACACAGTGTCAAACCATGGAATTCTATTTACGAACAAAAAGACACTCAGAAAATAACCTGTCCTGGTACCAGGACAACTTATTTCAAAATCTGATTTTGAAGTAATTAGGAAACGTATTGCTCTGTAACTTTTTTTTTTTAGTTTCATGTTTATAATGTAATTTGACCATCAAAATCCATTTCTAGGACAAAAATCACAGATAGAGGGCGTTCCATGAAAAAGATTGCATATAGTATATGCCTTTAGAGGTTTATGCTTAAATATAAAACTACAAACAGTTAGTCTTGTGTTATAGGAATATATAAGTATTATTGCGTACTGCAGTCTTTGCACTAGTCTAATTCATGGAGTTGCCAGACTAAGAATACACCAAATTAAAGGCATTCACAATCTGATTGGCAGCCACCAATTTCACCGGAAGTAGTTAATATTTTTTCAAAAACGGTGCATAATTTTTTCTTCTTTTTTTTGTTTACATTTTTGGAATAATAAAGCAAAATTCACACCGCTATTTGCCACCTACTGCTTTTATGTTCTGGCTTTACACAATAGTCGTGTCAAAATTTATCTCACGAATGCAACTGCTGATTATATCATATTTGTAGTATAAAACATTTTATTTCGGTACCTGAATCACACACAAAATCAAAGATGGCCGCCAAAGTCATTCTCTGTATTCGCTCCGGAAACGACAAGTCACTGCATGGCTTGGTAAAGTTGCTCCGATCCATGGAGCGGATAAGGCAGTTGACCAACGTTGAGATGAGCTGTTTGTCCATGCCAAACGATCGATAGTCAACTTGGAAATAAAAAGAATGCAATGTACATTAGGCTACATTAAAAAAATCTTTTGTCTCAAAGCTCTTCAGTTTTTCAAAACCTAATGCGGAATGCGATTTTTTTAAAGTTTTTTTAAAAAAAATTTATAAATATATTGAAATCCTAGTAAAAGTGTACTTTTGTATTTAAAATGATGTGATCAATGAAAATTTGACAAATCTGTGAAATTTTTGGATTTGGACAATCAAAATCTGTGAAATTTTTGGATTTTTTTTTTTTTTTTTGAAAAAAAAAATATATATATATTTTTTTCATTATTTTTTTCTTCTAACGCGCACCAATTAACTAACGCGCGCGGGAGCTTTGAGACAAATGATTTTTTTTAATATAGCCTTACAGAACAAATATATGAGGAAACATGGGGATGGCAGGGATTCATATTTCAGGGATGCAAGTGGGGGATTGATTCATTTCCTGAACCTTTTACGCGACGGCCCAAGCGTTTGCGCGCAACATCAAACATTTATGGGCGCTCATCTGGAGATGGCTACAGGGTATCACTCTCCTCCCTCCCCCCTCCCAAAAAAAAGAAAAATGAAAAGAAGAAAAAATGAAGAAGAAAAAATTGTTACATGGTCTCATTTCCGGAATTTGGAAGTCTTGCATCCCTGATATTTGAGCGTAGAAGCAAAAGAGGAGAAGCAATTTTCTCCTTTTGAGTATAATAATAATGATAATAATAATTAGTATTTATATTGATCAAATTATTAACATTTTATCACTGACTTCAGGGGTAGAATTTTGGCGCGAATCCACGAATCGATTCGCGTGAAGATTCGCGCAAAATCACTACCGCGTGAATCCAGGTGGATTCGTGCAAAAAAAACTTCTTTTTTTTAAAAACTTTTTTTAAACTTTTTTTTCTTCCAAAGTCCAAAACAGGACCTTAGATGACTGGAATTTGACCCTTAGTCAACAAACATGCCGCATTTGGAAGTTGTGCAAGCTTATAGCCTTATTCTTGATATTATTTTCATTAATTTCGCAATAATCCATGGATTCTCGAAATTGGCGAGAATCCAGGATTCTCGCGAAATTATTCCGCTAGAATCTAAATGGACTCTCGCACTGCAGCGCGAATTTCTAGGCCTGGACTTGGATATTGTTGCTGTTCTGTCAAAACCTTGTATGTTTTCGGGTCCTTCAGCATGCATAAAGTATAACTGCACAAAGATTATGCATAGGAAGTGTTGCTTTATACAACTTCAGGGGCAAGAGCACTTACAAGGTGTTGATATGTGTTTTGGTCCTTGAACATGTCTATAGATTACACATAGTATTAATTTGTACATGCCGAAGGGCCAAATGTAGATACACGGTTTCTTACAGAACAGCGCCGATATTATGAAATAGTTACTTAACATCAAACTTACCACTTTTGAGTATGACACACAGTACTGTGCAGGCCTTAAGGACTTGCTCCTCATCTTGACTTTGACAACACAACAATACAAATTTGAAACTATTACCTGCAAAACAACAACAAAACAAAAATGTTATACAACATTAGGAGCCAGCAGAATTAAAACCCATTCCAAGGGTGGACAAATCTTTGACCTTTGAAGAAATTGAAGTATGGTGGGTCAGTCCATTCCAACCTTTTTTTTCCTCAAAATAATCTCATATTTTTCGATCAAATGGGACTGTACCGTAGAAAAGTTGTTTTTTCCTTGGACTTATTTATACCTTACTTTAAAAAATTACTTATCCTCAAGGTAAACATATAGTTATGTAACCCAACATGAGCAAATGAGGCACAATGAGGCAGTACCTTTTTTTGATTTAAGAGCAAAAATGTGGGACACGGTCATAATAGGTCAAATTCATAAAAAGTTGTATATGATCTTTGATACACCTTGTATCCAACTAAAGATTCAGATTCATGAAATTAAGAGTTAAACTACATTTTTTTAGGTGTTTCATTTTCATTTACCCCCATTGAGTTGTTAACAAAATCAAACTTTTAAATATCCGGAGTTGTAACTTGACAATTTGTTTTTGATGTTTTGAGGAAAAGTGATTTTCAATCATCTGTAACTTTGGTTAGGTAGGAATGTGACAACATTGACTTTGGTACCAAAATGACCCTTATCTTATATATTATCCCGACGTAAATAACTGTATAATATTCATTATATATTCATACGTCCCTCATTGCGCATCATTTACTCGTGTTGGGTCACATGGTAATTTGCAGAGTCCATCAAAATAAATAAACCTAAATAACTATGTATGTTACTATTCACAAACAAGTGTTTCACAATAGGCCACTTTTTGTACTGCCTTAACTTGAATCTTTCTTTGTGACCACTCCCTTACTTTGTGTGATACGATCCAGTAGTAGTTGCTCTGCACTCCTGCGTAGACTCACATTGGGCGACTTAGCCAACACTGCAAGCTGCTCGATTCCAATTCCTACAAGATAATTTTACCAAAAACATTGCATTACAAAAATGTATATAAAATAATCTTGAAACTTCAAAACTTGTCCTGCATGATGATTAATATGGACTCATCTAGTATTACGATTGAATCGTTTTCTTATGTCATTACCATTAACTGGGGCTGTTGGAAAAACCACGGGCCAAGCACTGGCAAAATGTTTGACATTTTTTGTTTGATTTCATCATCAAGTATAATTATTTTTCATTCTGACCTTTTTTTTCAAGCAACGCTGTAACACACTCCCTGAGGCCTGGTGCATCTCGTATGGTGCATCTGTCGCATGACTGATTGATGATTATAGCGAACGCACCATGCAGTTTGAACTAATGCGTCTGGGAGTTAACACATGCAACGCAGTTTTGGGTTGCGCCGAGGCGTGGAATGTTACAATTAAGGCTGTGGTCGGAACGATTTTTTCATGTAGACATGTTGATATTCATTTTATCTTGACATCGACATCAGTGTCGACATAAGCATGGGCATATCTGTACGATGTGTGGGTAAGCTAAAATCTAAATTTCAAAGGCCTGAAAATTCACAATTAACCCAATATCACTTTGAAGCAGTGGTACACTTACAAGTATTAATATTGACAAACTCGAAACTCAGTGAACATATGAAACATCAAAAATGATGGACATTCCAGTGCCTATACTCTGACCCAGATTTGCGTTGCCCAAACTTATATTAGGGTCATCATAGGGTAATTACTTTTCAGTATGTCCAATAAGTGGTTTTTTTATGTACAAAGTTATAGTGTCAAAATGTAAACTTGTTTATTTTCAAAATCAGGCTCACTGGTATTTTGGAGGTCTTGAGGGAATTTTTTCCCGTTGACATACAGCGTATCGCCCACAGCCTTAGTTACAATAATTTGTGTCTGATTTTGGATTAGGAGGCCAGTGGAGCTTCTACTTCTTATAGTATTCTTTGTGGAAAACCCTCCAACCTTATTTTCTTAGGATTTGGCTACTATAGTTTGATCAGTTCCAAATTGGTGAAGCCTCCTTACAGCAGCAAATGAATGTACAGAAGGAAGTGGGCGCGCATGAAGGCAACAAGCGCACTGTGCATCATATGCGTGACGCGTGCGGGCAGCCACAACTGTGCTTGTGTGACCATAATCTCACATGTGGAGAGATAAAAACAGAATATTTCTCGCCAATTTGGAACTGATTCAGGGTTGTCTCAAGGGCAAATTTGAGTGCCGGCTAATTTTACTGATGGCGAGCAGAGCGCAGCGGATCACGGCGCGGGGTCCAGGGGCCTGCTTAGGGTTTTTTAGGTGTTTTGTAATGCAATTTGGGGGTTACTGCCACATAATTTCTTATTTTATAAGGCAGTTTAATGATTTTATCCATGTAGAATAAAAAAATTTAACAAAATTTAGTGCCGTTTTTTTGTTTTTTTAGTGCCGTTTTTTTGTTGTTGGTTTTTTTGTTAGTGCCGGTCGGCCAGCTACACCCGACCGGCGCCAACCGGCGTGGAGACAACCCTGAACTATTGAACTATAGTAATGAATGTACTCAGTTACCTATAATGATATGCCTGATAGTGATTGATTTCCAGATCCAATTTTCCCCACAAATCTAGAATTTATGTCACTACAAGCACTATACACACAATTTATCAATTATTATAACGGACAGAAGCACTTCCAGTAATTTTATCCTAAATTGCACTGGGTGAATCTTCAACTACTACTTTTGTACATCCATTACGGGGTAAAAAGAATTTTGATAACAAATCTTGTTGAAGGGTGGCATCTCAAGTAGATGAGGTTCGGTCAGATTTCTTGTAACGCGGGTTCCCTGGTTTTGGTGCGGTGTTACATTTGATGGCAACATGTTGTGGATTTCTTTGAAAATGGTTGTGAGTCGAGAATTGATTCGACGGTCTTCGAGGGTTTCCCATTGCAAATCGCTTAGCATGTTATTGTAATGTTTGAGACGCTGGATTTTCTTCTGAAATCACGGAGGACAAATCGAGCAACGCGACATTGTATTTTCTCGAGAGAGGCCTTGTTATTGTTTTCATGGTGGGGGTCCCCTTCAGCATGTTCAGGCTTCTTCTTTTTCTCCCACTCCCAGATAATATGCGATAAGACCAGTTAATAAATGGCAAAATGCCTGCCAGTGTTTCAGTTCCTGCACTTACAAGCTACAGATAGATAAAGATGAATCGTTCAAACAACCATTTATTCTTTCATATTTCAAAAAAGGCCTAAGTAAAAGCTGCATGTATTCAATTCATACGGAACTATTTCCACATCTTTCAAAATAAGCTTTTTTCTCACCATCTTCAATGCGCTGTTCCAGCTTACGCGATCTACGCCGATTCCACTGCCTCCAGATTTTCACTACGGAAACACCGCCTGCAATTACTATTGCACCAGCTGCTATAACCAAACCCTTCCTAACATTGCTTGCCATAGTTATGCTACCAAAAATTAAATAGAACTTTCCTCTACTCCCTATTTAAGATCATTTTAGAGGATCGTTTTGATTTCCGCGGCGGAAAAAAAATGTTTGTGTACGCGGCCATTTTAGGTCGTAAATGTCATGTCAAAAGGTCAACTCAAAAAACCAAGAAGTTCCTTTAAAAAAGACAAGCTCACCTGAAATAGCTGGATATCCAGGCGGTACCGGAATTGTGTGATCTATTCTTGATTTGGGTAGTTTGTGGTTGTGATGTTAAAGGGATTGTGGTGGCATGGGGGGATTTGTGGTGGGGAGGGGAGGTTGCAGGGGTGGTTTAGATGTGGAGGGAGGGGGCATTGTGGGAAGGTGGAGGAGGTTTGTGGTTGGGGTTGAGTGGGTTTGTGCATGTGGGATGGGGCTGGGAGGAGACACACCATCTGGGATCTTGGATTGATGAGCCTCCAAAATAGGCTAATAGATCTTGACCGAGGTGGGGGGGGGGGGGTAGTTGGAAAAACGGAGAGGGCAAGAAAGGGCAGTTTTGAATTTGGATGGATCAGTGTTTTCGATTTCAGGAAAGAGTTTGTTCCAATCAATGACAGTCCTCATGAAAGATCGGTTGTATGGGGGGATTTGTGGTGGGGAGGGGAGGTTGCAGGGGTGGTTTAGATGTGGAGGGGGCATTGTGGGAAGGTGGAGGAGGTTTGTGGTTGGGGTTGAGTGGGTTTGTGCATGTGGGATGGGGCTGGGAGGAGACACACCATCTGGGATCTTGGATTGATGAGCCTCCAAAATACTCTAATAGATCTTGACCGAGGTGGGGGGGGGGGGGGGGGGGGGGGAGGTAGTTGGAAAAACGGAGAGGGCAAGAAAGGGCAGTTTTGAATTTGGATGGATCAGTGTTTTCGATTTCAGGAAAGAGTTTGTTCCAATCAATGACAGTCCTCATGAAAGATCGGTTGGCATCTGTGTCAGTTCTTGAGTGCATTTTTGTTGGAATTGATGTGCATGGCCTTGCCTGTTTCTAGATGTCTGCGGTGTGGTATCATTAGCGTTCATCCCATAACACTACAAAATATATAATATAGATAGGGGCTATGCGATTGTTCACATGCGGCAAGGTGAACTATATATGAACGTTGCAAGAACAATGGTATATGTTACAAAAACAGCAATATGTGACCCAACGCGACGAGTAAATGAGGCACAATGAGGGAAATATGAGTTATTTATATCATGATAATGTTGTATCACATTCCTAACCAACATTACAGATTATTGAGCATCGCTTTGTCGCAAAATATCAAATACAAATCGTGAAGTTATGGCCATTTAAAGTTTGGGTAAAGTAAATGAAAAATCAAATGCCTCAAAGTGCAGTTTTACTCGTTATTTTCATGAATTTGAATCTCTGGTTGGATACAAAATGTTTCAAAGATCAGGAATAAGACTTTTTATGAATTATGACCTTGTCCCACATTTGGCTACAGCCGCATGGTGCCTCATTTATTCATGTTTGGTTACATTATATAATGATTATATAGGTTGGTTGAGGAATTAAACCAGGGATACCTGCATGGCCACTATTATATGCTACACTAGATTAACTGTTTTGGCAAAATCATTGATAAAGATTATTTAGTATGGAGCTATTAAAGGCATATATGCAGCCCTGCATATATGTGATCTTTTCCAGAGAGCGCCCTCTATTCATTATTTTTTTTAGAAAGTAGATTTTCTTGCAGATTTACATTTCTGATCATAAATCGTATATATACATTCCAAGTTACAGAACGATACGATTCCTAATTACCTCAAAATCATGGTTTTAGAGTGAATTTAGAGTGAAAATATAAAGTGTCGTGTTATTCCGACAGTTTATTTTCACTCTAAAACCATGATTTTGAAGTAATTAAGAATTGTATTGCCCTGTAACTTGGAATGTATGTACGATTTATGATCAGAAATGTAAATCTGCAAGAAAATCTGCTTTCAATTTTTTGTTCGATGTTGAGGGCGTTCCCTGGAAAGATCACATAATATACCTTTAATCAAGCGTCCGTCATATTGCTTACACGTTGCTGATCCCATACTTCTTTCAAAATTACAATAAAGGAGCGGTTAATTAGCATGTCAAACAATGGGAATTGTTTATTAGGATACCAGCTTCTTGTGGGTGCTGTTCAATCATTAATCGCTCCAGTTATGTGCTAGGGCTGTGAGAAGTTGTATAGTGGTTCCATGTTTAGAAATCCACTGCAAGTCACGACTTGCGAATCCCCCTGGCTGGGAGCTTCAACTAAATGGGGTCATAGGTCACATAGGGGTCATTAGAGGTCAATCTGGGTACACCCAATGAGTCATCTCAAATCACCTTACCCAAATATTATTGTCACCAAGTTCAGTTGAGATTAGAGTCGGACTTTTAATAAGAAAAAGAGGGCCCTTAAGTTTGACAAAATTGGTCGAAGGACATGTAGGGGTCATTACGGGTTAACCCGGGTACACCCCATGTATCATCTCAAGTCCCCTTGCCCATAGATGACTGTCACCAAGTTTGGTTGAGATTGAAGTTTGACTTTTCATAAGACCTAAAGAGCAATAAGTTCAGTTTCAAGTGTTAACAAATTAGGGTTAAATGCCATGTAGGGGTCATTAGATGTCAATCAGTTTACCCCCCCCCCCCCCATGAACATCTCAAGTCCCCATATCTAAAGATTATTGTCACCCAGTTTTGCAAAGATTGAAATCTGACTTTACAAAATGGGGTCAAAAGTCATGTAGGGGTCATTATAGGTCAATCTGTCTACACCCCATGAGCATCTGAAGTCCCCTTTACCCAAAGATTGTTACCAAATATGGTTGAGATTGAAATCTGACTTTTCATATGAGAGCACTGAACAGGCAAAACATAACCAAAAAGGCTAAAGTATTGGCAAAATGGGGTCAGCGGTCAGGTAGGGGTCATTAGAGGTCAATCTGTGTACAACCAATGAGCATCTGAAGTCCCCTTTACCCAAAGATTATTGTTACCAAGTATGGTTGAGATTGAAACCTGACTTTTCATATGAGAGCACTGAACAGGCCGAACCTAACCAAAAAGGCTAACCAAAAGGGTCAAAAGTCATGTAGGGGTCATAGGTCAATCTGTGTACAACCCATGAGCATCTGAAGTCCTCTTTACCCAAAGATTATTGTTACCAAGTATGGTTAAGATTGAAACCTGACTTTTCATATGAGAGCACTGAACAGGCCGAACCTAACCAAAACGGCTAACCAATAGGGAACAAAACACACTCACACCCCCACAAACACCTGACATGATCACAACATCCCCGTCCGGCTTTTCAAGTCACAGATAAAAATGGTTACAGGCCGAAATGCTATGCGATACGGGAAGATCATCAAGGCTGCTGTAATAACTACCTCACTGCCACTGAACAGACATAATCAGACACAAATCAGTTTATGATATATTTTGTTTTTTAATACAAATTCGGCAAAAATACCTGCACACCCTGGTATAAATACTGATGTTCAATCATCAATTGATTTGTAATAATCACACACAAATAGCATGTACATGTATAAATAAGTGTAAACTCTGGAGATCATATGTTATCTTACACAAAATAATGTGATATATATAATATCGTACTCCTCATAAAAGCAATCATTAGTGAATTAATAATTTTGAATTTGATCACCTTCAATATAATAATATAGTTGATTTAGAGCTGCAAAATAGTTAGCTCAATTTTGATACAACATTTGCAAATAAGTTGGTTAATTTTCCAAGATTTACAAAAGTTAATGCAAATAAGTTGGTTAACCTTCCAAGATTTACAAAAGTTTATGCAAATAAGTCGGTTAACCTTCCAAGATTTACAAAAGTTTATGAAAATGATGTTGTTTAAAATTCTAGAAAAACCAACAACAACACAATAATGCATGCAGACGACATTTCCAAAATTTTACAAATGTTTCAAAAATATCAAAAATATTGAATTTCATTATACCATATTTGGAATTGCCTTAAGAAACGCATTAACATTAGTACAAACATGATATGTATTGGTCAGTAAACCTTGAGATACACCATGAAAGTTTGGAATGGTTTCTGAAAAATCTGTTTTGTATGGTAAAACCAATAGCCGTGTGGAAAGTGTTAACATAAATGCCTCCCAGATATCCCATGCATACAGCAAACAATATTTGTAGAGTATAACATTTGCATGCATTACATTGTGCATAATTTTGAAATGTTGTTATATTTGAAAATATTATTTTTCATAAATTGTTATCAATCTTGGGCCTTTAATAATCATTTGTAGAATACAGTGTTATAAAATAATATACAGCGTATCCCAAAAAACTGGGTCCAAAAATTGGAGAGCTTATAATAACTAAAAATGTAGGAAACATAGCTGCTTTATATTTGGGGATATACAGGGAAATATATCTGACATTAATTTGTGAAATTATGACTTTGTTACTTCTGTACTCATAAGGGTGATTAAAAAGTGTAAATACCTATGAAATGTTTTAGAAATCAATAAATAACCTTCTGATACACTGCCATTCTTTGTAGCAGTTCAAAAACCATTTCTTCGGAATTAGAAACCAGCCATTAGGTCATTCATCTTATCAAATGAATTAGTGGCAGGGTATCAGGGCACTCTATCTAGCTCTACAGTATTAGTGTAACTAGGGCCTGTGAACAGGGGAGGCATAACCGACAATTTCATGTATATATACATAGAGTTTGTCATTTCATTTGGGGGCAGCAGGGGGAAAGCCTTCTGTGTCCCTTGCCAACCCCTTCTAGTTTACGCCCCTGTAGCTCCATAACTTGCTCTGATTTTGTATATTTTTAATAACAAGGTTACTGCAATGGGTATTTCTAATGCTGAATATTGATCCAATGCCTGTAATTTAACCCTCTTTTACCAGACATAAGTTATTTCGGAGAATAAACGCCATGCAGGGAAAACCTTCACACAACGCACACAGATGCAACGCATGGATGGTTTATTGTTAAATTGAAGAAAAAAAACAGGTTCTGACCACGCTCTATTGAAAGCTTTGTATTTCAGAAAGTTGCCGTTTGATTGGTCTCACAATTTCACCAATTAAGGTCAGGTATATTTATCTTTATATCCTTAAATACGCAGCAACTATATTTTCTACCTTTTAAGTTATAAGCTCTGCAATTTTTGGACCCATTTTTTTGGGACTAGCTGTACAATATACAGTAAATAAAATCCTAAATTCAATGATGTGCACAATGCCACAATCATATACATGATAACATTACTCATATTCATTTAAGTTAATACTGATGGTATTACATCCAATGTTGCATATCGAGGGTTGAGCGCCAGAAGGCTGTAACTCAATTTTTGGGCAAATTGATATTTTGGTACAAAAATAATCCATAACCTAGATTTTCAGATCCATAAAGAAATAACTCATAACCACTCTTAATTTGACTAAAATTAGAGCTATAAGTTGGGTGCTACAGTGTATTGTAAAGAATCCCAAATATTTGAAAGTTGATTATCACAAAATAGCATTTTTTGAGTTAAGGCCTTCTGGCGCTCAACCCTCAATATACACTCGGCAAAAGAAGTTCTTGGACACTTAAATTAAATTAATATTTAATAGAATATATTGTCAGCCTGCTTCGATAATTGCCTAACTCATTTTGTCTAGTTCTTAGAAAACAACAAAAGTATGAAACCTGTTACCTTTGTACCTGTTACTCATTTTGCATTATTGATGGATGGATATTTATTATGTGGAATGTGATTTGTATTGTTGATGGCCTCGATTGGCATGCATGGATGCACTAATCCAAGTCATATAGAAACAGATGAACACAGCCATACAATAATTTGATTAATTCCATGGATTTGTCAATGCAAATTCAATAATGCAAAATGAGTAACATGTTGGAGTGGTCTGGTGGCCCTTTTGCGACAAATCTCTTCATTTATCAACACTTTTGATTGGTCAATGACTTAGATATTATAACAGCATGTGCATAATGTAATGAAGTCATGATTTATGCAAAAAACTCAATTTTGCTGAAAAGTGA
The DNA here is from genome assembly GCA_035610835.1 of Ophiura sarsii. Lineage (NCBI taxonomy): Eukaryota > Metazoa > Echinodermata > Ophiuroidea > Amphilepidida > Ophiuridae > Ophiura > Ophiura sarsii. The sequence goes on from CM069448.1 coordinate 44,325,783, forward strand.
GTTAGGCAATTATCGAAGCAGGCTGACGATATATAATTACATATATGATTATATATATATAATTGTATATCAAAATAAGCAGAAAGTAATCCTCTAACAGCTTAACATGGAATTTAGACATGATCACTCATGCATGGCAGATCCCATTCACTTGACAATGGCAAGAAGATTGCAAAAAATTGGATAATCCCTCCATTCAAATGACTGTAAATGCTCATTTCTTGCAATTTCCTTTTACGCACCTTACCATTGCTTTAGAATGTGCTCAGTCATGCATGAATGCGTACATCTTAATTTCATACAGACATGATAGAGAATTGTTGTCTGCTTATTTTGACATGCAATTGTTTAATTTATATTAAATATTTATGTGAAATATTTGAACTTCAATGAGTGTCCAGGAACTTCTTTTGACGAGTGTATATATAGAACTCATAAAAGTTTAGAAACAAAATTCAGTCACCAATTTTTTCGAGGTTTCATGATAATATTTATCGTATGTTATCCAATGGAAATGGAAATGTGATGGGTTCATTGGAAATGTGATGAGTTCATCTTTCCAACAGTGCCGCATTTGTAGCAATTACTTGTAATTATTTCAGTGCTCAGCCACTTGCTTGAGAATGTTGGGAGGCCACATTCACCACTATATTGTGCTCATCTGTCCAATGAAGTGTTACAGTGACAATTATTACACCTCATACATATTTATAAGGGTATACGTTTGATCGGTTCATTTTTAACCAAGTTGGATAAAACAAAAATAGCCACCGAACGTTTGTTTAGGTTTATTGTACTACCAAACATGCGAGAGTTTGAACTACTTCCCGCTAATCAACACTGTCACCCGAATCAATTCTAGAGCCTATGTATATTACGTACATGTTAAACGGTGATGCCAAGTACGAGGTTGCTTGACAACAACAAACAGGACATCCTCTGCTAAGCACCTGCCGAAGAAATTCACAAACTAAACAGACGCACATTTTAGGCTTCTTTTGGATAATTGTGCTGCATCAAAATCAAAATCCATGAAGAACTATGAAACGGGTTTAAATGATATTGTTCTTCTGCCAGGGGAATTGAGTCCCCCGCTTCTTGGCTCGCTGTGTGTACTGTAGGTGTAGGCAGGCATAGGCCTACTACTACGACTACAAGCCTATGCGGGAGCAACGTAATCTTTTTTTAATTTTGTATTTAGTTTAGACAATGAAATATGTATGAGGTGTAATAAAACAAATACAACATGGTTTCTTTCAGGAAAGTAGTGCAAACTACTGGCCCTTGGTGTTGGATGACTGGTGACTACCTCCCGATGCGTAGTCACCAGTCATCCATCACCGCAGGACCAGTAGTTTGCACTTCTTTCTCTCAAACCATGTTGTATTTGTTAACTACAGTATAGAGCCCATAGAGAAATGCTCTATTGAGTTTTGAGGTTAAGATATTGGTGATTTAGGCTTTTAGCATCTTCATATAGATATTTGTGATTTGGGCTTTTGGTCTCTTCATATAGATATTGGTGATTTGGGCTTTTGGTATCTTTATATAGATATCGGTGATTTGGGCTTTTGGTATCTTCATAAAGATATTGGTGACTTGGGTTTTTGGCACCTTCATATAGATATTGGTGATTTAGGCTTTCTCCACCATATTCTAAAGCAGGTTACTAAGCACTGTGATTGCTATAGATTACAAATTCAGTATCATATACTACATGAATTTGGGTTTTTTAAAGCTAAGCTGGACGATCAATGACATGATGTTGCGCTTTTAATAAATATCCAATTTAAAAGAGAGCTTGCAGATGATTTGCATTTATAAAATGCTTTTGTTCCTTAGGGCTTTCTCCTTAAATTGAAAATTATGACATTCCTATGTTAACAACACAGAATACTAGATATATATTATAGTTCTTACACCATAGTCAGTCCGGTAAATGAAGCCACCTTAAAATGGTATTTCCTGTCCGTCCCATGCCAGATACTTTCCAGAGTCTCCCAAGGACAGTTTATTAACAACATCCATTAGACAAGATATAGAATACTCGCTGCTGAACATCTTATCGGTGGGAACATTTTTATGGTACGGTCGAGACAAGTCTGTGTTGACTGTTCCGGGGTGCAAGCTAACACAGATTACCTTACCCCGACCTCGTGCCAGTTCTAAGCTCAGATTCTTGGTTGCCATGTTGAGGGCGCTCTTTGACATACGATAGCTGTACCAACCACCAAGACCTGAAATACAATTATAGCAACAAATGTTAATGTTTCACGTCAGGCCTGGAAATAGCACCCGCCCGCCTGCCCACAGCTGGTCACTTTTGCGGTGGGGGTGACGATACAAAAGTACCTGACCGCCTGGCGAGTAGAATTTCTCAAACTTCCAGTGCAGGTTTTTTGTGAGTTACCTGCCCGATGGTTGTTTGAAAAAACTCTGAGGTCCGTATGCACAAAAGAGTTAGACCGGGTCTAAAGTTAAACCTGGTCTAAGTGAAATCTATTCATGCCTCAAAAGGTATTTTCCTCTGCATTTTCATGAGATATTTTGTGCTATTTTTGAACTTTGCATCCGAATCTTTACAATTTGTTAGCTAATTTGAGAAAGAAATGTAATGAAAGTGTGCATTTCACAAAACCAAAATTCACTTAGACCAGGTCTAACTTTAACTCTTTTGTACATACGGACCTGAAGTTCCAGCCCTGTTCACGTTATATATTCACAGTCTGGGTATCAAATATAGTTGCTGGCAGCAGTGGCGGCACCAGCCTCATAATTTGTTGGGGGGAAAAAAGGGGGCAATATTTTTTTTAGGGGCATGAAAAAAAATGATGCGCGCTGCCATTTTACTCTTGAATTGTCAAATTTGCTCTAATATTAACTAATTTGGTATGAAAATGCACGCTTGCGCGCAAAATATAGTTGTTTTAGGCCAAAATTGTCAACATTTGGCCTAAAACAACTAATTTAACCTAATTTAGTAAGAAAATGTGTGCAAAACGCAAAAAAAATTGCCTCTTTATGCTAAAATTGTCTATTCTTTTCTAATTTTAACTAAATTTATTTTGGGGGGGGGGACAAGGTGGGGTGAGGGGAGGGGGCAAAAAAATATTTTTGGGGGAAAATGCCCCCCATGCCCCCCTGTGGTGCCGCCACTGGCTGGCAGAGAAGTTCAGCACTGGCCCTCGGCCCCTCACGCGTTGACTAAATAATTAGCATATAGGCAGTAACACTCTTGACGCCATATACAATTGAACCAATCTGGTGTGTGCGTTAGTCAGCTCAAAGTCATGCTTTCTATTCCACCGATGGGAACTGCACTTATGTGTTTACCCTTAGTACGCAACCATAACAGAAAAAGTGCTGAACGTCTTTGCCCCTGACTATAGGAATAGACTTAAGTATCCTGAACAAACCCATTGGTAAAAATGTAAAAATACAACATCATAAGGATATAGTCTTGTGGAACTTGAATTCTGAGAGATGTGTTAGTGAATATCACTCCAGGCGTGAATGAAAAATGCTGCACCAACGACAAGAATATGTGCTGATGCCATCTCCTAACTATCTATAGTTTGATCAGCTCCAAATTGGCAAAGCAGATAATGAATACAAAAGGACACATGCGCGCATGAAGGCAACAAGCGCATTGTACATCATGTGCGTTACACGTGATCACGACCAAAATTGCGTATGGCCATAATTTAGCGTGTACGCTTGGATTACTTTTGCGAGCTGGGAGATAAAAAAAACCCAAATATTTCTCGCTATTTTGGAACTGATTAAACTATAGATGGGGTGACAGGTGACGTCACACCGGGCAAAACGTGGCTAGTTGCTATTGTTCTTTGCCCGGCAGTTTGCGCGCGCATCATGTTTTGTTTAGGACCCGTGCTTTTAAAACTTGCGCCAAAGCATTATAAAGGGAAATACGGCATAGCGGACAGTGTTGTGGTCATATGCTGTTCCCTCAAGCGTGTATCGACAGTCCAGTCCCTTCGCCCGTTGCGTTTGTTGATAAACATTGGATGTAAACAACGGTCACCTCATCTATAGTGACCTAGATTACAACTTCCATATACTGTAAAACACTATACTTTCGCAGATACTTTATTTTGTGAATTTAAAATTACTGCTAGTTTAGCAGGAATTTAATTTCGCGAATCTGGTAATTTCACTCTTGCCTTTCAATGCAAAATTGTCAGTTTCGCGGGTTTTTTAATTCCACAAATCCACATCCCTTGTGAAATTAAATCCCTTGCGAAATTAAGTGGTTTTACAATACGTGTTATATACCATTGTGTAACTTACCATTATCAGATATTGATCCCACTCTGGCTGACATATTGACAAGCACTGCACTGTGTTGCATCTTAGTAGTTGTAGACTGCATTCCATATGCCCCTGTACCTTTGGTTAGAAGTGGAGCAAAGTACTTGGCCATTAAGAGAGGACCAACGGTATTGGTGGAAAACGTCTCCAATAGTCCCTAAATATGAGGCAAAATTGAATGCAAGGAACATGTGTTAGATTAGGCCAAGACAAACTTTCGATCAGGCCCGTCGGAACCGCTACGGCAGGTACGGCAGCTGCCGTACCACTTTTCCGGGGAGGAAAAAAAAAAAAATAAATAAATAAATAAATAAATAAATAAAAATATTCGAGAGGATAATAATAAGGCATAACACGTACCTATAGTATACTGTACTATTAATATCATAGACTGTAATCTATGACTTTAATGCACTGGACACAATGTTTAACAGTTGATCATTATTCCATATAATTTATTATAAGTGCTATTAACTTTACCATGAAATGTTTTATTTCAATTCCCGAAAAGTGCTAGCTTAAATGGGGCTTTGCCCCCTTGGACCCCCACGAGGGGCTTCACCCCTTCGAACCCCAAACCCCCGCTCCTGCCGTACTACTTTATAATTCCTTCCGACGGGCCTGCTTTCGATCCTAGCAGAATCTTTGATAAAGGTTCTGCTAGGATCGAAATCTCAGGCCCCTTACAATTTGATATGTTCAATTTTAGTAAGTAAGGTGCTTTTAAAGACAAATAATAACTTAGAAACATGAATTACGGCATGACCATTTCGCGAACATAAACTTTTGGAGTGCAATGCAATTCTACAAGGTAGATTGGAAATATTTGTGGCATGACATTTTTGCGAGTAAGCGCTCCTCGCGAAATTTGAATGCACACGAACATTTCTGGCTTTACAGTACCTGGCCAGAGACATCTCTGAGGCTGGTCTCTCCTCTGCCGCTTGGATGTAACATGGCTGCACAGTTGATCAGCAAATCCAAACTCTCTCCACTACTGTCTTTCACAAGTTCCGATGCCTCTTGAATTTGACTCTCTTCGGTTGCATCAAGCCGGACAATTTCAAGCCGATCAGGATGACTATCCTTCAAGATTTGTAGCTCACTGGCCTTGCTTGGACTGCGACACGTGGCAAAGATGTGGCTTGATGGCGCCGCTTTGAGGAGGTGCCGACAAAATTGTAGTCCCAGACCTCGGCTGGCACCTTGAATCAATGCTGTGGCCATTCCGAAATCACTCTTAAAGGAACGATATTTTGATCAAAGGTACCACTAATACACTGAATGATCCCCGGTATGAACTCTTGTTATAGATATTCCCTGAAAGGCAATTAATTACAGATTTGTTACACATTTAAAACTATGTTGGTCAAACTTTTTATCAATTTGATCCATTTACTTATAAAACATGGAATACACAAAGAAATATCAAGCCATGTTGTGGTTGTAAATGAGTAAATAAACTCTAAATTAAAAAATATATATTTCCTGAAATGTTCAAAAAAAACTCTTGACATTTGCCTCGTTGATCTCCCGGTATATCCTTCATGTGAGCAATTTGGATAAAGACTCAGACTCAACTTTGTGGGCTTTGGCTACATATAGGAATGCATTACAATAACAAATGTTTAGACAAATGAAAACAGCTACAGTAACAAGATGGTGCTCCCCAAAAAGGATTGATAAAATCTACAAATGTTAATAGTTTTGTTCAACTTAAAGGCATATTATGTGATCTTTTCCAGGGGGCGCCCTCTATCCATGACATTTCTAATCATAAATTATAAATATATCCTAAGTTACAGAGCGATATGATTCCTAATTACTTCAAAATCATGGTTTTTAGGGGTTGAAAATAGCGAACAATCGTTTTCTATTTTCACTCCATTTTCGCTCCTAAAAACATGATTTTGAAGTAATTAGGAATCGTATCGCTCTGTAACTCACAATATATTTATAATTTATGATCAGAAATGTAAATCTGCAAGAAAATATGCTTCCAATTTTTTTTCGAGGATTGAGGGCGTCCCCTGGAAAAGATCACATAATATTTACATTTAACCCCTTTTATGCTATGACTGAGTATTACTAGATATTTCAATTTCAATCCATAAGAAATTGCATTATTATTAAACATAATAATATCTTACCAAAGTGAAAGCATTTCCCAGACAGTCATGAGCACCAGTGGCATGATAAACTCCTCCTTTGTTATGCAAAGTATTAGTACAGATGATGATAACGGTCAGAACAATGATGTGATTATAATAACCCTAGATTATAACAATATGATGTTGATGTGACAGATGACAGCATGAAAGCTGCTATAGTTTAATTTGTTCCAAATTGGCGAGAATTATGACGCTTGTATTAATCGTGCGCAAAAAGAATCCATGTCGTTGCGTATATTTATTGATGAAAACGTGCGTTTTGTGCATCATAAGCATGTATGTATCAGTGAGCGGTGGGCAATGAGGTATTCCATTTGGGCCCACGGATGAATATTAGCCTCACAACTTTCTCCAATTTGGAACTGATTAAACAATACCAGGAAGAAAGGATTCAAACTTGTGTTAAATTAAGCCTCTTTATTTGTTGACAGAGAGAAAATATATAAAACCCAAACCAGGATTTTCTTTATGTTATTCAAAGTTATAATAGTTTCACTACCAACATTTATATACAATCTCTTCAGTGCCAGATAACTCTGGCAATATATTCAAACATCTTCGATATGAAGAGGACACGACCAACAATTCCAACTCTACAACACCAGACTGGCATCATTTACAAATTCCTTCTTCCCACGTACAATCACTGACTGGAACAAACTTCCCCAATCCACCTCGTGACCACCCACCTCCTGTTAAAACTTCCCTGCGGAGTACTACGGAGGACAATCTACCAAGTACCAAGTATGAGTCCTTTCGTCAGGTTTTTCCTTTCTACGAGTCCATGTTATGTTTTGCATTTGACTCTAAAAACATTTGGAACAACATGAAAATGACTTTTTTAGAGTGCAGAACAATTTGAGGGGATCATACCACAAGGTCCTATCTGCATAGCTGCCACTTTACATATATGGAGCTGTCCATACACTGAGAAATAGGTACAACTAAATGTAACTCGAATTGCAGATATATGGTCTTTTGTTGAGATACCTATGGATGTAAAAAGTCACTATCTGTAATAGCTGCCATGTGACATTTGGTACTATAACAGGGGCACACCCTTGTGAAAATGCAATCTTACATATGGCAGCCATTGTAAATAGGTCCTTGTGGTTCCAAACCCTCAAATTGTGAATCAAGAATACAACTTGTCCTTTCTAAGCATGCAAGAAGAGCCAGTTTCTTGATCATTTTTAAGCATTCATCTGAGCCAAGCCTGGAAGCCTTTGAGAAATTAACATGAAGGCTATTTACAATTACAGGTTTTCTCTTTAACAAGTAACATATATATTGTCTCCAGTGGCGGATACAGGGGGGTGGAGGGGGCGGGTCACGGGTGCCCCCGTAAAATTTGACAATAGTCCTATTTTGAGTACCACTTTACCCTTTTCAGAGGCATAGGTAGGTTCCGTCAGTACATTTGCGACTTGTACCATGCGATATTTTTTTGGCCGGTTTTTGGGAAGACAACACCGCTACCCCCCCCCCCCCTCCCCTAGCAGAATTTCATGAGCTGATGGAAATATTTGTTTTGGGGGGTACCAATTAAAAAACCTTGGTCAGCCCCCCGTAAATTTTAATCCTGGATCCGCCACTGGTCTCACATATTTATCACTGATGTCAATAAAAGTGTTGCCTTATACTTATATATTAACACCCTGAGCACTAACTGCTATCTAATAGTGTTTCTGATTGGTTAATAACAAGATTTTCTCAGTAAGTAGTTCTCAGGGGGTTAAATTATGATTTGACATTTTGAGCTGTAGAACAACAAGCTACTCTATAAACATTTATGGAACTGTGTACAACATAATATTAGGTTCTGACCTGTTATGATAACATTGATGAACCTCTTTAGTTTACTTTCTTGTTGACTGGCTTTATACAGTGAAGATGTATCCTTTACTGCATTTGAATAAATTGATTGTGTCAAGATGTGCTCTAGACGACGAAAATAAAGAAACCCTGTTTTACGGGCCAGACCGACACATTTTTTTAGATATATGTGAGAGAAAAAAATTCACATGCAAATGAATACCGACCCAAATAAAAAAAACATGTTTGTCAAAATATGGCAAGATTTTTACAGATTTGTTTGATTTTACGGCATTTTTAAGGGGGGAAAAGTTAACCGACCTACCCTTCCTGAAAGGTCCGTTTGCCCATAGAGCAGGGTTTCTTTTTTTGGTCACCTTATCACCAAATTCTATTATACAAAGCATTTCTGGACATATTTACATTTAACCTTTGTATGAATCCGTGTGTACATTGTCAGATTACATTTCTGGGTGAAGCACTTCTGACAATACTCACATCTATTAGGCTATATTAAAAAAAAAAAATTGTCTCAAAGCTCTTCAGTTTTTCAAAACCTAATGCGGAATGCAATTTTTTTTTAAGTTTTTTTTTTTTTATAAACATAAAATATTGAAATCCTTGTAAAAGTGAACTTTTGTATTTAAAATGATGTGATCAATGAAAATCTGACAAATCTGTGAAATTTTGGTGTTTTTTTTGTATTTGGACAATGAAAATCTGTGAAATGTTGGGATTGTTTTTGTGGTTTTTTTAAAAGAAAAGAAAAAAATTCTAACGGGCACAAATTAACTAACGCGCGCGGGAGCTTTGAGACAAATGATTTTTTTAATATAGCCTTATAGGGTGTATCCTTTGTATGGGTGTATTGTCAGAAGTGCTTTATCCTTTGTATGAATCCGGGTGTGCGTTGTCAGATTACATTTCTGGGTGAAGCACTTCTGACAAAACTCACATCTATAGGGCATATCCTTTGTATGGGTCCGAATGTGACACGTCAGGGAATTTGTCTGGGCAAAACATTTCTCACAATGTGGACAATTGTAGGGCTTTTCCTGTGTGTGTGTCCGAATGTGCAGTGTCAGGTAGCTCTTCCGCGTAAACGATTTCTGACAATAGTCGCACGCAAATGGATTCTCCTTTGTGTGAGTCCGAATGTGTGCCGTCAGGTTGCTCTTCCGTGTGAAGCACTTCTGGCAAAACTTACACCTGTGCGGTTTTTGCTTTGTATGAGTCAGTGTGTGTTTCATCATAGCGCTTTTATCTGAAAAGATATTCTGGCAATACTCACATTTAAATGGCTTATCCCCTGTATGAGTTCGAATGTGCGTTTTCAGGTTACACTTCTGTGCAAAGCGTTTCTGACAAAACTCGCACGTGAACGGCTTCTCGTTTGTATGGATCTGTGTGTGCCGTGTAAGATTACCCTTTGCGGCAAACGATTTATAACAATATTGGCAAACATATGGCTTATCCTTTGAATGAGTCCGCAGATGCGCGTTCAAGTGACTCTTCTGTGCAAAGCATTTATGACAATATTCACACTTACACGGCCTTTCTTTTGTGTGAGTTCGTACATGATTTGACATGTTACTGCTGACTGAAAAGCACTTCTGGCAATAAGCACACTTGTAAGGTTTTTCCTTTGTATGAATCCGAATGTGTCTTTTCAGACTACACTTTTCTGCAAATGATTTTTGGCAAAACTTGCATTTGAATGGCTTCAACTTTAAATGAGTCTGACTGTGTTTTTCATTAGGGGGATTTTGGATGTGTCTTGTCGGAGCAGTCATTTGTGTGAAGTCTTCCAGACAAAATTCAAGTTGATAGTATTCATCATTATTGTGTGTCCCAGTAAGTTTTGAGTATTTATAATAATGCCTTTTGTAGTGTCGTCTAAGTTGGTCTATTGAGCAAAAGTATCTTGCACAAAACGAACAAGTTAAAGGTTTGTAGAGATTCATAGTTTGAAATATTTCGCTGAAAACCTGAAGAACAAAAAGCTCTGTTGCTGGGATGCATATAAGGACTTCTTCCTCAGGAGCAAAATATTCCCTTAATAAGAAAATCACAATTGGAATGTGATACAAGTGTAGGATTTCCTCAGAGTTCTATGTCATTTATACCTCTGAGCACTGCTCTGACTGCTCCTACCACATACATGTACATGATGGAAACAAAATGGCGGCGGCGGCGTACTGGATCTCCTTTTTAAATCTATGGTTAAAACTCAATAGCCCATGTGCTCCCATATTTTGTGCAGCCCTTTGTGTACAACAACAAATACAATAGGTTCCGACCTTTTGGGGTATTCTTGTGGTGGAACTTCTATTTTCTTTTGATGGGCACTATGCTGTGAAGAGATGTCCCTTTATAAGTAACTGCATTTAAATTAAAAAAAGAAATGCATTTCATTTTCACATTATTTTCATCGAGAGCCTTGACCATATATATAATGGCATATAAATTCCTGATCTTACATTCAAAGCAATAAGATAGATGATGGCAGTTTGTATGTGTAGTATCAGACAATAGTCGACCAACTCAAACCATACAATGCAATTGTGTAGACAGTATACAGGATTGCCGAAAATGGCAATCCTGTATTTTAGCGGGATAAATTGATTTATGTACCGTTTATTCCGTCAAATCAATTTATCCCCCTGCAATATAGAATTGCCCAGAAGACAATATTATAAACTTAGCTTGCTATTATTGACCAAGGACTAGTACTATAATAGTAGACAGAAAATATATATTTTAAACAGCATGCTATTTTTGAATAAAGCCTTTCCATTTGGTGCTCGAGACGACATGGAATTGCAACTTTAGGGGAGAGATCCATTACTTGGATGATAGTGTCTCTTACACACAGAATAAAGCACAAGGCAGCGATCATTTTTACAATGTAAAATTAACAGCAAAACAATTGCTGCCTCATGATTTATTTCCCTCCCCCCCCCCCACCAAAGTATTTATGAACTCCTAGAGTTCTATAAAAAAACATGAAAGTGACTATAAGTAAATTAATAATTGAACGAACAACGCGAACGCAGTACAAAGATGATCGCACCCGAAATTATCATGCGAATGGTTGTGCGCGCTTCACGCAATGTACGCATTACGCTGCTTTATAGTTGTGTTCGTTCAATTATTAATTTACCTATAGTTGATGATGGAAATCGATGATGATGATGAAAACAAAAGCAAAGTACACTGATACTCTATTTGTCTTCCTCTGGACAGTGTCAGTCCAAAACTTGACAGACGCAGCTTTTACGCACACGTATAAATCTTCCGTCTTTCAACGCTCATGTGTAAACGCCAGCGCCTCGAGTAGGCGCGCGCGTTATGTGCTGCAATTAGTAGAATACACAGTTACGTCACTCAGTGTTGTCAATAGCCAAAATTTAGTGTGGGTTAATAAATACTGATGGCAAATGGGGTAAGTTACAGCTATATTCATCTGGCTGGATCTACAATACAGCATAGGAGTAAGTGTAGCGAACTTTAGGGGAGATCATGGATGGCATGGGGTCCAGACCACCAGAGGCCTTCTTATTGTTTTTTTAGATTTTTTTAATGCACTTTGAGCCTTGAGGATTCCTGCCACATAAGTTCTTGTTTTATGAGGCAGTTTAATGATTTTATCCACAAATTGTTTAAAAAATAAAAATAATGTTTTTAATTTTATTTAGACTAAACTCTAAAGTCTAATTTAGTCTAAATAAAAATTTAGAGTGCCGGTTTTTTACCCTTTATTTTGGACTAGTGTGCCTGTTGGCAATCATGAGTGCAACTACACCCGACCGGCTTAGTGACGCGATAGTGGTAGAGATCGCATATTTTTGGCGGCGAACCATCTAGCTTGCTGAAAAAAACCATGCATCCTAGGTACAACAGCGCCCTCTACGATAGGGGTAGAGTTCGCGCAAAATAGGGGTTGAGTTCGCAAATTCTACACGGGTCGGATGGTAGACCGTATCGCGCCTGCGGCGGGCTCATCTAAATTGGACCTAACTTAAATCGGTTCGTAACAAGCCGGGTTTAGTCGCCTCGGCCGCAGGCGGCCTGCGGCTCCTTTTCTTACTAGCGCCTAGCGGCGGGCTATCCGCGTACGGTGCCTTCGGCCCCGCTTGACACTGTGAGCACGGAACAGAATCAAGTGAAGATTTATTTACAAATAATATTTTCCATATAGTGTATACGGTACTTGTTGTTGTAGTGTATTTTTGAGGTATCGACCGTGCTGTATTGTGGGAGTTACTAATTTTCAGCAGCCAGGTACCCTTTTTCAGATCGCTCGCGATCTAAACCCTTTTGGCCTTAGTGACAACCATGAGTCACTGTCTCGTGATGGCTAAATAGACTATATACTGAAAACTAAACTACACCATCGACCATCCTATCCTACATTATTATTACTAATAAATATTACATAGTAATACACACTCTCATCTCATGATCTGCTCATGCGCTGACTGACACTTCACTTATTCCTAGCAGGTGTCCGAATTGTCCAGCCCTGGCAAATATGCCCGCTAAGTGGGCATATTTGCCAGTATTTACAGTTAATCCAAAAGTAGCGCTTCCACACAAAAAATGGCATATTCTACCCTTCATATATCAATTGTTTAACTCAATACCTAAATATTTTGTGTCACTTCAAAAAAATTCTTGGTGGCGTTTTGCCAGAAAAATGATGAAATTTCAGTCATTTTGTGGCAAGTGGACATTTGCCAGTATTTACAGTTAATCCAAAAGTACCGCTTCCACACACAAAATGGCATCTTATATCCTTCATATATCGATAGCTGAACTTGATACCAAAATATTTTGCGTCGCTTCAAAACAATTCATGGTTACGTTTTACTAGAAAAAAAATGCAATTTCAGTCATTTTTGGCAAAACCTATTGTTGAAATTTCATTTTCAAGCTTTCATTGAAAGTGCACTATTACATTAACAAACAGGGAATCCTCTACGCTTAGGCAAACTAAAAAAGAAGTTGTGTTGCCGGTTGCCCTCAAGTGCCAAAAATGTACAATCGTGTCGGTCGGTCAATTTTTTTTTTTTTTTTTTGAAAATATTTTTCAATTATTTTATTTAATTTATTTTTTTGGCTGAAAAATATATGCTTTATGTCAAGACAAAATTGGTATAGGACTATTATAGGCCCAAATGTCAATTTAACCAATGTTTCTAGTGTGACAATAGTCTAAAAAACATTTATTTAAGCTTACTTATTCATTTCAAGCAAGAAATAGTAACATTTAGACACTTTTAATTAAATTTAAATCTAAAAATAATAAAAAATGCGACCCTAGTTTTTACGATTTTAGGGTCAGTCGCTGAGGGCAACACAACTTTTTTTTGGCCTTATTGTGTACTTATTGGTACACCAATCCACTCCCCCACCACAAACCCCTCTCACCCCCAATCCCACTTGCACAAACCCACTCAACCCCAACCACAAACCTACTCCACCTTCCTGCAACGCCCCCTCCAAATCTAAGCCACCTCTAGAACCTCCCCTCCCCACCCACCCCCATGCCACCACAACCCCCATGGTGCACCACAGACTCCCTCCCATCCAGGCATCCCCACCACAAATTCCTCCCCTTCCCATCCCCACCATAAACCCCCTCCCCACCCCTAGGCCAACTCTTCCCACCCCATGCATTCAAGCCATCATCCCCCTTCTCCACCGTAAACCCCCTCCACAGGGCCATCCCATATTCCCATTCGCCACCACAAATCCCTGCCCTCCACCACAACCCTACCCACCACCAACCCCCCTCCCCCATCACTACCTCCTCCCCAACCACAATCCCCCATCACTACCCCCTTCCCATCACAAACACCCTCCCTATACCCCACCTCACACCAAACCCCCCTATTACAAAAATCCCATGGTATCGATTATCGTTGCGCCGCCCATCACTACAAAAACTTTTTTTACAATAGACAAAACTTTTGCTTGATGCTGAATGAATGTTTCTGTCACACCCCTTGTATTTCATTGGCCACAAGTACTCATTTAGGCTAGTGGATCCACCCAGATATAGTGCTGGGTGATATCAATATCAAGCCTCTCAGTCTCAAACCCAAAATCACAGAATGTTCTTCATCTCTTCATTTAGTCTTCAACAAGTACCAGAAGTTGCTTAATTCAAACAGGAAATCAAACATAAACCTAACCCCAACACTAACAGATTTGTACTCCATTGGAACAATTATTTTGGGTTTCAAACATGAAAAATAGTGAATTTATTACGCATTTTGTCTTGGTGGGAGAATTTGGCCACTAAATCGGTGGCTAAATTTGTCCACCTGCAAGAACTGCACTCTCACTCTGGTCTCTGATGATGACTGCACAACACACACACACACACACACACAGTACAGTACAGTTCTCCTGCTTGCACTTTTGGAAAACTCTCGGTTCACAGATCGAAACAAATGACTTTACTTTAAAGTCGTAAAAGACTTTTTAAAAAGTACTAGGAACCGCTTCTAGACTTAAATATTACCTTTAAACAGCTTGTAATAAAGAGTTTGTTTACATATTTGGTGACATGGGCGCCGCCATTTTGATTTATGTAAAGTATAATGCGCATGCCCAAAGATTTTGTCCAATTATATTCTCGAAAACATAGCCAATTGCAAACCAGCTTTAATACACGATATCAGAAGAACCAATCAGAAATCATGTACTTCAAACAAGAGGGATTTTTCGAACTCATCGGCAATATTTGTGTGACAGCTGATCATGTTTGTAAACACGCAGTTTTCTTGAAAGGTTTGAACACTTCAGGTTTAATAAGGTATCGAAATATTCGAGAATGGTTTAAATAAACTCTCAGTGTTGTTTGGTGTATCGTTATACCGGGGTATTAGGTTAAATAAAGGGCCAAACTGGGGGCCAAACCCGACGCCTAAAAAAAATCTGAATTGAAAATAAATAAGCTTATTAATATTAATTAATATTATACATTTTTAATATTAATTATTATTATTATTTAATATTTATTTATCATGATTATTTAGTCTTTAGAGTAGCCTAAGTAGGCTTGCCGCCTAATAACTTATTTTAAAAACAATAATGCCCGTGTTGTTACGATTCCCATGGCTAAGTTATAGGCCTATGACTTTATGAGGCTATGTTTCAAAGACGTGAAACTACTGTACACTACTTCATGACGTCTTTAGTCTTTATAAAATTTAAGTTTAGCCTGGGTTTAGTTTAGTTAAAATGAGTTTAGTTAGGCCTGGCCAGTGTAAATATTCATATTTTCAGACGTAGGGCTACACACCACACGACCACGTTAGGCATGTTCATAAAATTTTGAAAATAAAATTATCTCTTTGAAAATGGAATACATGGAAACAAAGTACTCTACAATAAAAAATGATGGTTCAACCTTGTCTGCAGGCTGAATAATAAAAAAGTTATCACCAAAAATGCACATTTTAAAACCATTTTAGGTAAATTAAGGGTTTACTTTCATGATGTCTAGTTGCTTGTGTGGGGTTATTTATACATCAGTGAATACATCCCAGCAGTTTCGTACTTTTCCGCTGAATTTAAAAGAGGTAAACATGAGTTTTCTACATATTTTGGTCAAATATGTCGCCCTCTATAGTCAATGATATGAACATCCCTAACCACGTACCCTAAAAAAGGCCTCGCCAGCTCGCCTATTATATTCCTATGATAATCAAAACAATGTCATTCATACTTTCAGTGGCTGCACTACCAGGGGGGGGGGGGGGGGCATTTACCCCCAATCAATTTAGTTTTAAAATTAGAAAAAATAGACAATTTGAGCATAAGAAGGCAATTTTTTTCCATGCTGTGCGCACATTTTCTTACTAAATTAGGTTAAATTTAAGGGCGCGTTCCCACTGTGGCTATTTGATACCAGGACGTGGACGCGATGCTACATCGAGTCTACTTCCAAGCCTAGTGGGAACGCGCAAAAAGGGGGTTCGACCCTACATCCACGAGTCGATGTAAGGTCCAATCCTACTGGAAGAGGTAGTCTCGCACCTAGGACGTGGTATCAAAATCGCTACATTATCGTATGTAGACTTGTGCCACTTGTTCCACAATAACAAGCCATTGCGCTGCGTCACACTGCGCCGCCATCAGTCCCGCACTTCAAAATGCAATTTCATGCAGCCAAATGTCATGCATGCGTGGTAATTTACACAGTAAGTACGCACAGCGCATTTGCTTAAACTTGTAAACAAGTAACATCCGGGTAAGTGGACTCGATACCACATTGGTATTTTGATGTATTTTATCGCACAATGGGAACGCAACATCAATGTTTTGCATGTAGACTCGCATGATCCGAGCACTCATGTTCATCCAAAGGATAAACGTGGTCTTGCAATGCACTGCATTCCAAAACAATAGTAGGCTCACCAGTCAGGTCGCAGGGAGCAAATTCTAGGTTTTTTTTGCATATAATATATTATATAATAATAAAATCAAAACAAACAATTGTCGATCAGAGTGTCGTGATCTGAGCGCTCGCTCATAAGGTTTTAAACGCGGTCTGGTGACGCACTGCATTCTAAAAACAACTTTAAACAGGCGCACGTCAACGCTGTCCCGGTTACGCAGATGTCGCACATACGCGAGGGAATGATTATAAATGATCGACAATTATTTGTTTTGATTATAAATAGCATGGCAGAAACTGCTACACAAACAAAGTTTGTTTTGCAGAGAGCAAGAGTTTTTTATGTTTTGTAATTGTATAGCAGTTTTTGCTTTTTAAAAGTAAATAAATTACTTTAGTCCGATTTTCTTCCCTGCATCATATTAATTCTGCAAGTTATTCCTGGCAGAGAAGTTTCATACTTTTTATTCTATTCCAATTAATTTTGGGCATGAGTTATCCCGTGTGTCACAAGTCATTCTATACCGGTGTGTATCGTGTCCCATTGTTGTTTATCCATGATCAATCAGGCCTGTGATCATTGCATTGTGGATAATGAATGCGTGATCATCATCAAATTGCGGATGTAAACAGCAGCTGTTTTTTCTAGGGATTTTCCCTAGCCATTCAAAACATGTGCGACGTAAATAAAATTAAGTGATGCTCCGTATGCGCAATAGCGATTCAGGGGTAGCAATTATTGATCCCCTCGCTCGAAGGAAATAACATTTACGAGTCTTACGACAACGTTTCTAGAAAGTAAACCGAAAATACAACAATACTGGATCGGTACAGGAATATACTGTTTTACAATTATACGCAAGTCTCATCATGGATTTATGTAGAGCAATTATGCATCACACATTTTGTGATGCAAGGAATAGAATTGAGGAACAATTACTAAATTTTGCATCACATTTTGCATTTTACAATAAGGGCGTGTGTAAATAGTGAAGGCTGGAAGGATTTACCCTATAAATCCCCAATAAACTGTCGGTAATATGGTGACGAACGCGAAAAGGGCAAGCCACTCTGTGATCGATATCGGGTTGACCAGAACCTCCCGTGGACAAAAGGACCCATTAGCACCTAGGACAGAGTTAGTTGAATGGGTTCGATGATTGTTCCTCCTCCAGTTTACTATAATAATATGATCAGATTTGCTTTAGTTATGTTATTATTATGTTCATGTCCTGTTTTGCTTGGAACTGCCCACATCTTAACATCGATACATAGCTTACAGATAGCTATAAAGTGTACATTGATCAGATGCATCATATTTATTCATCAATAATTTCACATTTTCTATTCAATGTATATTTTTCCAAAGCATATAATGTGGTAATAACAGTTCTGTATTTCTTAACCCTACAGGCTATATTAAGAATCAAAACTCACCAGCTGTGATCCCAGGCAACAAGCAACAACAACTGATATAATATAAATAAGCAAAATGGCTTGGAATAGCAGGGTGGTCAAGACATATGGACGTCAGCAGAAGCGCATGATTATAAGTGAAGTAAGTGAGGATGTTCAGGTCAAAGGTCAAATGAAAGCCTGGTCTGGTATAAATAGGTTACAGGGTGAATACAAAATATGTGCAGGGATTGTTACTGCCCTGAACAATAACAATTGTTTTCATAAGGCCAGAAAAAATGTAATACTTTGTCTCAGCAGCCCACGCTGCTTGCTTTTAAAATGAGATTTAGCGTGTAGCACTACACGGCAGCGATGGTTTTTGGGGTTTTTTTTCTAGTTTGTTTTGGCGATACTCGCCAACTTTTATTATAAATGTGAAATTTGTATCAGCAAAGTATAGCAAAACTATTGACTATATTTTGATTTTTATGAGAAGTGACACATCTGTGTTCTTTAAAATCACTTCAACGTAACTTACGTAAGTTTAATATTTGAAAAATCATATAGGACATAGCTAATATTCTTATGTTAAAAAAAATAGCACAGCACAATAAGCTTTATAGCCAAAAGGTGCTGAGACAAAGCATTTCTTTCTTTTTTTGGCCTATAATGCTATCAAATTTACTTCATCTTCTGAAAAAATGAAAAAATTGATTGAAGTACGAGCGTATTTTGCAAAGTAAGCCGACCCTGTTTTTCACCATTCCGATGGGATTTACACAGTTAAATCATGACTTTACTGTAGTATGATGAAATGAAGTGGGAATTCAGGGTCTGGAACAGGTGATGTAATTGCCACATATACATACCAACTGTTTTGTCTGAACAGTTCTGATTTATGAGTTTTAAAAAGGTATGTTCTGATTAAAGGCCTGATTTTCGACTGATGTTTTCTATTTTACATGAAAGGTCATCCTTAAAATTGTCACATTCCAAAGTTTGAGTTGCATAACTCCAATTGTTCTTATTTTAAAAGCACAAGATCACAAGGAATTTATTTGCCCACTGAGTAGTACACAAACTGCACGTTGTAACCATCTTTGGCAGTAATTCACTACATTTTTGCCTATCTAAATAGAACATTTCTGGCACCTAAGATTTTACAGACATAATGAAAAAATATGGGGATTCATCTGATACCAAATATCTTGATGTGAAAACGAATCAAACAAGTTTCAAACAGGCACTTGTTCTGCTCTTGTAGCATGAAACCATTTTTGTACACTTCACTTACACTACAGAACAACACTTCTTACAAAATTACACTTATTTTAAGTTTCGTGTGGCCTATTTTTATGATCTAAAATGTTTCAGAAAGTTAAATGTATGGTGCACATAGCTGGTGAACGAGTTATGCAATATTTTGTTATTTTAATGGTTAAAAAAAAATGGATTTTTTGATTTTTGGGTTCAACATTTTCTGGGTCACCCTGTATGTGTAATCAACACTGCCCTCTTGAGCCTCTTACAAACTAAAATATCTTATAATTTAATTACAAAACAGTACATTTCCTAATTTACTTAAATCAAATTTTTTAAAATAAGTTGTTGGATAATAACTTGACAGTTTATTTTCTGAGTGGTTTTCGTTCATAAATACACTTCCGTGGTTTGATACTGTGTTAACGCCGTTTACAGCGTTTCAGTAAATAATCACAACTGTACACAAGTTATACTATATAGTAGGGAATGTTTTATGGTGAAAGTTAAAAGCAGATTTCCTTTATGATTTAGTGAAGTTCTGTGATGCTTTTTACGTAACATATGGTCAAGATAGATTTATGAGACCAGGAAGTCAAAACTTCATTATAAGAGAGAAAAAAATCCATTGAGATTTTGTAATGGAGAGAATTCTCAGATTCAATTAACAAATGCCATGTCCTTTGTCTACAGCCTGCATGGATATCTCCAGAGACTGTGACAGGTGTCTTCTCCCCGGACACTGATGTGAGTGCTACATCCAGTAAGGGTGGATCCAGCGGTGACCCCAAAAATCACAGGTAATTAACATTTATAAACCCCTCAAAAAAGATTGGAAATGTTTTTCCATCATGTATATTTCATATATTTTTACATGTAGTGTGTTGCACATCAATGAAAAGCTGGTGTGTTCATCTTTACAATGATCAAATTTGTAACTATCACTTGTTCCGGTTGCTTAAGAACATTGGGAGGTCTCAATCTAAATGTGCAAAAAGCTCAACTAGTTAACAGGCATGATATTTTGTAGATGAAAATCAGAAAGTAGATATTTTTCACTCTCAAATGTAGATATTTTTGCATAAATTTGCATTTATTTAGCCAAATTGTAGGCAATTTAGCACAATAGTCTGCTGTTTTTTTAATATTTCCAGGAATTTCAGATTTGTTCACCTGATACAATACATACTCACAGTTATTGGAAAACCAGAAAGACAGGGGAACCACAGATTATCTGATATGTGTCATGCGTGACAGACAGCCACGATATCGATATCTTGGGGTTCAAAGGTCACTGATATATCGAACGTATTGATACAAGTATCGATAAGGGGACATCCAAATGCGTCATGGAAAAATCTTTAGTTGGCGCAATGCATTGTGGCCAAGATTCCAAATAGGCAAGCGTGTGTCGCGTGAACCGGGATGTGATTTTCACCACGCGTAACCAAAGTAGATATTAACGTCGCACCCAATTAAGGCCAAACAAAAAAATAGGTTTGTCTCAAAGCTTGCGCGTGCATTGGTTTTGAAATGCCAAAATACCGCGTCTGAAATGCAGGAAATTGTAAAATCAATTTTTATTTTCCCTACAAATTTTTATTTCAAGTTTTTATCAAAAATATCGGCAGATTTTCCTTTTCTCAAACTTTTACATGACTCAGTTCTTCAAAAAACGCTGCAAAATTGTTTTTTACACAACTACATCACAATATTCATTTCAAATAGAAAAAAAACAATATCAGAAAGTGTCAACGGTTGCAAATAGTAAGAGAACACAAATAAAAAAATTGTAAAAAAAAAAAAAAAGGAAGACAAAAAACCGCGCGCGTCGCCCGATTTTGAAGCCTTCGCGAGCTTTGAGACAAACCTTTCTTTTCTTTTTTTGGCTAAGGCTACCTGAATAATGTGAAAGGACTTTGAAATATTGTCATTTTTTCGAGTTTCATGACATTTTATGACATTTCATGACTGTTTTTATAACGTTGTAACATTGACACACGTTACAACCGTTACACATTCGGACGGTTCTCCAGACCCTTATATTGATCAAAATTACCCCCAGTTGGTTTTGTTTCAAGCAATTGATGTCCGTAAACTGAGGAAATAAGCACAACCCACATGATACATGGTCAACTTTTCAAGATTTAGCCATTTATATTGTATGTCAAGATTGAAAACATAACGGTTGTAACATGTTTGTGTCAAAAAAATGTTACAACCGTTACCATAGGGTTTGTGTACACACAAAAAAAATCGACATTAAGCTAGGATTCTGAAATTTTGCTCGCTATCTCCCTGCTACTTTACAGTAGTGTTGGCCAAATATGAGACCTGTCACCACAAAATGAGCGTTAAGGGAAGTGTCAACCCTATTATTTTGATGATCAACTTTTGCTTCTAAGTTTGAGAATATTGAATAAAAGTACATAAAAGTATACATTTTTAGAAAGGAAATTTGATAAGGAAGCCGATGGTGATATCAATGTGATACCAAATAAACTAAATTTTGAGAAATGAACCAAAAAGCCATTTTTTTTACCCCACATTTTTCAGACAGCATAACTATGAAATAAAAAATGGTAATTTGTTCTAATATACGTTTTTGTAAACAAAACAATTTTGTCTAGGAGGCAATTTTTTCTTTTTCCAAAATAAAGCTTGGTTTTGGAAATATTGCTAAAAAACATCGGAAAAGTGTAAAAGTCGTGTTTTTTTGCGTACATTTCGCTAGAAATGGATGCATATCTCGATTTTAAAATCCATAATCGAAAAAATAAAAAATTGCATCCTAGCGCTGAAAGTCCTCTACACAATGGTAGTAAAAGCTTACCTGATAGTTTGATATATTTTTAGTTATGTTGTCTGAAAATTCGTAAAATTCCTTCAAATTTGAACTTCTAGAAAACATCGATTTAGTAAAAATATTGACATTTTCCACCATTTAAAGCTAAATGTTCACGGAACACACGGGCGTGTGACCTAAAAAGCGAGTATACTATTATGAACAATCATAATAAACTATCAGATTCAATTTATATTGTCACAATGTGAAGAAATTGGAAGAAAACTGAAATTTAAATGATCGTAAGATTAGCCTTTGTTTACATTTTAGACATTGTTTTGCGCTCTTTTGTTTTTCGCGTCTACGTCGCGGATATTAAGCGGCGCGTCTAGTATTACGCGCGGGAAGTTTTAGCGCGCGACGCAATGATCGAACAGCTGTCGCAGCATTTGAAAAGCGCGGAACTCCGCTTAAATTCCCGCCAAATAACTATGCGCCTTTTCCTGACCAAAACAACAATTTAAAATCACCCAAAAGAACGGGAAATAATAGCTTCCGACTAGTAACTTATGATGGTAATGATAGAATACATATAAAAGTATAAAATAATAGAGAAATATGAAATTCAATTTTTGAAACAAGTGCCGGGTTGACACTGCCCTTAAGTCATCAGTGTGCATTAGGAGATCAGATATGGTCCAATCAACGTGCCAAAAATCAATAGAAAACAAAGGAATTTTGCAACTTCGATTTGATTTTTGACAGGGAAAACATTGAGCAATTATGACATGCTGCATATCATTTTTAAGCTTGTTTTCTGAGCATTCTGAATCTGGACAAACCTTAAAATTAAATTGTCCGACTTAACTCTCATTTCGTGATGATAGGTCTCATATGAGCTAGAGAATCAATTTGAAACAAGATTTAGAGCCACAAACAAAAAAGGTCTCATTAGGCCAAAAAAAAAGAGTTGACTTGCCCTTTCCGACCGACCCAAATTTTTGGAAATCTAGGGTCGCTATGTTTTTTGTTTTTTTTCCCCCCAAAAAAAGATTGAAAAAAAAAAATTTGAAAGAAGCACATAACAATAAAGAAAGATGAAAACGTGTTTTTGAGTAGTATCTGCTTGTTTAATTTTTTTTTAAAAATCAACAAAAAATCAACAACAAAAAAATCAACAAAAAATCTTTAAAACGTGTTTTTGTGCAGTAATTTTTCAACAACAAAAAAATAATAATAATAATTAAAAAAAATTAAAAATCCGACCATCCGACCCTGACTTTGACCCTGAAAGGGCGAGTCAACTTTTTTTTTTGGCCTTACTGTGGAAACGCCCATTTAGTAAAGTTCTGTGATTGAGTGATGAGTCCAGGAAATTAAAGTATTTTCTGATAAAGTCAAATTTCAGTATACGAGAGAGAAAAACATGTGTATGGAAAGGTGTCACATCTCCCAAGGTGATGTTTTTTAATGTCACTGGACCATCTTTACTGTAAAATTGCTAATGTATGGGTGCTTCACTAATGTTTCATCAATTTAAGCGTTGATAAGTTCACTTGTCACACAAGCAGATGGCTTTAGGGACGTTTTTTCTATGACATTTTATTAAAAAACTTGAAATATTTTCATGCTTCACACACATTTTTGATACATGTTTCAACATTATCAAAACAAAATTTGGGTTCAACCCCCCCCCCCCCCCCCCCCGCCCCCCCCCCCCCCCCCCCCTTTCACCACCAATACTTAAGTTACTAATCGGAAGCGATTATTTCCCGTTCTTTTGGGTGATTTTAAATTGTTGTTTTGGTAAGTTTGAGTCAGGAAAAGGTGCATGGTTATTTGGCAGGAATTTAAGCGGAGTTCCGCGCTTTTCAAATGCTGCGACAGCTCGCTGAAACTTCCCGCGGGTAATACTAGACGTGCCGCTTAATATCCGCGGCGTAGACGCGAAAAACAAAAGAGTGCAAAACAATGTCTAAAATGTAAACAAAGGTCAATCTTACGATCATTTAAATTTCAGTTTTCTTCCAAGTTCTTCACATTGTGACAATATAAATTGAATCTGATAGTTTATTTTGATTGTTCATAATAGTATACTCGCTTTTTAGGTCACACGCCCGTGTATTCCGTGAACATTTAGCTTTAAATGGTGGAAAATGTCAATATTTTTACTAAATCGATGTTTTCTAGAAATTTTACGAATTTTCAGACAACATAACTAAAAATATATCAAACTATCAGGTAAGCTTTTACTACCATTGTGTAGAGGACTTTCAGCGCTAGGAGGCAAATTTTTATTTTGTCGATTATGGATTTTAAACTTGAGATATGCATCCATTTCTAGCGAAATGTATGCAAAAAGACACGACTTTTACACTTTTCCAATGTTTTTAGCAATATTTCCAAAACCAAGCCTTATTTTGGAAAAAGAAAAAATTGCCTCTAGACAAAATTGTCTTGTTTACAAAAATGTATATCAGAACAAATCACTTTTTGGTTCATTTCTCAAAATTTAGTTTATTTGGTATCACATTGATATCGCCATCGGATTCCTTATCAAATTTCCTTTTTATAAATGTATACTTTTATGTACTTTTATTCAATATTCTCAAACTTAGAAGCAAAAGTTGATCATCAAAATAATAGGGTTGACACTTCCCTTAAATCACAGGCAATGTCGATGGTCATCTACACCCTGATTTGTATTTGGTTTATTAGGTGGGTTATCAACAGGGGTTTCCTCTGAAAGTGAGTTTACAAGGTCAATCACCCACTACCGCACGTTTTCACTACAAGTAGGTATCATCATGCACTGACCATGCACTGACCATTGGTTTACATTATGATATCACACTCATATCAGGTGACTGAGTGCCTGCCTCCCACAACCTATCTACAGGATGAGCCCATAGACAGTTGGTTAGCCAGGAATTCAGTTACACAAAAAATAGCTCACAAGGATGTACAGGGTGATCTAACCAAAGGCAGTTATAACTATTGGTCAAAAGCCAGATATTCTTATACAAGCTAATCGAGAAAACGAAAAAATAGATATTTCAAATAAATAAATAAAAAGAAGTGGTAAACCAACCAAAAAGTGTGTACAGTCCTCAAATAAGTAACTGACTAGGTGATAATTAAATATACTGTTAAACTCCAAAACTATAGTTCCTACATAATAATATTAAATTGTAAAGTTATAAAGAAATTTCTTCTCTTTAATTTGAGACATTGTTCATGAAGATCGGTTAATAATAAAAAACACTACATTGAAAAGGATAGAACAAAGTGCAGTTTACATTTTCACACTTGGGTTTTGAACATGCAGGACAGTGTGACAGGTATATGTGGTAAATATTTATTCAATCTCCCAAATATTTTTGGCCTAAGTGACCTGCTCTTCACAAGTGACCTGTGTGCTTGTTTGTACATCACCAGATAGGACACATACATAGACTGTTATGAAAAAGTAAAGTTCCTAAAGTTCTCTACAATTATAACTAGATCAAGTTTATATCATCACTGTCCCCACCCTCACCACCACCAATCTCCATGTCCACCAAATTAACTTGTTCACTGTCTGGTGATGGTTGGGGTGGTCTTGGATCAGGTAACGCATACATGATTCGCTTTAAGAACAACGGATCATTCCTCTCCAGGTACGTGTTCATCAACACAAACGCCCTCATGTCTTTATCCATCCTCTCCTTGGCGACCTCCTCCATGCGAATCATGATCAGGCGATTCTTGTGGTCGTGCAGGAACTGGCGATGCGCCACCTTGAACTCGTACAGACACCATTCGCTGTTCAAGTAGTTCTCGGACAGGACTACAATGGTACGTCTGCTAGACTCTATGGCGCCGACGATGTTGTCGGCAATGGCCTCACCAACTTGGAAGTCTCTCTGGTGAATGCAGATTTGATACGGTGGATACTGCTCTTCAAGTTTCTTGAGTAGATCAAACACAACATACTGATAGTCTTCACTACTATACGATATGAATGCATCGTAGACCTTGTCAACCTCGTTTTGGTCCTTATCCAGAGTAAGCCGGATATTAAAGTAACTGTAGGTAATCACCTGTATTTCTGTTTTGAAAAAGACAACAATCCCAGACAGCAGAGATAGTGTCAACAATAGCCCAAGACATATGGCTATGATAGTCACAATTGAAAAGCTTGTAGGACACAATAAGTCTGCATCCTCGAAGGAGAGAAGAGAACCTGTGATATTTTTCGGAGTTGTACAATTGACTTCATTGACGATACCATGGTCAGCTATGCCTTGAAGCCAAGTTTTCAACCAGAGCTGACTGCAGTTGCACTGTAGAGGATTGCCACGTAACTTGATATTGACTAGGGATGTCAATCCGTGGAAAACGCCCTCTGTAATGCTCCACAAATTATTGTTTTGAAGCTTTAAATTTGTCAGACTCGACAGCCCCTTGAAGCTGTCAATATGCAGTTTGTAAAGCAAATTGTGATTCAGAAAAAGATCTTTCAACCTGGCCAAGCCATTAAAAACTCCAGGTGGGATGGTACGCAGTTTATTATTGTGTAGATCCAATGTTTTCAAGTTTGATAGCTCCATAAAACTGTCCGTATATAGTTCCTCGAGCCAGTTGTTATACAGATAAATACCTTCCAAATCAGGCACTATGGCAAAATCAGGAAGGGTGGTGAGGTTTTTTGAATCACACCTAGCGTAGCTTTCCTGGATGTTTACTTTTAAATAACAGTGACATGGGATTGGACAATGTATTTCATTGATAAAGTTTCTCTCATCCAATACCAGATCTGCAACCTTATAACACTTCTTGTCTTTCTTCCATGGGCAGTCATATACATTAAAATGAATGTAATCAGCAAGAATATTGCCAGGACCATTGCACAGCAATTGTTCATAGTTGATAAAGTGTTGATAAGCTAAATCGTGTGAATGAGGCCACATTGGATAAGTGATTGGATCGTTTTTGCCAATAAATGGAAGCATGTCACCGTCACACCTGAGAGGGTTCATACGCATATCTACCCCCACATCCGAGCCACATGCTTTACTGTTCCCGCACACTGGCTGAAAGTTTGTGAACTCGTTGCTTGATAAATCGAGCATTTTCAGATGAGGAATTACGTCCAAGGCATCTCCTCTCATGGTGGTCAATCGGTTGTTGCCGAGGTTCAATTTGATCAGCTGGGGGAGGTTTTCAAACGCGTTGGACTCAAGGTAGCCCAGGTTGTTGAAGGATAGGTTGACCTCCTGGAGATTGACAAGGTGTCTGAATGTGCCACTTGAAATCTTGTACAGACTGTTATTGTGCAAGTTGATGACTTCAACATGTGGCGTTTCACGAGAGAAGAAGCTCGCTGCTATACTGGAAATATTGTTGTTGGCAAAGTTGAACACTTTCAGATGACGACCCGAGCCATAAAGCGACATGTCGTCGATAGTGTCAATATGGTTCCTTTCCGCTGTGATGCTTTCAAGATTAGGTAGGTTTTGAAAAAGCTGGTTCAATGGCAGCAATATCGGGAAAAATCCTCCATTTAGTTGGATCTTATGTAGGGAATTCATATTGTGGAAAAGGTCCTGTGGAACTGATTTCAAGAATTCGGCACTTATGATTATTTCCTCGACTTGAGCTATCTGTTGAAATGCGTTTGCTTCAATGTGATTTAACTGTCCTGAGACTTCAAGCGTTACGAGATTCGAAAGTCCATCAAATGTTTGGTTATTAAATGAAGACATCGCCGAATGTAATAAGTTCAATGTATCCAAAAGTGGAAAATTTACCCAGAAGTGTTGGGGTATCTCTATAAACGGGTTACCATTTATCTTCAAAACGAGTAGGTTATTTAAAGGTTCAAATGTTTCGCTTTGGAGCTGGTTTAGATGATTGGAGCTCAGATCTAACATTTCTAGTTGTGGAAAATTAACAAAGGCTTTGATTGGTAAAGTTGAGATTTGATTCCAAGACAAGTCAAGAGCCTTTAAATTATTTAGAAATGGTGCATAATCACTGTTTTTGTGTGTGATTTCTTGACTGCTATTGGACAAATCTGTCATAAGGGCCTCCGGAAGCTTTGTAATATCCAAATTGTTCATGTTTAAATGGCGTAAATTGCTGAGTTGTCGGAAAGCTCTTGGATGCAACAAGTGGAGATACGAGTAATTTATAGTCAGAATTGTTAACGAAGTCAAATTAGCAAAATCGTATTCGTCTATCACTAGACCGCTGCAACGGTAGAGTGTCAACTTTTGTAAGATATGCGGCTCGAGCAGATAATCTCTGACATACGCCCCCACTTGTGAGCCATCGCGTGCGTTGCATTGCAGATACAGTTTAACGACAGACACCGGTATGTGCCATCGCTCTTGGTAGATCGTGTGAAATTGACATTGCATGCCGACCAGGCTGATTTGTCGGGTTTGCGGGTCCAGCGACGTGGTGTTAGTGCAGATCTCTGTGGAGTGGATCTCCAGCGGCAATGCGAGGATAATCAGAGCTGTGTAGACTTGGTAGATATTCAAAAGATGGGTGGTGGAAGTAGTGAAGAAAGCCATCATTGTTTTATCATGAAATGACTTAATTTATGTACATCTTTGAAGAATCAATGTACAGTTACTTCATCTTTCTTAGCACAATGGTATAGTGATAGAGAAGATATAGATGTGTCACCTGTAAAAAATAGATTAAAAGAATAAGAGAAAATATATTAGGCTTCATTTGTAAATTAATATAACATAACTTATCTTGATTCTCTTTATGTTCTCACATGTGTTAGTTGACATAACTGGTTTACTTTTGAGGAGATTGTCTTTTTATAGGATGACCATTAATGAGGAAGCCTTGTGAAGGGGAAAAGCCCCAACCCCACTAGTTATGTCCTTGCTGCTCGAGCTTGTTCCATTTTCTTTCTTAATAATTAACCATTGATTATACTAGTAAGTGCTGAATCCAATGCACAAAACCATAGTCTACTTAGGCCAAACAAAGAAGAAGGTTTATCTCAGAAGCCCGCCCGCATTGGTATATGAAATGAGCTAGGTCTATGCGTAGGTCTATGCGCTGAGGCCTAAGAAATAAAATAAAAATGGATTTTGTTGTTGTTGTTGTTGTTGATTTTTATTATTTATTTTTATGGATTTCTTTTGGATTTTTAAAAAAAAAGTTCTCTGTAAGCTTAGATTAGCAACAACAACAAAAAATTGCATCATAGCCTATTTTCTAAAAATGTTTGGCCTTATCCATCACATTACTGTGGCGTAACTGCGTATTCTACTAATTGCAGCACATAACGAGGCACTGGCCTGGAGAAAGTTACGTCACTGTCCAGAGGAAGACAAATAGAGTATAGTCTCCACACAGATCTTGCTATCGTGTTACACTGTATTGTGTATGGCACTTGTTTAAAATACTTGTCATACTTTCTGTGGATATGCATTGCATTAGCAGTCATGACCAGTCAAACTCAATATGTAACCATTGAATATAGCTTCTAAGGCAAATTCCTTGCATTTTCTTTAGAAGTTAAAATCTGCAGAAAATGACCTAATCGGCTTGAAATTCCAGTTTGATGTGTTAACTCAGGATAGGTATGTTAACCTTGCCCCATGGACATAAATCGCATGAAGTTGATATCGCGTAAAAGTAAGCGAGGTCAACCTCACCCCAAAAACGGTGTAACGGTCATAATTGGTGGGCATCACAATCCGGTCGACCTCGCGCTCTGATTGGTTCCCGGAGAATATGTGCCGTAGGTCCATTATGGTTTGTTGTTGAAGAGCTTCTTCAAAAATAAAGACCCGAAATCCTGCACATATTTAACCAGTTAATATTTTTGTGCAACTGTAATTAATACAAAATTAACGTTTTTCAAAAAATGTCCACTTTCAAAGTTTCCAATGTATGAAAGTGATCATGGTATGGGATACATGAGTGATTCTATTGAGGGGGGGGGGAATTAAAAGGTTTTATATATTTTAAATTTTAAGGCGTCAGTCGAGGGAATCGAAACCAAATTCATATACAAATAGTATGAGAAATATCATTCTAAAAGCCCATCTCAAACCAAAATATACATTGATTATAGCCAGAACTGAGCATATAGAAAATAATTCATGCGCTACGCGCACATTTTTTTCAGGAAACAGGCAGCCCAGCACTAAAGTCATTCGGGTGGGGTAGGGATTACACTTATTCGGGGGAATGAAAAGGTTATATAATTTATTCATTCAAATTTCAACGCGTCAATCGGGGGAATCGAAACGTCTAAGAATAGTATGAAAAATCATGGTCGGAAAATAAATAAATAACGAACCTAAAGCGTAAAAATGCTGCATAAAATAGCTTTATTTTGCTATACGGGTTAACAATTTATAAAAATATATTTTAAAAAAGCTTCCATTCGCCGTTACTAACCGCGAAACAGATTTTCAACATTGTTAGAAAATTTCATCAGTATATGCACAACTTCTTTCTCGCATATAACGAAATAGCTGTCTAATTTGATAAAAAGCCAATATTGATTGGAAATGAAGTGATGGCTTTTCAACCAAAAATCGGTCAAAAGTACACACCAAATCGGTTCGAAAATTGGGGGGCAAATTGAACGCTGAGGGGAGCACATCCCCCCTCAGACTCCCCCTGTCCGCGCTAGCGCGGTGCTTCGCCCCTTGGTGCTTCACACATCACTAACAAAATTGCATTGACAATTTAGTTTAATTTTTGGACAGGCAATTGTTTGCCCCCCCCCCCCCCCCTATCAAAATACCCTGGCGCCGCCCCTGGCCCACATCATTAATGTTGAATGATGGAGTGAGTACAAATACTATTAGTTATTAGGTGAGGTTGGGTCGGATACAGATTATATCTAGCCGAGGATTCTGTATCGGGAAGAGGGCGCACGATACAGACTCCGAGACTAGATATAATCCGTATCCGACCCAACCTCACCTAATAACGATTTTATCCTACTAAAATACTATTAAAACAAAACAAAAACAAATGATTCTGTTTAAACCAAAGTAGTAGTCACCTAAAACCCGGGCAAGTTCAACGCCGGAGTTCAACCTTAGCAACCCTACTACAACGCATGCGCAGTTTGTTACTGACCGGATACGGGATACGGGGGTCAGATACGGAATATATCTAGTCACCAAATTCAGGCGCTTATCCAATAGGAACGCGAGAATCGTCGCGATGGTAGGATAAATGTATGTATTGTTATACTCTAAAAGTGGGAATTTTTGCCCGATTAAATGTTCGCGCTTTGCTGATTTTGAGCCATTTCGCTTGTTTTTATATTCGCGATTGGATAGCTCATTACTACATTTGTGTGTTTTTCATTTCGCAGTAGCTACTTGTAGTGCGAAAAGATCAAAAATTAATGTTTTGTATTTTGAGCCCTGATTATGGATCATTTTGCCGGACGGCTCTTCTGGTGTATGACATAGGCGTTTGTTTACTCCCTATCAACTCCAAGTAGGGATTGACGCTAGCATGTGTTCTGGAGACCGAATAGCAACATTGCACGCAAAACAAAATGTGGTAACGCCAGACCCGCGTGGAAAGTGATGATAGTGTAAATGACAACAAACCCGCGAAAGTGGGTTATGTTCCTGACATGAGATGACACAAGAGTGTAGTGCAGAGCGGTTGCGCGAGCAAAAAAATGTGCAGCCCATATGTGTGCACACATTAACCCTAACCTTACCAGAGGCCACAAAAGGCCACAGCAAATAGCCTGTGTGCCGCGTGCCTCACTTTTCTCATGGCACGATCCGGCAGGCTGTCAAAATGGTCTCAAAAAAGTTACCTTTTTCGAGCTTCCCCATTAGCGCAATCAGTTAGTCGTCGGCCTGCCATGCAGGCAGCCTGGGTTCGATCCCCGGCACAGACGAACAGTGATCTTTCCCCCCAAATTTGACCGCTTTTTCTCCCCTGATAGTTTAATTGTCAAAAACCCGACTAGGAAGTTTTAAGGCTTAAGGTGGCTCTATTGGCTGAGTCAAAAATTTAGATTTCATTTTTAAATCAAACATGTTTAAACATTTTAATGGGCCCACGTCACATGAGGTTGAGCTCGCGTAAAGTACGCCTGGTCAACCTCACCCCAAAACGGTCCCCTGGATCTCTGTTGTGCGCACTACGTCATCTCGACCTCAAGGCTCTGATTGGTTGGTGCTCAAACGTGAGAACTGAAAAACTCATGAGCTTTTCCACGCACCATCACGCCCCACTGCGTCGGCGGTTAGTGGCGCAGCGGGAGCACTGCGTTGGTGGATACGGCGCAGCGTGACGATCGTTAAAAAGGCTTCAGTTTAAATTTGACCAATCAGGTGCTTTGGTGTTGTTGGTTGGCAGTATTTTGTGAGTTCAAGCATGCGTGCGCAGCCTGATCGAAGTGCGCCCACGTATGCCGAACTGTGGCCAGGAGATTATGTGCCGTAGGTCCATTAGTGGGCCTTATTGATTATGCAAAAGAAAACAAACACCAATTTGCATTTAAAGCTCTTCAAGTGTACTAATTACTACCCTACAGGCGTATACGCAGGGTGTGTGTTTTGAGTGTGTGAAACACCTCCCCCCCCCCCCCTTGGGTTTGTCATTAGAAGGGGAAAGAAAGCCTCATGAACTGTGTCAATGGGGGAGGGGAGAGAGAAAGAGTACGAGAAAAGACTACAGGGAACTGGAAGAGAATACAGAGGAATAGGTCTAATCATTATGTGTTAAACACAGGCGCGTATGCAGGGGGGAAGGGTCTGTCAAAAAATTAAAAGGGGAATAATGAGGTAAATATCCCCTCCCCCACCCCACCCCACCCCACCCTTACTACTTTTTGAGTTGGGGCTTGGCAACCTTAAACACTTATATTTGATCAATTAATAAGGTCTGAAATAGCTTAAAACTTCGTCCTCAGAGAGTATCGAAATTCAAAAATTGATTTCGATTCTTTTCAAGCAAGCTTAAAGGTAGATGACCCGATCACATTCCGATTTTCAACTTGAAGTTTTCTATTCTACATGAAAGGTCATCCTTAAAAAAGTCGTGTTCCAAAGTTTGAGTTGCATAGCTCTTATGGTTCTTATTTTAGACGCACAAGATGCTGTGAACTGTACCCATTGAGTACTACACAAACTATATCGGTGGTTACCACCATTCGCAGTAATTCGACGTTATTTCATCGATTTCTCCGTAATTATACCGATTGAGGCCATCAAATTTCAGTATGATGATGAGAAAAATACGAGCTTTCATATGATATGAAAATCTCCGTATGTTTGAAATAATTCTGTGTTACGAAAATGTGATCGGGTCATCCACCTTTAAGTTAAAAGACATAAATAAATATATTCCACATAAATTATATAGGTATTTTGTCATGAGTTCAAGTTCTATACTCTTTTTCCATGTGCAATGGGTAGCTGTCAGTAAAGCAGTCTTTAAAATTGAAATTGAAACATTTCATGTTCTTTGTTGAAATGGTCCATCCAATTAAATAAATTAACTAATATTGCACTGAAATAAAACTAGTATTGCGCTGAAATTAACCATAAATCAATTGCACGTAATGAATCCTTCAGGTAAAACAAGAGCTTTCAAATAGTCAACTGAAAAAATTGAAAGAATGCGTTGAAAAGAACAAAGAAGAGATTAACTGATGTGTGTGTGTGAAGCATATCTTCCGTTCTAAATAACCAATTGGAACGCAATAAAATGCAAATGAAAGCTTATTTACTCAGCTTTCATAATACATCAAGATTAGACCCGTGTGTTCCTGTCCTTTTAAGATATCTTATGTGCCCGGAGTGTTAACATTTTTTGGGGTCACCCTGTACATGCAAAATTGACATTTTTGGTACAAAATATCGCCATAATTATATTTGTTTTGTCCTGAAAGCACATTACAAGTACAACTTGTATTGTTTCTATGTGATTTTACAATATTACAGATGATTCTGAATAAGTTTTGTATTATTTTATCAATTTCCTGCAAAAATCAATATTTTCTATGTTATCCACGAGAAGGCTAGGGTGAGGGCCGGGTACAAACAGACTGGGACCGCTAGGGTTCAAAGGGTTAACACTGTTTCCAGCGTTTCCAGCTACGATCCAAACTGCACACAAGTTATTAACACAATAGTATCCATGGAATGCCTTAATGATCAAAATCCAAACAAAATTGGAAGCAGATTTCCATTTATGATTTATTAAAGTTCTGTGATTGTTTTTCACAAAAAATGAGTGATGAGTCCAGGAAAGTATTTCTGATAAAGTCAAATTTCATTATAAGAGAAAAAAAATATGTGTAGGGGGGGGGGGACACATCTCCCAAGGTGATGTGTTTTTAATGTCATCTGGACCATTTTAGTGTTAAAATTGACAAATTCTCGGCGCTTCACACAAATTACTTCGATGTTTTTTATCATTATTTTGGATAAGTTCACTTTGTCACACAAGAAGATGACTTCAGCAGGGAGGCTTTTTATGCCATTTTATTCAAAAACTGAAAATATTTGCACGCTTCGCACACATTTTTGATACATGTTTCAACATTATCAAACAAAATTTGGGTTCGACCCCCTTTGTTGCTTCTGCTGCCACCGATGCTTTGTATAGGTGTGGCTAAAGACTTAGACATAATTCATCGCTATTCTTTCAAAACCTAATTGTACGAGGGGCAGTCAATAAATAATGAAAGTGATCATGGTATGGGATGCATGAGTGATTCTATTGAGGGGATAATGTGATCAATACAAAGTATGAACCTTTGTCTTTCAAACAATACACTTTTGGATTGTTAGATACATTTGGTTATGTAACGTCATTAACATAAACACAATAGGTTTCAGACACTGACTGAAATCT
Organism: Ophiura sarsii; assembly: GCA_035610835.1. Taxonomy (NCBI): domain Eukaryota; kingdom Metazoa; phylum Echinodermata; class Ophiuroidea; order Amphilepidida; family Ophiuridae; genus Ophiura; species Ophiura sarsii. The sequence goes on from CM069448.1 coordinate 44,360,827, forward strand.
GTCAATTATTTGGCTGGATATGTAATATGATGAATTTGGGTTGATTGATACATTTGCGTATATCTCGGCAATGCAAGCATAAAAACAGATAACACTTGGCACGTAGTTAGAATACACACTTATCTCTGTTTGACACCCTTTTTCAGATCTGAATGCCTTAATACGAACAAGAAGGGACCGTCTCAAAATCCGCAATAATAAAGGATAAAGAACAATGGAGGGATTATAATTTAATAAATTGTTGTGGGATGTAAAGCAATAATAGTGGGGATTTCAAAAGGAGCTGTTCATAAAATTTCCTCACACCATTGAAATTATATGACGATTACTTACCCAATACATATCTAGTAGCTCTAAAGATAACAGTAATAAGAAAGGTTGTGGCAGCCATCTTTGATTGATACATTCTTGTATATCTTCATTTTGACTATCACAATATTTTTACACATTGATTTAAGCATTTTTCATTATTTCTGATTAGAATTTGAAGGCACAGTAAGCTTTTATCTGGTAAATTTCATGATTTTAGCCATTTTGGGCCCGTTTCAAAATTATCTGCCGTCTGCGCATGCGCATTTTTTTCTGCAGGTTTCATGTGAATAAGTTCAGATAATTAGTTAACTATCATATGGAATCTTCCAAACTGGGTAATTGCTTGAATTTTCCCTAAATTGTTTGATTTTCCGCAATATTAGTGATTCACTGACTAGGCATTTTTAAATGAAAATTAGCTATTTGAAATACTGATATTTGTATAACTTTTATTCAATTGCTTCTCCTTACTTTTTCCTCTTATACTACACATTCCGAATTACACAGGGATTAAAGTTATTGTCTTTTGTATCATATTTATGCGGGGGAAAAAAAATCGGGATTTGCCTGCTTTTGATGTCATGTTATGCAATCTTCTTACCACGTGTTTCATAAAAACAATTCAAATTTCCCGCCAAATAACTGATTTAGCAGTGTCCCAAGTGTACTTACTTTGAGACAATGCTATGACGTCATAGTTCACACTTAAAAATCCAAAAGTGTATTGTTTGAAAGACAAAGGTTCATACTTTGTATTGATCACATTATCCCCTCAATAGAATCACTCATATAATGCATCCCATACCATAATCACTTTCATTATTTATTGACTGCCCCTCGTATCTCCATCCAGCCCTTCAGCATAATAAAGTTAGTAATACTTCTAATGTATGACCTTTAGGCGGTTTGCTCTAAACATTTTTAAGTGACAAAATCACATCTTTCAAAACCTTGTAAGTGCTCTTGTCCCTGAACATGTATAAAGCAACTCTTCCTATGCATAACCGTTGGGCAGTTTTACTTTATATGCTAAAGGGCCGGAAAAACATACAAGGTTTTGAAAGAATATCGATGAATTATACTAGGCATAAACTTATACTTACAAGTTACTTGATGCATACATGGATTGAGTTATTAGTATTGTCCGATCTAGTATTATTGTCATCAAAGATTGGACAGTTTCACGCTCAATTGTAGCATCTACTCATTGACTGGCTCCAAGTAGTTGGCCGCATGTAAACACCAAAAAAACTGTATACTACCACTTCTGCATAGGATGTTGAGTCATGTCTTATAGGTCGTTGGTCATGTACACCACGATCTGTATTTGGGTTATAGGTGGGCATCAACAGGGGTTTCCTCTGAAAGTGAGTTTAAAAGGTCAATCACCCACTTCCACACGTTTTCACTGCCGGTAGGTATCATCATGCACAGACCATTGTATTATATTATCATATCGTACTCATATCATGTGACGCATGTGCCTCCCACAACCTATCTACCAGGTGAGCCCATAGACCAGTTGGTTAGCCAAGAATTCAGTTACACAACAAATAGCTCACAAGGACATACAGGGTGATCTAACCAAAGGCAGATATAACTATTTGTTACAAGCCAGATTCTTATACAAGCTATTAAATCGAGAAAACGAAAATATATATATTTCAAATTAATAAATAAAAAGAAGTGGTAAACCAACCAAAAAATGTTTGTACTGTCCTCAAATAAGTTGCTGAATAGGTGATGAATATACTGTTAACTCCAAAAGTATAGGTCCTACATAATAATATTAAATGATAATGGTGTAAAGAAAAAAACCACTGGCGGGCCGTAGGTTGCCCACCCCTGCTCTAAATGATACCTTTGTGTTTAAGAGTGGATAATGCTATCTGATTTTATAAAGAACTTACTTTAAAATTGTCTTTAATTTCTTTGTTTTTCCATGCTTAATTCCATCAATATCTCAAAATGCATTTTACCGGCAACTGCACCCTTTTGCTGCGACAGTATACATATATGTTTGTGAAAGTTGGACATGTTTATTTTATTTTTGGAATGTTTTTTTGGGGGGTCTGTTTTTTGCTGGACTAATATTATTGAGTGTTTAGTGCATATCATCACAACTTGGGAACAGTATGGGAAAAAACATTAATTTAAACTTGGTATTTTTTTTTATTTATGATCAATTAAATAACTGATGACAATTAGAGAATAAAGGTATTGTTTTTAGACCGCGGCGTCGTTGTTCTCCTTAAAATAATACTATCGTCCGCATTTATGTCAGACAATATAACACGGGTACGGTCTAAAAACGATACCTTTATACTCATTCTTAAACAATCATACTTTAGACATTTATCAAAGAAATAAGTACATTTTATTGTCCACATTTGACAACTTTTACCCCTGCTAGGATCGAATAACCCACAAACATTCCATCCAATCACATGCGATGAGTAAACCATGCGTAAGCGTCGCGGCGCCGGCATAAACGCAGGAAAAGCGCTTAAAGGCCATACTTTTTTGGCCTGGCCAAAAAGAAAAGGGAACACACATGGGTGCAGTATCAATAACCAAGCATAAAACAAATGCCTGCTGTGTCAAGTGTTTATGGGATAAATGATGACAACTTGACAGCTCACATTTCAAGTCAGGTTTTGTGAGGCTTTGATCGTATGTATCAAAGTTTCGATATGAAGGAAAGGAATTAATGTTCTGGACCATTCACAGATAATTATGAATATAACTTGCTTTGTCCAGTTTCTATAGTATTGCAAACAATAATTATAATATTATAAATTGCAAACATTCTATTTCCATTTTAATATAAAACCATAGACACTGTGCTGTGTGTATGTTGGCAGTGCAGGGTTTTTGGGGTTACCTGGTCTGAGCTGTGGTTACTTGTCACTTATCACCTCTCTCAAGGTGATCATAAACATGTCGTGGAACTGTAAGTGTTTGCATTCTTACTTTCAAGCACTCTTGGCTGAGATATACTTGTCAGTAAACCTACATACACTACAACACGAATGGGGTTCCTACTACAATCAGCACTCGGAGTCCATGTTAAGTTCTGGTATCTTTAATCATCATTCTAACGCTCGTTCCCTATTCTCAGCCGGACTGGTCGAAGACCAAGACTCAACTCAACTCTCTTCTAGCTAGCTGGGCGCTAGCTAACTATGTAGCAGCAGCCACGTAGGCAGTGTGGATGAGGCATGTGATTGGTCCCTGGTATGTGACATCACTTTGGTGTGCCAAATACCAATGATCAACACTGCCCTCATCCAGACTACTCACCTAGCTGCTCTTACACTACCTCCACGCTACGGAGAGCTGGACCCCAGCGAATATTAATTATAATAATGCGAATAATATAAACATATGCATAACGATGAAAAGTGTTCATTGTTTCTATTAAAATGTCTATAGTTCGGAGACGACTCGTGGGATGACAATGTCGATCCAATCCGTCGTGACGCTGCACAGTTTTAACCATAGTTACTGTTTACGTTTTCGGTCATTCACCTCTATGTGGTGTACGAACGCGACATGATTATTCTTTAACAATAATGTTCATAGTATCTATAATAGTTCTGAATCGCGAATGACGTTAACGAAGGACACCCATCGGTGTGTGTAATCATAATAGATGACTATACCTCACTTCAGTGAGCAAATCTGGTTATAGTAATTAACCTTTTAAACATAGAGAAACCCATCATAACAACTGCAGAACGGGCTTATACTATAGCTGATTGACATAATTTCGTTTATGTTTCGAGCTATGGGTCCATCGACCCTTGAAAATATGACGCAGCTTGTTGCTTGTCAATCTGAATGTACGTTACATTATGCCATCATCGTGTCCGCAGATGCGAAGAGGTATCACTCATGTGATTAACACGTGTTCCGAACGACGTGTTGTGAAGAGTTCGATCAGCAAATCGATACTTTGTTATCAATATAACAATCATCGTTGACCAACTCGAAGAACACAATACGTGTCTAGCTGGCATTGAAACCGTCAAAGACGTCCGGGTATCATATCGCGAGTAATGCCGATTCCTTGATGTCGTCCTTATTCTGCCGTCCTCGGGATGTGACGACCCACTGAAGATGTTCAATTTGAACCAATAAGGCAGCTAATATTTGAATACAAGTGGTTAATATATTCATAGTTATAGTGTGGTATAAGTGTGTAAATATTACTTAAAGGAATACACTTGTACACATTCTACACTACAATATAACCACAATTCCTATCCTTACTGTGGATGGTAGGACTAGAGGAATTTATTCATCATTAGAGATGATCTGTGTCTAAAACCACTTTAGACTACGAAAGTTTTCAAGGAGTGAATTGTTTACATCTTAAATTTCTATTTTCAATCAAGTATTAATGCATAGTAATCAAAGTATAATTAAAATGTCCGAGAAAATGTATGAGAATTTAATCAAACAACCATATATCATTGTAATATAATCCAACTTATCAAGACTAGTATTCAATTCGAACATACCTCTGAATTACCAAACAGTACAGCCCCCTCAACTTTCTTCCGAGTAATACTAAACAAAACAGTGTCACGTGTCATATCTTCCCTGGCTTTTTGTGCCATGCAGAGTATTAAGACACGTTGCAACCTAGATTTTGAAAAATAGTGGGCGTACTGATTGGATCCAGGGTCTCTTTTCAAATGTTTTTAAAATTTTTCCAACTCAGCATTTCTTCTGCCGTTGGAGTCAATCTGTAATTTTCCATGGTTTTTGAATCGTGGCAGCATTTAAATGCTTCAACTAAACCAGATTGAACATAAGATAAACCAATTAGACAGGGACAAACCTGTCAAAATTTTAAATCCTTTGAGTCGTTAAATCCGCCCACTCAGGCAGAAACCTTCTGTAACGAGCAACCATTTTCAGTAAATATTGGAATATTTTGAGCGTACAATGTCCCAATATTTACCACAACTCTCATTTACACTAATAAAATATATAGTTACTATCAATATCAATAGCCCGAGAAGAACTTGTGAGTAATTAATCAATTGAAATGTAACTTAAATTCCAAAGCATGACTAATCAAGCTATAATATTAACTAATTTTACAATATTAATCTATCAGGAAAAACTGAGGTAGAAATTACAATTTTTTGGTGCTAGCTACTAATTTAATCATGTACTGAATACAAGAACTGGCAATAAGTTAGCTGAAATTTTCAATTTTAATAATTTCATTTATTCGAAATCCATCTACAACATTTCTGTGCCTAGTATCTCTCATGTATAAAATGTCTAAGGCTTTTCTGAACACAGTATATAGTATGAACCGATGGAATTTTACTGAACCAGTTACCATGGTAATCACCAGCTAATGCAATCTCATCTTAACTCTTTGACCTGACACCTGGATAGGTTATGCCAAAGTTTGGCCTCTAGCATGCCCCTAGCATATGTGGGGGAAAAATGTCAAAATGAATTCCACTATTTCCACTGTAAGACCGAATATCTTGAATTTCAACAAATAAAGGTTCATACTATTAACCAGTAGGTAAATAATACAGGGTGTATCAAAACATAAGTGAGATAATTAAATCAATGGCTGAAACACTCAAAATAACACTTCCAAAATCAATACAATAATTCCGGCATTAAGTACATCAAATGTATTAACTGTCCTGAACTTAAAATCGAACTTAACTCAATTAACATATCCAAAATCAAAGGTGTAAAATAAAAATTCACTGTAATTGTGGTTATCACTGTGAAACTGTTATGGAACGTTACTAAGATATACCATACCAAATTCAACCCGTTGTAATAGCAAGATATCAACTAATTCTTAATCAAATCTCATTTTGCATGATAGCTGTAATTCTCAGTTGAAATTCGGTCATTTCACTATTTACACCGGGTGCAATTTGAGAAATGCCCCCATTTCACTTAACATTCATCTCCTTTTTGGAAATGTGGTGTTATTGCTTTCCACATATCATGCTGAGATGAACTGAAAACATAAAATTTCATTAATTTCAACTTTCAATTTTAAAACTCAATAGTCAAATGTATCAGAATTTCAAAATACACAACAACAACAATAATGATATTATTCAATACCAAAGGTAAAATGAAGAATAAAAATTTCATGCCAATTGTTAATAATACAATCAGTTAAGTTATACCAATTATTTTATGATAAAGCATTTCCAAAGATCTTAGTCATGAAACTTGAACCATTTGTATACCCAATACACATTATTAACACATGTCTGTCAATGTATTTGTACCATAAAGTAATCAGCATATCGAACGACCAATAGAAATACTGAAATTCTGTTGGAGTCAGCCAAAAATCTTTTTTCGAAGTTATTGCCACGTAGCAACACTTCCGCTGGCAAATAATTCAACGGATGGTTCTAATTGCATTTTCTGTCGGCAATTTTCCTAGATTCAAAATATTTATAGTTTTATCGTTAACTGTATATTAAAACAGGAATAACCATTATATACCAGGCAAAGAATTTAACCTCTTGATGGGATGGTTGACCCATAAGGAATTTTCACAGTTACTTTAAAACAAACTCTCTGTATGTTGACATTCGTATCCATTCCCAAGATGAATTAGCCACTTAACTTGTCACCAACAATCTTACTATAGCAAACATTAGAGTAGAATAAAATGATGTTGGACAGATACTTGTGCAAAATTCAGGAAATTGGGCTTATCTCTTGTCGAAATTACACTCACAAAATGCCGACTATATAGTAAAAATAACCTCATTTGCTTTTTCCTGCTGGAAATAATACATCACAATATTAAAGTAAATAGCTATTTCAAATCACACATAAAATCAATTCCTGCAAATCATTTTCACCATACCAGGAATGAACCCCGATTTCGTATCGACGCAAATTAAAGGCCCAAATATCAAATGTCTGCTAATTACTACGTTTTACTGATAGGTGTTGCTTGTGGACGGACGGCTAGCTACGGTTTCCGAATTACGCTGCTCTCACACGGTCAAACAAGGCAATCATCAATCGTACATTTTCATAGTAACCACATCCCATTGAAATTCTACATATCATTGGCATAGATACAACGTTCGGGTGCTCATTCATAAATAGTAAAAACCTCAATACAATCCATCGACAATACATACAATAATTGATAACATAAATAACTCACAATATTGGACTTACGCTATCCACATAAATGAAACAAATCATATAATTTTATACTTTTCTGGCAATTTCGTCGGATGTTTTTGGCTATGCGCTCCGTGCAATTTGTAAGGGGGACATCACGTTTATAGTGCGTGATATTTAGTTTTTGATATTCCTCCGTATTATCTACTTAAAGTGTAGCATATCCTATTTAAATTTCATCGTGAAACCCACATTAACCTGAAGGCATATTTTCGCAAAACTCTCATCAACTCATGTTAATTTCCCGAAAAATTTCTTGGTGGCTTCGCTGTTAATTATATATTAGATCGGACCCAAAAACGCAATTAGACACGTATACATAGAACAAATACCATACTTATTCTTTTACCCTATTCTAAATTTTGATAAACCTGCTAAACATCACTAAAACAAACCATAACGTTTATAAATCATTTACCACTGTAACACATAACTCACTTAAGCCAACAAGAACAGCTTGATACGTTATTAGTTAGTTTTTCATTTTACTTTTCTTTTTTTTGTAAAAAAAATGTTCAAAAATGTTTACGTCGCAACAGCTCTAGACGAAGTCATTAATATACTTCAATTATTGTCCTCGCGCAAACAAGTACGTGCGTTCAACGTTTATGAACACACGACAGCTCTCAAACAACAACTGAAATACAATAATTACCCATCGTTTCGCGCAATCGAGTACGCGAGCGTAATCATAATTCATAACTAAACATTTTAAAAGCACGTGAACTTGAGCGCTCCAAAAGCGTTAATAAAAGAAATTTGTTAATTATCACCACAATTCCATGTCTGAATCAAGAATAGTTATTTAATTAAACATACCATCATTTAACTTATTACTATAACTACATTCTAAATTTCTATAACCACACTATACCTGACTACTTATTGGACTCTTTCATAGTACCACTCGTCGCTATCTCGAGTTTGCTTCATGAATCGGCACCTCAGAACCGCTAGGAATTTTACTCTGTGTTTAACTTTTTTCTTGATCGCGCCTCGAAGCGAAGCTGCTGCCATTTCAATCGTTGAAGAACTGGAAGAATTGGTTTTCAAAGAACGTTTTCGAAGAACTGATGGGAGCTACGAAGATTTTCGGAGAGCTTTCTGTTGGTTGTGGACGTGTCCGCAGCCAATCAAAAAGTGAAGAAGAAGTTGCGGGGGGAGACCCCGATGATGATCCTGGCAATTACAAAATTTGTAGAATCACTGCTTGAGAATCTTGAATCACTTTACGAGATGTCTTGAAGCTCGAAATTTTTCTACCATGTTGAAGAAGATGCTATGTAGTGTGCCATACTGTCGTTTCTGGCACTAATGTTGAAAATTTTTCTTGACTTGTTGATTTCTCGTACAACGGTTCTTGAAACGCTTATCGTAGTTGTAGTTGCCCCTATTGCCACCAATGTAAGTATATGGATTCTTACGTTCAAGCACTCTTGGCTGAGATATACTTGTCAGTAAACCTACATACACTACAACACGAATGGGGAACACGAATGGGGTTCCTACTACAATTAGCACTCGGAGTCCATGTTAAGTTCTGGTATCTTTAATCATCATTCTAACGCTCGTTCCCTATTCTCAGCCGGACTGGTCGAAGACCAAGACTCAACTCAACTCTCTTCTAGCTAGCTGGGCGCTAGCTAACTATGTAGCAGCAGCCACGTAGGCAGTGTGTAGTTGCCCCAATTGGCCACCAATGTAAGTATATGGAATCTTACGTTCAAGCACTCTTGGCTGAGATATACTTGTCAGTAAACCTACATACACTACAACACGAATGGGGTTCCTACTACAATCAGCACTCGGAGTCCATGTTAAGTTCTGGTATCTTTAATCATCATTCTAACGCTCGTTCCCTATTCTCAGCCGGACTGGTCGAAGACCAAGACTCAACTCAACTCTCTTCTAGCTAGCTGGGCGCTAGCTAACTATGTAGCAGCAGCCACGTAGGCAGTGTGGATGAGGCATGTGATTGGTCCCTGGTATGTGACATCACTTTGGTGTGCCAAATACCAATGATCAACACTGCCCTCATCCAGACTACTCACCTAGCTGCTCTTACAGAACTAATTCCCCTTTCATCATAATGGCAGGTACACTTTATGTGTACCAGATTTTCAGTATGGCCTTTAAGACGCACTGCAGAAGTGCGCGTTATGGAGCAAACCACGTATTGTGAAGGTCAGGCTCACTGTTTAAACGTAAGCCCCACCTCCCCGTGTTAAAAGTTCTCTGAGAACCAATGAGATTGCTTAAACTTTCATAGCTGTTTAAGAATTAAGAATCAAACGACATCGACTTGCGGTCAAATGAAACATTTATAGGGCAATTCAGACTTCAGAGGTTCCAAAATAAGATTTTACCATCAAAACAACGAAGTCATTATCTTTAATAAAACATATCACTTATTCATTGTCAATTGACATGGATTAAATATATTGCACTTATATTTTGTATAAACGATCAAATTTACAGCATTTTATAAAAGTTTAACCATTGCAAAAGTATGTGTCTGATAGACAAACTACTCGCACTGCACAGTATGTTGGTGTCAATAAGCATACTTGTTTCCTAAATTGTAACTAGACACATTTTAGGCAGTGTTGCAAATGTTTACCCTGTTATCTGCTCACCATAAGGCCCAAAAAAAGAATTATTTGTTTGTCCACGTCCGACCAACCATGTACTACAGTCCCGACCGTGCAATTTATCTTCAAAGAAACAACAAACATTTTTTCTTCTTCAAAGTCACGTATATGACCTTACTTGACCCTCATGTGACCCCATACCATGTAGTATTATGTTGGCTATTTTACGTAAAGTAATGGGCATCCAAAAGATCTGACACGGTTCAGAATTTTGGTCGTGCTGGCTAGGACTGGGCCAGAATAACCACTAGCAAAAAAAGACAAATCTGACCTACCGACCCTACCTTTTGAGGACCCTCTATTGACAAAGTGACCTGTGTGCTTGTTTGTACATCACCAGAAAGGACACATACATAGACTGTTATGAAAAAGTAAAGTTCTCTACAATTATAACTAGATCAAGTATATATCGTCACTGTCCCCACCCTCACCACCACAAATCTCCATATCCACCAAATTAACTTGTTCACTGTCTGGTGGTGGTGGGGGTGGTCTTGGATCAGGTAACGCATACATGATTCGCTTTAAGAACAACGGATCATTCCTCTCCAGGTACGTGTTCATCGACACAAACGCCCTCATGTCTTTATCCATCCTCTCCTTTGCGACCTCTTCCATGCGAATCACAATCAGACGATTCTTGTGGTCGTGCAGGAACTGGCGATGCGCCACCTTGAACTCGTACAGACACCATTCGCTGTTGAGGTAGTTCTCGGACAGGACTACAATGGTGCGTTTGCTGGACTCTATGGAGCCGACAATGTTGTCGGCAATGGCCTCACCGACATGGAAGTCTCTCTGGTGAATGCAGATTTGATACGGTGGATGTTGCTCTTCAAGTTTCTTGAGTAGATCAAACACGACATACTGATAGTCCTCGCTACTATACGATATGAATGCATCATAAACCTTGTCAACCTCGTTTAGGTCCTTATCCAGAGTAAGCCGGATATTAAAGTAACTGTAGGTAATCACCTGTATTTCTGTTTTGAAAAAGACAACGATCCCAGACAGCAGAGATAGTGTCAACAATAGCCCAAGACATATGGCTACGATAGTCACAATGGAAAAGATTGCAGGACACATGAAGTCTGCATCCTCGAAGAAGAGAAGAGAACCTGTTATATTTTTCGGAGTTGTGCAATTGACTTCATCAACGATACCATGGTCGGATATGTCTTGAAGCCAAGTTTTCAACCAGAGCTGACTGCAGTTGCACTGTAGAGGATTCCTACGTAATTTGATATTAATCAGGGATGTCAATCCGTCGAAAACACCTTCTGTAATACTCCACAAATTATTGTTTTGAAGCGTTAAATTTGTCAGACTTGACAGCCCCTTGAAGCTGTCAATATGCAGTTTGTAAAGCATATTGCTATGCAGAAAAAGACATTCCAACTTAGCCAAGCCATTAAAAACTCCAGGTGGAATGGTACGCAGTTTATTATTGTGTAAATCCAATGTTGTCAAGTTTGATAGATCCATAAAACTGTCTATATATAGTTCCTCGAGCCAGTTGTTATACAGAAAAATACCTTCCAAATTAGGCATTATGGCAAAATCAGGAAGGGTGATGAGGTTTTTCGAATCACACATAGCGTAGTTTTCCTGGATGTTTACTTGTAAAAAACAGTGACATGGGATTGGACAACTTATTTCATTGAAAAAGTTGATCTTATCCAATACCAGATCTGCAACCTTATAACACAATTGGTCTTTCTCCCAAGGGCAGTGATATGCAGTGGAATAAATGTAAGCTAGAATATTGCCAGGACCACTGCACAGCAATTGTTCACGGTTGATAAAGTGTTGATAAGCTAGATTATGTGAATGAGGCCACATGGGATAATGAGTGAGTAGATCGCTTTTCAGATTGCCAAGAAATAGAAGCATGTCGCCGTCGCATCTGAGTGGGTTCATACGCATATCTACCCCCACATCTGAGCCACATGTCTTAGAGTTCCCGCACACGGGCTGAAAGTTTGTAAACCGGTTGCTTGATAAATCAAGCATTTTCAGAAGAGGAATTCCGTACAAGGCGTCTACTTTAATGGTGGTCAATCGGTTGTTGCTGAGGTTCAATTTGATCAGCTGGTGGACGTTTTCAAACACGTTGGACTCAAGGTTGCCCAGGTTGTTGAAGGATAGGTCGACCTCCTGGAGGTTGTCAAGGTGTCTGAATGTGCCACTTGAAATCTTGTACATATTGTTATTGTGCAAGTTGATGACTTCAACGTGTGGCGTTTCACGAGAGAAGAAGCTCACGGCTATACTGGAAATATTGTTGTTTGCGAAGTTGAACGCTTTCAGATGACGGCGCGAGCCATAAAGCGACATGTCGTCGATGGTGTCAATATGGTTTCTTTCCGCTGTGATGCTTTCCAGATTGGGTAGGTCTTGAAATAGCTGGTTCAATGGCAGCAATATCGGGAACAATCCTCCATTTAGTTGGATCTTATGCAGGGAATGCATGTTGTGGAAAAGGTCCTGTGGAACTGATTTCAAGAATTCGGCACTTATGATTATTTCCTCGACTTGAGTTATCTGTTGAAATGTGTTTGCTTCAATGTGATTTAACTGTCCTGAGACCTCAAGCGTTATGAGATTTGAAAGTCCACCAAATGTTTGGTTATTAAATGAAGACATCGCCGAATGTAATAAGTTCAATGTATCCAAAAGTGGAAAATTTACCCAGAAGTGTTGGGGTATCTCTATAAACGGGTTACCATTTATCTTCAAAACGAGTAGGTTATTTAAAGGTTCAAATGTTTCGCTTTGGAGCTGGTTTAGATGATTGGAGCTCAGATCTAACATTTCTAGTTGTGGACAATTAACAAAGGCTTTGATTGGTAAAGTTGAGATTTGATTCCAAGACAAGTCAAGAGCCTTTAAATTATTTAGAAATGGTGCATAATCACTGTTTTTGTGTGTGATTTCTTGACTGCTATTGGACAAATCTGTCACAAGGGCCTCCGGAAGCTTTATAATATCCAAATTGTTCATGTTTAAATGGCGTAAATTGCCGAGTTGTCGGAAAGCTCTTGGATGCAACAAGTGGAGATACGAGTAATTTATAGTCAGAATTGTTAACGAAGTCAAATTAGCAAAATCGTATTCGTCTATCACTAGACCGCTGCAACGGTAGAGTGTCAACTTTTGTAAGCTATGTGGCGCGAGCAGATAATCTCTGACATACGACCCCACTTGTGAGCCATTGCGTGCGTTGCATTCCAGATACAGTTTAACGACAGACACCGGTATGTGCCATCGCTCTTGGTAGATCGTGTGAAATTGACATTGCATGCCGACCAGGCTGATTTGTCTGGTTTGCGGGTCCAGCGACGTGGTGTTAGTGCAGATCTCTGTGGAGTGGATCTCCAGCGGCAATGCAAGGATAATCATAGCAGTGTATACTTGGTAGATATTCAGTAGATTGGTGGTGCAAGTAGTGAAGAATGCCATCATTGTTTTATCATGAAATGACTTAATTTATGTACATCTTTGAAGAATCAATGTACAGTTACTTTATCTTTCTTAGCACAATGGTGTGGTGATAGAGAAGATATAGATGTGTCACCTGTAAAAAAAAAGATTAAAAGAATAAGGAGAAAAATATATTAGGCTTCATTTGTAAATTAATATAACAACCTAATATCTTGATTCTCTTTATGTGCTCCGAAGTAGGTAAAATACCTCAATTTAAAAGAGTTGCCTGACCATGAAGGAGAAGAGTCTCCAAAACACTTTTTGATTCATATGAAAGGTTAGACTAGTATTAACAAATGGTGGAAATATAAAAATGGAGATTAAATGTTACAAAGGTCAAAGGTCACGAAGAATGTCTGTGTTTTCTCGATATTTTCTGTCTGGAGCCTACTTAAGACGCTTATCAACTATTGATTAAATGAGTCAGGGCTCTATCATTGCTTGTGGGTAACAACATGTAACTATACAATACACACATGCAATATGAAGCTTTTTTGTGACTATCAACCATGATTGTGGGGGGTCTTAAAATGGAAATTAATTTGTTCGACGGACTAAATTGGTGTTTTGAACTGCCTGTAGAGAGAAAGGGGGATAAGATTGAAGGCCATTTCTGGGTTATTTGGGTTACAGTAACTCTAAGTACTAATTTCCAGCTTTGTATCTCATTGCAAAGGTCCTCTAATAGACAATCATAAACACAACATATTCAACAACGCGAATCGCGTCACTTGAAGAGGGGGTGGAATTTTATATTTTGCATGTGTCCATTATACCTATAGATGTATATTAGAAATGAATTTCAGCCAAATCTGAGAGGTGACCCGTACCACCATTGGTTGATTTGACACGGAATGACCCTTGTGAGCCATCTCACAATAACATAGGCCTGCCGGATATACACAACTCAACTACTTCCTCATCAAGAGCCTATACTTTTACAGACTTCCTTTATTAGGCCTACGCCATAAATGGTAAATGATGGATAGAGTATGTTGCAATATATCCTTCCGTTATTTCTACACTTCTTCATTACGGATATGGCTCAAAAAACATGGGATCTACAGGCTGTTGAGCCCTTGTAATCCACAAAAGTCTGCAAATGTATTTTGTCAATGGCAAAATGAACACACATGGGCTACGTTTTGGTAACAACTGATGAAAGTAGCTGTAAGAGATGTATGTACATCCCTAATGGTTGACAGGGTGGTGCCAGAGGAGAGATTTTTGGGTTCCCATGACTATAGGCATAATGTTAGAAGGGGAGCGGAATTCTGCCTCTTCTGCGCTTGCTTGTTGCTGGAACGGCATGGCGTATATTTGCACAGAAACAATCAACAAAATCTTCTGTTTATAAAATCTATGATTGAGAAGTTGACAAATAAAACAACTGGGGGATAAATATATACTCTAAATGCCCGCACAGTTAAATCTGGTGTTTCTTTGTGTCGATTTCGTCGTGAAACAGGCAGTTCAGTTGACTAGCGCAACGCAGGTAAATTTTAACAAAAAAATGAGCTTACTTTACGTTACAACATTCAAGCTAATAAATACGCTTGAAAACATCAATAATGACTAAAAAGGTACAATAACATTGATTAAACATTAGCAACGTCACAGATACATGTTTCAATATTATCAAACAACATTTTTACACTACCGATACTTTGTATATAGGCATGGCTAAAGACTTAGACAATAGGCATAAACTTAATACTTACCAGTTACTTGATTACTTGTTACACACAAATATCCATACATGCATTGAGTTATTAGTTGTGTCCAATCTATTATTGTCATCAAAGATTGGACAGTTTCACGCTCAATTGTAGCATCTACTCGTTGACTGGCTCCACTTTAATAGTTGACCGCTTGTAAACATAAGAAACTGTATACTACCACTTCTGCATAGGATGTTGAGTCACGTCTTTTAGGTCGTTGGTCATGTACACCACGATCTGTATTTGGTTATTAGGTGGGCATCAACAGGGGTTTCCTCCGAAAGTGGGTTTACAAGGTCAATCACCCACTTCCACACAGTTTTCACTACCAGTAGCATTTTCGCATTGACAGGCTACAAGTAGTTGGCCGCATGTAAACATAAGAAACTGTATACTACCAATTCTGCATAGGATGTTGAGTCAAGTATTTTATGTCGGTGGTCATGTACACCACGATCTGTATTTGGGTTATTAGGTGGGCATCAACAGGGGTTTCCTCTGAAAGTGTGTTTAAAAGGTTAATCACCCACTTCCACACATTTTCACTACCAGTAGGTATCATCATGCACAGACCATTGTATTATATTATCATATCACACTCATCTGGTGCTGCACGTGCCTCCCACGACCTATCTACAGGGTGAGCCCGTAGACAGTTGGTTAGCCAAGAATTCAGTTACACAACAAATAGCTCACAAGGACGTACAGGGTGATCCCACCAAAGGCAGATATGACTATTGGTCAAAAGCCAGATATTCTTATACAAGCTGAATGAGAAAGCAAAAAATAATATTTCAAATAAATAAATAAATAAATAAAAAGAAGTGTTAAACCAACCTGAAAGTGTTTGTACCTACAGTCCTTAAATAAGTTACTGATTAGGTGATAAATATACTGTGAACTCCAAAACTATAGTTCCTGCATAATAATATTGAATTATAAAGTTGTAAAGAAATTTCTCCCATTTAATTTTTGAGAATTTGTTCACAAAGACCGGTTAATAATTAAGAACCCAACATTGAAAAGGATAGAACAAAGTTTTGTGTTTTGATCCCTGATTATGGACCGTTTTGCCGGAAGGCTCATCAGATGTATGACTTAAGCGTTTGTTTACTCCCTATCAACTCAAGTAAAGGTTGACGCTAGCATGTGTTCTGGAGACTAAATAGCAACATTTCTTCTCTTTAATTTGAGACATTGTTCACGAAGATCGTTTAATAATTTAAAAACACAACATTGAAACGGATAGAACAAAGTGCAGTTTACATTTTCACACTTTGAACATGCAGGGCAGTGTGACGGGTATGTGTATGGGCTGCATTGATCAATTGAAGCATCCCCAATTCCCATCTTACTATTGACTCGTGAGTTGTCGCTACCAGTTAATCAATATGCCTGTTGCTAGTCTGAGGCTGCGTGTAGACGAACAAAATGTTAAAATGAAAAACGGACTTGTTTTGGTTTTGGGCACATAACTGAGTTATTATTCATTCAATCTCCACGTGTAATATCTCAAATTAAAGAGAAGAAATGTCCTTACAACTTTATAATTTAATTATGTAGGAGCTATAGTTTTGGAGTTGAGCATATTTATTATCTGGTCAGCTTTGTGCTTATTACTAAAATGCTTTCTCTTCTTCTTTTTTTTGTATTCCTTCATCAGGCACAATAAACAGACAGAAAGTTGTCCCCTCATCACACCCCTTGGAAAAGTGGATGAGTCCGATAAAGAAAACATGGTATCGTTGGCTCCGGAGACTCCGGAAGAAGTGCAGGGTCCAAGGAGACGAGGATTACGAAATTGCCGCAAGATTACAATCAAACGGAAGCAAGAGGAGGAGGGTACCCCTCGTTTGTTTTCATCGGATAGCGATGATGGTGTGAGAAAGATACACGGTAGAAAAGTGCTTCAGGTTAGTAACGTATCATGGTATAGACGTAATATACGCCCTCGCTCGGTTCTATTAGTATTAGTATCAACCAAGATGATCTAATAATAGCCCCCGTCCAAGCTGTTGTAATCAGCGACCTATAATCCCTGAAATATGTTACCAAGCTGTTCCAGCCAGCAGGCTACCCCCACCATCTCCGACTGTCCATGAGGGCGTAAGGAATTCACAAAAAGTCCCCGCCGATTTGCAGAGGGGAGTTCATGATCTGTATGCACCAAGTCGGCTTTGTGGGTGGTCAACTCTATCAATTGCTTGCTAGTTACCCTGGGCTCGCGGCTCTGTTGCGCCATGTTAGTGTTGGGGACAAGGTCGAATGGTCGAAACCACATGCAGGCCTACGTGTAGCACAGGGAAAACTTATTGCAAGTGAGCTTCATTTTTTAATTGGAATATCAGTAAATGAGAAAAATGGCGAGCCTGATACCAGTACTAATCATGGTACTGAGGAGAAAAAAATTGTTGTGTTGCCCTCAAGTGCCAAAAATCTTGAAGTCAGGTCGGTCGGTCAATTTTCCTTCTTTTCTTCTTATTTTTTCTTCTGACAAATATATACTAACAGACGGCGGTTCATGACAAGAAATAATTGGTAAATGTCAATTTGACTAATGTTTCAAGTATGATAATAGTTTAAAAGCAATCTATTCAAGCAAACTTATTCATTTTAAGCAGAAAATAGTAATATTTTGACAAATTTGGTAAAATTTAAATCTTAAAAGAACAACAAAAAAACAATTGCGACTCTGATTTTTGAGATTTTAGGGACGGTTGCTGATGGCAACACAGTAATTTATTTATATTTGGCCTGAGTTGATAAATATCTCACGGTTAAAATTGCAAAAGTTGCTATTTTCACCAATTGGCTACAAGACTGCGCCAACCTATTTCTCAGAAATAGAAAAGAAATATTGTTAGTTAATCCATCAGCTCGCTTCGGCTATTACTTGTTTGGTCATCTTGCCCCAATCCGTTGCGCCTGGTCACATGGGATATCATCAGCTTTGGTGTGGTGGACAATTTAATCCCTCCCCCCCCCCCCCCCCCCCATCCCCATTGTGTCTCCCCTTTTTTCTTGGTGTGCAAGTGTTTGGGGATAATGTAAAATACATACAATTTTGGAACTTGAAAAAACACCTTTAGGTTATCAAGCATTTTGCATTCTAGTTCATCTTAAAGAGGTTCCAGTTTAGTATTAATCTGTATAAAGTATTAAAGATACTGTTGGATATTTGATATATAACTCTAGCAATCCAAACTTCTTGATTACTTCAACAGATATATATGTTGTATTTACTATAATTTGCCATAGTAACTAAAACTTCATTAGAAACACTCTCGAAACTTGGCCTGACCTCTGTGAACTTATTTGAAGAACCAGTTTTGTAATGGCTACACCCACAGCAAGATGTGGGTTTTTGTAAAAGTGCGATTTTTCGCACTTTGCACATTTTGACAAATTTTACTTGTTTTTATTTTCGCGATTTTGAGCTTCCTTACATAGACTTACACATGTATACAAAATGAATAATCACACATTTTTATTTTTGTGGTTGCTGATTTTAGCGCGGAAATAAAAGTAGTGCAAAAATTTCCAGTATGATGTAACAAATATAAAACAAAGGGTTAATTATTTTGTTCTTATTGTATGTTTTACAGAAGACTGATTACAACCTATGCAAACCTGTTTTGAAAAAAGGACACAAGCGCTCAACGAATCACCCTACTTCAATTCAAGTAACACCCGAACCCAGGAAACCTCTCAAAAAGTCTAGTAGACGAGTCAAAAATGTCATCCAAAACGATATCTTTTCAGTTGTTCGTTCACCACCTGCACGAGGTCACAGGGCGTCCAAACGATATCGATGCGACAACCAGAAAAGCGAGTCTTCCACCAGTTTCAACGCTTCAATGAGTCCATTTGCTATTATGGAGTCGTGGATAGACAGCATAAAAGACATTCAAACCAGCACGCCTATGGTGGCGCTTGTCAAGCTGAACATCGGTGACAAGATAAAGCAGGGCACAGTGGAATGTGGAAATAATGGTGGGAAATGCATCAAGCATAAGCAACTGGGAAGTTGCAAATGCAGCAATTGTATTGAGGCGCAAGAAGTGGCTTGCAGAATTTTTGAACTTACCCTGTCTGATGAGGAAGAGGGTCCCAGGAATGGTCGCGCAACGAGAGGTGCGTTAAGGACTAAAAAGTTGGATAAATGTCATAAAATCAGTAAGTCATTGTCTGTTGAATCATGTTCAGAAAAGGAATTGTTAAACGGTGAGAGTCGAAACAGATTGAGAACCAGACAGAGAAGCGTCAAGTATAAAGACACTACGGATGATGATGACATGAGTTCAGGAACGGAATCCAGAGTGGGGAGACGTGGCTTGAGAAAAAATAGAAGTAAGAAAGATGGGACAGACGATGACAACATTATTTCACAGGAGGAACCTAGTAGGACACGGCATGGCTTGAGAAACAGACAAAAAAGTGTAAATGCAACAGATGAGGACAATGTAATTTCAGAAGAGGAATCAAACAGGACGAGGCGTGGCTTGAGAAATAGGCACGACAGTTTGAATTATAAAAGTACAACGGATGACGATAACAATATTTCAGAAGAGGAAGCTCACAGAACAAGGCATGGTTTGAGAAACAAACACAAAAGTGGGAATCACAGTGACAGTAGCCACGAGGACAATCTCAAGGCCAAAAGGAAAGCTTCCCAGAGGACTAGTCTGGACAATGCAAAACAGATCAGCAGTAGCGGAGCAAATTGTTCTGTAGTCCTCGGCAATCTATCCAGCCATGATGTTGAAGCAAACCTTAAAGGACCAACAGTTACTATGAAGGGTTTGTCACTGAACGACATCAGTTCCCATTTGTGTGACAGCTCTGTTGTAATAAGAGGTATGTCACCACAAGACCTGGAAACCCATCGGAACACCAGTGTCTTGAGCGAAGGAGCTCTCAAATCGGACAACTCTACAAACAGTAGAGATAGCTCAATGTCAGGATTGACATCGGAAGGCAGTCTGAATGTTTCGGTGTCACTGCATCCTCTGTCAAAGAAATTACAAGAGATGCATTTGAGCTTGGATGCTGATGTGGAAGATGCTGGGCAGGATGTACGTAATGAAGAGGAGGACAGAGGATCTGAACCAATGAGTCCACGCACCCCATGTCATCTTCGTAACCAACGACTTGCCTCATTCCATGCTGACAGCTTTAAGGTATGTCTTTATTAATACGGTTATGTTTTATTCTTTTCTTGTCAGCATTTGGCTTTTTTCTTCTTGTAACTTACAGCTCACTTTTGCAATGGTGAGACTTTTGCAATATTAATCAAGTAGGTCACAAAAATGTAGATATGTATTTTCAAAATCAATGTAGTGGCAGGGAGATAATTCATCTAGCATAACATTTTTGGACCTTTACATTATAATGTTCCACCTAGAACTTATTATTACAAAAGTCAATACATAAGATAGTAGTAAGGCAAAAAACAATCTGTTGTGTTGCAAGTTGGTCGGTTGGTCGATTTTCCTCCTTTTTTTCCTTTTTTTCCCCTCTCTCTTTTTTTCTTTCTTACTGACAAACATTATTAACAGACTGCGGTTCATGTCAAGACAAAATTGGTAAATGTCAATTTGACTATGTTTCTAGTGTGATAATAGTTTAAAAACAATTTATTCAAGCAAACTTATTCATTTCAAGCAAAAAATAGTCATATTTTGACAATTTGGGTAAAATTTAAATCTTAAAAAATAAAAAAGGCGACCCTAATTTTTGTGATTTTACGGTCGGTCGCTGAGGACAACACAACATTTTTTTGTGCCTGATGCATAGAATTGTGATGACCGGCCATTTTTTTTTTAAAGCATGCTACATTAAAATATAATGTAGCATAGGGTGTTATCTGAAATCAAATACTCAATTTTCCTTAACGTTTAAAAACAAAATTGTCTACAACTATTTCTGATTTTAATCTCTCTATGCTTAAAAACCCACCTTACATCCCCGCAGGAGGTGTTCACACCCAAGAAGCATAAAATCACAGGATTGGAGATCACAGGCAAGGAGAAGGTACTGCTGCAATGCGAGCAATCAGACATCATCTCTTTCACAGAGTGCATCCCACCGGCTATGATGCGTAAATGCACAAAGATAGGAGAGGGAGTATACGGAGAAGTGTTCAGAACAACTAACAGTAAGAGACAACCAGTCGCCCTCAAGGTTGGTAATGTATGGATTAATTTTTGAAAAACTGGCATTAGGCGACACCAAAAAACCACCTGTTTTACAGGCGGACAGACCTGTCAAGTAGGATGGGTCGGTCGGGGTTTTAATTTTTTTTGATTTTACATAAAATGTCACCAAAATCTGCCAAAATCAGGATTTTTTTAAATATATTTGTGAAAAAAGAATTTCAACAGATTTTAGGCCAAAAATGGCTGATTTCACATGATTTGAGAAAAAAAATTATAAAAAAAGAAAATCTGTGTTACCTATCGCTGGGGAGAGACGTCAGCCCTTATTCTAGTGATTGCAGCAGAAACCTTACACAAAAAGTTCCAGACCACATGCTTTGATGTTGGCTAATTCAAAATTGTTCATTGGTACCAAAAATCCGAGATATACATTAAATAAGCAAAGTTTGTCTCCATAGTTTGATACCTCATCCATAAAAATCGAGTTCATACTATTAAAGTAATGATGATTTCAATAGTGACGCCCAACTACAACAAAGTTGAACTAGAAGTGGTTTCCTATGGGATATCGTCAATGCCATTGTTGCTGCAGAATCCATCGAAGCTAGGTTGGTTAAAACAGCTAGCTATTTTCATGGACTCCTCAACGTACCCCCTGTTGATCTGGATCTTACTCCTCTAGACGCACTGCCACAGGCACCCGACGTGAACACGGGTCCAATCACAATGGAAGAACTCCACACATCTGCTCGACTAACACCTTCTGGCAAGTCAGCCGGTCCTGACGAGCTACCATCTGACATTGTTGGCGTTCTTCCACTCCTGACCTGTGTTCTTCCCATCATGAATGACATGCTCGCAGGCGAGGAACCTCCACAGATATGGCGACGCTCCACCATCGTCGCCATCCCAAAGGGAAGCAGCACTGTTCTGACCAACCAACGTGGACTTAGCCTCATGTGTGTCAATGCTAAACTGTTCAACCGTGTTCTGCTAGTTCGACTTCGGGAGCGATTGGAGATGTTACTATTGCCATGGCAGGCAGGATTCCGACCCGGACGCAACACAGTCGAGCAAATCATATGTCTCCGAATGGCAATCGACGCATGCCGTTCTAGAAAACGAAGCATTGTTATAACCTTTGTAGATTTCTCCAAAGCATTTGACTGTATCGTAAGGCCCTAAAAGACATTTTGGCTTTATACGACACTCCTGTGACTTTCATCAACGCCATTATATCCCTATACACTGATACCGCTGCGTGCGTTCGTACATCATCTGGTTGCACCGATGAGTTTGACACAACTTCGGGAGTACTACAGGGCAATACGCTGGCACCGTACTTATTTGTGATAGTCATGGACTACATCATGCGTACATCGCTCACCACTGAGGACGGTTACACTGTGAGAAGGCGCATGTCCGCACGTCATATTGCCGTCAGAATCCCTGCTCTTGCATATGCAGACGACGCTGCACTGATGTCCGACAACGGAGAGGCTGCCCAGCGCCAATTGCACCGTTTCGAGACAGCATCAGCAAAGGTCGGCCTTCGTCTAAACGCCTCTAAAACCAAGGTCATGTTTGTTGGCGACACTCCACACACGGACATCCATACCACATCAGGTGTCACCCTTGCGGTATGCGACGACTTCTGCTATTTGGGATGCAATGTGGCAGAGAACATTAGTGCTTTCCAACGACGGCGACAGATTGCATGGGTTGCAGCACGAAAACTCACAGCTGTGTGGAGCAGTTCAGCCAGCGACGGCGCCAAAATGCAGCTGTTCAAGTCTACCGTGGAATCTGTGTTCTTGTACAGTTGCGAAGCTTTGGCAATTACAGAAACATTGGGCAGTCGCATTGATGCATCTCACAGCTCATCGTGCCCTGATGCGCTACTGTCTTGGCGTGCACTACCCGGAGCGGCTCTCAAATGACAACCTGTATGCCCGCGCACTGATTGAGCCCGCGACTCTGACACTGACCCGTAATAGACTTCGTCTGGTGGGCCATGCCCTCCGGAGACCAGAACTGCCACTCGCCGTGTTCCTGCACCCCAAAAACCAGGCAACTGAACCGTACCGCCTCGGTGGCGCACTACGCCGTACATATCAAGCGCAGCTCCAAGAGGACTTGAGCGCCATAGGCTTACAACCTAACGCCATAGGCTTACAACCTAATGCCGCTGTTGATGCCGCCCAAAACCGAACTGAGTGGCAGCGGCGTGTGAAGGCACTGAAATAACAATAGACACAACGCCTCGTGTCCCTAAAGAATGAAAGACACGAGTAGCGTCAAATTGATTGATATCGTTGATTTGTATTGTCCACAGTGCACTATCTGAACCAGTCAGGTATCTGGAAGAATGGATAACAGGCATCGACGGGGATTCTTTACACACACATTTTCACTGCACAATCACACAATGATATCCCATAGAATCCCAATTTTAGTGCAACTTTGTTTTCATTCTTTTTTGGTCATTTAAACCACCATAACTTCATTTTATGGATGAGGTATCAGAAGAAATTTGCTCATTTAATGTATCTCAGATTTTTGACACCGATTATTGAAAAGTAACAATCAGCTCTTACATGGAATTGAATGCATGCAAATTGGTCAGGGAGTAATCATTCCTTGGCTGCTTGTTACCAACAGAAGAAATAGTAGTTTAGATTTTATTACCAGAACCCCTAGTTGTATCAGTGCGTACATGCTAATCACTTATAGTTTGATAAGTTCCAAATTGGCGAAGCCTCATTACAGCAGCAATTAAAGAAAGAAAGATGCAGTCGTGCGTGAAGGCAACACACGCACTGTGCATCATATGCATGATGTGTACATTTCCAAAACCGTGTGCATATGTCTGTAATCTCGCGCATAAGCATGGATTCTATTTTTGCGCGCAGAGAGATTAAACCGAATGTTTCTTGCCAATTTGGAACTGATTGTACTATTAACTATACTAGTGCAGCAAGAAAACAGAAGGAGGGATGAACTTCTAATCCATTAGATTTACCATTGTTAAAGAAATCCGTGCAATTTCATCATCATTAATTGTGACCCGTCACATCAAAATGGACATGTTGGAGGCCTAAATCAAATCTGAGTTATTGGTATGACTTGTAAGAGCACATTTTAAGCTTTGAAATGATACCATGTTGAAGGTAATCGGACTTTGCAATCACAAGATATAATATAAAGAAGCATAATATTTTCTATTATTTTATCTTTATTTCACCAAAGATATTGGCCTCTTTCTCAAAACATGTCCTTTTTGATGTGACTGGTCACAATTGTTACTCCCATTTTTATGTGATGTGTATTATTTTATCTTGAATTACAGATCATCCCAATTGAAGGTGACTTTGAAGTAAACGAGGAGCCCCAAAAGACATTCGAGGAGATTTTGCCAGAGATAGTCATCTCAAGGTACTGTAAAACACTAATTTTGCGGCTACTTTATTTCACGAATTTAAAATTACTGCTATTTTCGCATGCATTTTATTTCACGAATCTGGAATGTTACTTTCAATGCAATATTGTCAGTTTCGCTGGTATTTAATTTCGTGAATCCACATCCCTCACGAAATTAAATACCTCGCAAAATTAACTGGTTTTACAGATCAGGACTCATTTTACAAGCAATGAAATTCTTACTTATAACTTATCAAAAAGGGATAAGATGGTGCACTATTTGACTCCTTCATGACCATGTGTATCCCCTATCTCATCTTAAAATACTGTAAAAGTGGAAATTTTTGTGCGTGGAATTTTTTGCACTTTGCCCATTTTGAACAGTTATGCGATTTTGAGCTTCCTTACATATACAAAATGAATATATTTTCTCGTTTTTATTTTCGCGCTTGCTAATTTTAGCTTGAAAATAAATGTATAAATTATGTATTATAATAATGTCAATAACTCCAACAATATTATCGTTACACCCCAATATCTGCTGCAGAGAGCTTAGTTATCTCAAAGATTCCGAGTTCAACTACACAGAGAACTACATACACGTCAACAATGTGTCATGCTGTGTCGGCAAGTATCCAAAGACATTGCTTACAGAGTGGGATAGCTACGACGAGAGGAAAGAATCTGAGAATGACAGACCAGGTAGGTGGATGCAGTTACTATGTTTGTAGAGCAACGGTGACAAATGTAATGTATCAGTTGTTTAGAGGTACTGTAAAAGCCAAAATTTTCGCGTAAAGATATTTTCGCGCAATTTGATATCATAGACATTTTGCAAATTGTTTTTTCGCGGGCGACTTCTGGATGCATTGCATGAATGTTGAAAACAATATTTTCGCGTGTTATAATTTTCGCGGAAAAATATTTTGCGTGAAAATAAAACCACCATGAAAATTTCAGCTTGTACAGTAACTGTGAAGAAGCAAAACATTTTTACTTTGGAACCATGAACGTCACGAGGGGCCACACCCGAGGGAAATTCCGATGTCCCAGAGTAAAATGTTTTGATTCTTCACTGTTACCAACAAAACAACGGATCAAAGTCACTAGCCTGATTCCAAACTGTCAATTAAAAATTGTCAATAAATGATACGGATGTAACGTCTACTATTAATTATTCATTAAAAAGTTGTACTTTACGGCATTTTAACATTGCTTCCCCATTACAAATCGATCAGTCTGGTCAAAAATTGTGCAAACAAACCACTCCACCCCATGTAACTAGTGCATTGTGCAAATATGCCATGCGCAAGGTATCATTACGCAAATTTGATACATATTATACACATGGTACTCGGTTCCCCAGCAACTTGCGCTTATTTGTGCCTACCCGTAAAGGACTGCATTTGATTGGGACGCAAGTATCCCATATATTCATACGGTTGTGAATCTTTCTTAGGCTATGCATGGAAAGTGATTATTTTTACGCTTGGACTGAGATTGGAATTGTCTATTGGCTAAACTCAATCTCATCTACATTTAAATATGAAGCTAGAGCATATTTCAGTAAGCATGGCTTATGCCAAGGGGGGGAAATCTGTTCCACATACCCACACGCAAAAGTATATGGAGTCACTTTGCTCTGAAAGGAGGTGGGGGGGGGGGGGAAGTGGGTCAAAAACACAATAAAAAAAGAATTTCCGCAGTTAGCATAGTGATTTTGGCTATTAATTATTAATTTTTTAAGTTGCATATCGCATAGCTATTTTCCCAAATGTATGTGGGCAAACCTTTATTTTGGCCTTATTATCACAATCAGGTCTTATTACCTCATTGTGGTTGCAAAATTAAGTGTTTGGTTTCATTCCATATATGGGCACAGACAAGTAATGCACCTAGATATCTGTGTGACATTGTTTATTGTTGATTATACAAATGTGACCAGTCGCGGCAAAAAGGACATGTTGTCGGCAAACACAGTTTTGAGATGAGGCCAATATATTTGGTGAAATTTAAAGAAATAATAGAAAATAATATGCTTCTTCAAATCATATCTTGAGATTACAAAGTCCGATTACCTTCAACATGGTATCATTTCAAAGCTTAAAATGTGCTCATTCAAGTCGTACAAATAATTCAGATTTGACTCGGGGGCCCCCAACATGTCCAACAGGTCACAAATATGGATGTTTATCAACACAATAAAAGAATCATTTTCATAAATTAAACAAACTAATAAGTGGAGTCTTTGTAAGTGGGATTCAAATCATGGTCATCTTCGTGTTGAGTCTTCAATGTTGTTTCAGTTTTCTTAGTTATCCATTATGATTGCTTTTTCCTCAGACATATTTGGTGACGACCAGCTCTATATCATCTTTGAATTTGATGATGGCGGACAAGATCTTGAGGGCTTTGAGGTGAGGTTTGATAACCATAAAAGTAACCCTAATTGTACTGATTTGATTTGCTGATCTCTATAACCAATCAAGAGAATGGAAGTTTTTCCGAAGTTAGTGAATGTATGAGCCATAAATGTGATTATTTTTACCTAAAAAATGATCTCTTTTTAACAGCTCCTAGAGAAGTATCTTTAGATGATTTTGGTGCAATTTCGGAATTTCTTTACCAAAAACTGATTTTGTTGCGTTGTCCGGGGAAAAAATAGTTTTTTGGTCAAAATTTTAAAAATCAACATTTTTAGTGAAATGTGACCCGTCACGTCAAATGGACATGTTGGTGGGCGGAGTTAAATCTGAGTTATTGGTATGACTTGAAAGAGCACATTCTAAGCTTTGAAATTACTAGCGGCGTACCCTCGCTGCGCTCGGGTCCCCGCTAGATGGTTATGCCACATAACCTACCTCTGAAACCACATAAACCCCGTACAAACCTCCCACAACCAGGTTGATTTATAACCATACGCTCGGGTCCCCGCTAGATGGTTATGCCACATTACCTACCTCTGAAACCACATAAACCCCCTACAAACCTCCCCCAACCAGGTTGATTTATAACCATATCCCTCTTAAAGGCATTATAAACCCCCTACAATCGCCCCACTCCCCACACTGCAACTACACCAAACAGGTGGATTTATAATCATTACCCTCCTAACCACTTACCGTGGCTACTTCATTAACTCTTAACCCTATCCTAAAACATTTCCCGTGGTTTTACCCCCCCCCCCCCCCCATACACACACCCAAACCAGGTTGATTATAATCACAACCCTCCCTAAACCATTTCCTGTGGCTTCTTCATTAATCCTCGATTGTTTGGCATGCCAACTTAAAGTAAAGAAATCAGGTTTCTTTATTAACCCCGCAAAACGCTACTTGTACCATTATAACCCTAGGCCTATCCTAAACCATACCAAATACCCTACCAACACAGGCCTATAACCATTTCCTGTGTGGCTTCTGCGCCATGTGTAAGAGTGCGTGTGCCGCGGCAGTGAGCCCTTGCGCAAACATGCACGCGACGCGTTACCACGGTATGATTACGCGGCAGTAGGCGCAAAGCACAATGTTAATTCTAGTGGCATCTATGAGCCAAATCTGAGAGTTTATTTGCTGTTTTTGGAGCCAATTGTTAACCAATTTCACTGAAATAAACTTTAACACCCTTTCCGTTATTTCCTCTATCTTTCATGCAAATTAGGCGTCACTTTGATCACCACTAACGGAGAAATAAGGATAACAAATAAACACACAAACACACAAACAAACATACACCGTTTCCAGATTTATAGTAAGATACCATGTTGAAGGTAATTGGACTTATAATCACAAGATATGATTTTAAAAAGTTTAAAAAATTCTATTATTTTCTTTCTATTTCACCAAATATATTGTTCTTTTTGACGTGACTGGTCACAAATTTGATACCAAAAATGGATTCTCTGACTCATTTCCTTTCCAAAAATGTATACTTCTATTATATCACATTAATAGTTCAAAAGTTACAGCGATCGATAACTTTCATATTTAGGGTTTTTAGCGTTCTTTTTGATGTGACTGGTCACAAATTTGATACCAAAAATGGATTCTCTGACTCATTTCCTTTCCAAAAATATATACTTCTATTATATCACATAAATAGTTTAAAAAGTTACAGCGCTCGATAACTTTCATATTTAGGGTTTTTAGCGTTAACCTTAAAGTGTTAGCCTCATCACAATCATATCTATTCAACATAACACTTGGATTGGGCTTCAAGGTTACTGTTTGCTTGATCAAGTCAAGAATGGTAAAAAAACTTCATACAAATTTGAAATTTGCAAAAGTTATTGTCTTTAAGAAAACATTCATATCTGGTTATTTTTGTTCTTGTTTTTGTTCATTTGAGGGTTATTGGGTGTGGGGTGGGGTTTTTTGGGGGGTGGGGGTGTTTGTGTGTTAATTTTGTTTATCTTGGATCTCAGTAAGCAAGGTTCAGAATAAGTGGCCGATTTTTACTCCTCAGTCCTTCCGTCATAGCGCCCGGTAATGCTGAAAAATTACCAACCAAGTGCTGATATTTTGCCCAAACCAGCTCCCGGTTGACGATTGGGAAGCTTGGCCAAAACATCGAATTTCAATCTGACAATGCTGCCATGCTGTAGTTTTTTATTTAAAATCTGAGTCGAGTATGTTGTTTGAAAGTCTTCACAATTCATAGCAGCCAAGTTTTAGCAAAAAAATACTAATTGTTATCGTTGAAAACCAATCCTAATGGTTCACTGTGTCTATGTACTGCCGCCGATGTCAAGATTGTGGGATTTCCCCTAGCACCTTCCATGACGTAGCGACTCTGAACATGAACAATTAATGCAAAAAGGGATCATTGTATGATCATCTGTGATCGATCATGGCGGGATTACTACTGTAGGGTCTACCTAACGAAAAATGTATGAGCCTTTTTTACTTAATGAAAATTCCCTGTGAACCGGGTGCTACTTTTGAAGAGAAAAAGTAGCTCCTGGTAAAAAAAAATGTTATTTTGACCCTTGCCAGTAAGATTTGTATTTTCAAATGGTTCTATATTTACCTGAGATTTTAGGAAACCCTTAACCCTTTAAGGGAAGTGTCAACCCTATTATTTTGATGATCAACTTTTGCTTCTAAGTTTAAGAATATTGAATAAAAGTACATAAAAGTATACATCTTTAGAAAGGAAATTTGATAAGGAATCCGATGGTGATATCAATGTGATACCAAAAAAAATTAAATGTTGAGAAATGAACCAAAAAGCGAATTTTGTACCCCAAATTTTTCGGACAGCATAACTATAAAATAAAAAATGGTAATTTGTTCTAATATACATTTTTGTAAACAAGACAATTTTGTCTAGGAAGCAATTTTTTCTTTTTCCAAAATAAAGCTTGGTTTTGGAAATATTGCTAAAAACATCGGAAAAGTGTAAAAGTCGTGTTTTTTGCATACATTTCGCTAGAAATGGATGCATATCTCGAGTTTAAAATCCATAATCGAAAAAATAAAAAATTGCCTCCTAGCGCTGAAAGTCCTCTACACAATGGTAGTAAAAGCTTACCTGATAGTTTGATATATTTTTAGTTATGTTGTCTGAAAATTCGTACAATTCCTTCAAATTTGAACTTCTAGAAAACATCGATTTAGTAAAAATATTGACATTTTCCACCATTTAAAGCTAAATGTTCACGGAATACAGAGGCGTGTGACCTAAAATGCGAGTATACTATTATGAACAATCATAATAAACTATCAGATTCAATTTATATTGTCACAATGTGAAGAAATTGGAAGAAAACTGTAATTTAAATGATCTTAAGATTGGCCTTTGTTTACATTTTTAGACATTGTTTGCACTCTTTTGTTTTTCGCGTCTACGTCGCGGATATTAAGCGGCGCGTCTAGTATTACGCGCGGGAAGTTTCAGCGCGCGACGCAATGATCGAACAGCTGTCGCAGCATTTTTAAAGCGCGGAACTCCGCTTAAATTCCCGCCAAATAACCATGCGCCTTTTCCTGACTCAAACTTACCAAAACAACAATTTAAAATCACCCAAAAGAACGGGAAATAAACGCTTCCGATTAGTAACTTATGATGGTAATGATAGAATACATATAAAAGTATTAAATAAAAGAGAAATATGAAATTCAATTTTTGAAACAAGTGCTGGGTTGACACTGCCCTTAAGGTGTACTAAGAGATGTTAAGTGTTTTTTTATACCAAATTTACTTAATATCAAAGATAATCATTATAATTGGCCATTATTATTGTTGTTTCTACTCACAAAAAAGCAGCAAAACATGATTAAAACAATGTTGAAATATCATCGCTATTTATTGAAACTTTTTTTAAACGCCCTCTATGTAATATCGTATGTAATTTGAATCGAGAAAAAAAATAGCGTAACACTGTTTAACATAAAATGCTGTCCAATCCGGGGATAGAATATTTTGAAACAAAGTTTTATTGCACAAAGACGGCTGAATTTTCTTAATCCTTACAGTTGTAAGTTTGTGTATGTAATATAATTGTAAAAATGTAGAAATCCCGTTTTTTATCCTAATTGAGGGCACAGCCTTCAACACATCTCTTAGTACCCCTTTAACTGTTCTTGATCGAATTGTCAAACTTTGCCTGCGGGAAAACCGTTTTGTAATTGCCTATTTTTGTGTTCTTCTCTAGTTTACCAACCTTAATGAAGCTGTCAGCGTGCTCCAGCAGATCGCAGGGGCACTAGCCGTTGCTGAACTGGATTTGTCATTTGAACATCGTGACCTTCACTGGGGGAACGTATTGATTCGATCCACGGAGAGGGAATATGTAGGATTCAGACTAGGTGATGAGACGTATTCCATAGAGTCTCATGGTCTGGAGGTCAGCATCATAGATTTTACGTTGTCAAGGCTGACGAAAGGTAGGGTCAACAGGCTGGTTTATTATAGGTGACCCAACACAAGTAAATGAGGCACAATGAGGGAAATATTTATATCATGATAATATGTGACCAGTCGCGTCAAAAAGGACATGTTGTCGGCAAAATCAATTTTGAGATAGAGCCCAATATATTTGGTAAGATATAAAGAAAATAATAGACAAAAACGTGCTTCTTCAAATCATATCTTGTGATTACAAAGTCCAATTACCTTCAACATGGTTTCATTTCAAAGCTTAAAATGTGCTCTTTCAAGTCGCACCGATAACTCAAATTTGACTAGGCCCTCCAACATGTCCACTTTGTGATGGGTCACATATGTACAAGTTACATTTTTGTATCAAAGTCAATGACATATCACATTCCTAACCAATGTTACAGATTATTGAAAATCAATTGGTCGGAAAACATCAAATACAAATTGTCAAGTTATAGACATTTGAAAATATTGGTTTCGTTAACAAATCAATGGAGCAAATGAAAAATCAATTCATGGGAATTTGAATCTTTGGTTGGATACACAAAGTATATAAAAGATCATAAGTCAGACTTTTTATGAATTTGACTTATTATGACCTTGTCCCACATTTTTGCTCTTAAATCGAATCAGCTTCTGTCGCATTGTGCCTCATTACTCATGTTGGGTCACATATGTCAAAATTCATTAACTTCTGGCTACTAAAAAGGGGGTGTGTACTTCAGGTCCCCGATTCTTGACTGTACTTGTATTGTCCGATTCTGGAGCATCCAGTATCACTCGATACTGGTACAAAGTCAGTGTTCCAGTATCGAGCGATACTAGCACATGAAAAATGATCCAGTATCAGGCGATACTGGAACACAATCATGTACCAGTATATTGTTCAACACTGGGTCAAATCACTACTGGTAGCATGTGTACCAGTAACGCTCGATACTGGAACATAAAAACATTCCAGTATCGCTCAATACTGTAACATAATTTTTGGAGTACTGGAACAATAAGCAATAAAATCGTACCAGTATCGAGCGCTACTGGCAACTTATATGTTCCCGTATTGAACGATACTCGTATATCAGTATCTGGAACCTAAAGTACATTTTTTCCAGAAGGGGACTAGGTTTCAGACAGAAGTACGCTGGTTCTCTGTATCAATCACACAACTCATCCATAGATGCAGGTATGCAAAAAATGTGTCATCACAATGATTTGCTGGAGATAAAAGTCATGCATATATGCATGATGACGTCAAATGAGCCGCAAATAAATGTGGTCAATGCCAGCTTCACACTTAGACGATAACAAATTTGCTGATTGGCACAAAATACACCGTGTCTACTTTCACAACAGCGTCTAACTTCACATGCATGGTGTAGCGTACTCCCCATGGCGCCGTAGCCATGGCAGCGCGACAACGCATTCGGTATTTTATGCGTCACCTCAACTACAACTTGTGTTCATCGTTATTTCCCTTACGTCATAACTGAGCAACAACGTAATGTCTGTGTAGAGTTGATTATCTGTGGGGATGGGGAACCCTTTACCTTCACCTATGGATGATGATGATCCAGGGTGCAGGGAACCAGCAAAGAGCAGAAGGTGCATGCATGTATGACAATTGTTGTCCAACATAAGAGGATTTTTCTAAACCTTTTTTTCTTTCTTTTTTCAATTTCTTGTCCAAACAATAAATTAAAACAAATTGGTTTGATTTATCCTTTTTTAATGGGACAAAATTGAAATGTTTTTTTTATTATTATTATTATAATAGGCACTTATATAGCGCTCTATAAAAAGCACAGCGCTTAAACAACGCCCCCGAAAACAATATACGGCATACATAATACACATAACATATACAATAATACAAAGTTACACATTTGGAAATAAATAGGTCTTTAGAAGACTCTTTAAAGTAGACACAGTCCTAGCTTCTCTGACATAAATAGGAGCTTATTCCAGAGCTGAGGTCCGAAAACAGTGAGACAACAATCACCAGCTCTTTTGTGTGAACGAACGGGATTGAGCTTTGTTATGTCAGATGAAGAACGAAGTCTGTGCCTACTTCTAGTAGTATCAGGATGATTGTACAACGCGACAAGATTCTGTAGATAAGCCGGAGCAGTACCAGATATGCCCTTATATACCTGCAACATGATTTTGAAATGTATTCTGTCTTTGAGTGGGAGCCAGTGTAAGGAACGCAACAGTTTGACAGAGCACCTGTCTCGTCCACATGCAAAAACTAGTCTGGCAGCTTTATTTTGGATACGTTGCAAACGTTTTAGATCAGCTTCATGTGCTCCGTACAAGAGGGAATTGGCATAATCAATGCGAGACAAGACAAGTGCTCTGACGGCATGATGGCACGCTTCCTGACTAAGGAAGCGACGAATCCGCCATAAGTTACGAATGTGGAAGTTCAAAGTCTTACAAAGCTTACTAACATGGGTAGACATATTTAGAGTGCCGTCAAAAACAACGCCTAAGTTCCTAACACTGGCAGATGGTTTTATTGAGAGATTTCCCACATTTAATACAATATCTGGAAGTTTGGTGAGAGCTGTTTGTGACAATTATGAAAAACTCAGTTTTATCCTGATTAAGAAAATTAAAAAAAATTCATAATTTTATATAAAAATATGTAGACAAGCAACAATGATTAGACAGAAAGTCAACCCTACTTGGAAGGATCATACTGTCTCAAGACTATGATTATTTCATCATTCTTTATTCAATCATTAAAAATACAGTAAAATTGATAAAAAAAAGAACGTACATAAAACCCAGGACACGATGTTGACCCGTCAATGATCAGCACTAACCGACCAACATACAGGCAGGGAAAGACAGGACAAACAATACAGACATCAACATTATAAATCATTTAAAATTTGAATCAGGTATGGCGGAGACCCGAAGCCTTTGCGCACTGAGTGAAGGTCCTTGGGTCATACTTTTAGACATGGGGCTCGTTTCGAGTATTCCAGATCGTGTAACTGCACAGCTAGGAGATTTTTCTAATCTCCATGACAGGATTGACAGTATGCAGCCTCTTTAGATTCTCACCAGTGACAAGAACCCTCGAACCGATCTCAACGCAGTTGAGGTTGCATTTAAAACCGTTCTTGGATATATCAGATTGGAGTGTTTGATACCGCTCTATTTTACGTTTGTAAGCATTTGCGATATAGGTTTTAAACGGAACAGTTAGCTCGAATATATGTACAGATTTGTCATTATCGTTAATAAGCACGAGATCGGGACGCTGAGCAGTAGGTTAAATATTTGGGGGGATTGTGTGGCCAGGGAAATCAGTTCCAAATTGGCGAGAAATATTAGTTTTTTATCTCTCCGCGCGCAAAAGGAATCCAAGCGTATGCCCGTGATTATGATCACACACACACAGTTTTTGCGGCACACAAGCATCATACATAAAGGGGTCAAAAAAAGTAATCCCCCCTCTAAAATTAGATTACCTTTGTTTACATAACTTCACACACAACTAGACGTTTTGAAAAATTGAAACGATTATGAAAAGATAAAACGCTTGGCTACCAATAGATTTATTTTTTATTTTCGATATCATGTTTACTTTTCACAAAACAGTCACATTTACCCAAAATGATGTTTTCAGAAAAAGTGGCACTTGGTCCTATACCAGCCAATTTAAAAACTCTCTCTCATGATTTTTTTGTACGCAAATTAGACTAAGTTTGTTTGCGTAACTCCACTCAGGATTAATCATTTTGAGAAATTTAAAGACTTGTGAAAAGAGAAAGCGCTTGGGTTTTTATTAAAAGTTTCCCCTCTTCAATTTCATGTTTACTTTTCCTAAAATGGTCTCATTTTCCTAAAACGATGTTCTCAGAAACAGTGGCAATTTTCAAAGTCCTATACAATTTTGTTTGCGTAACACCTCCACACAATTAGACGTTTTAAAAAATTGAAACGTTTCTGAAAAGGAAAAACGCTTAGCTATCCGTACAAAGTTTCCCCTTTTCAATACCATCTTTACTTTTCCCAAAAAAGTCAAATATCCCCTCAATGATGTTTTCGTTAACATGACATTTGCCAAAATCCAATACAAGTAAGTGCTACTTTTTCTGAAAGCATCCTTTCGAGGAAATGTCACTGTAATGGGAAAAATAAACATGATATCGAAATCCAAAAAAATTCTATTGGTAGCCAAGCGTTTTCTCTTTTCATAATCGTTTGAATTTTTCAAAACTTCTAATTGTGTCTGAAGTTATGTAAACAAAGGTAATCTATTTTTAGAGGGGGACTTACTGTATTCATTCGCTGCTGTAATGAGGCTTCACCAATTTGGAACTGATCAAACTGTAGAACATGGGGTTTTTTTGCCGGTACCAAAATAATCCATATAACCTAAATGTTCAGAAGCATAAAGAGGTATCTCATCATAAACACTCTTAATTTGACTAAAATAAGAGGTATACGTTGGATGCTACAGTGTATTGTAATGGGTCCATAATATTTGAAAGGTGATTATCTCAAAATAAAATCGATTGCTCTTTTGAGCCGAAAATAGTGATGAATTTGGCACATTTCAAATGACACATTCTCAAGCAGGTAGCCGAATACTGAAACAAGTGATTGCTACAAATAAGATATCATTGGAATGAAACACAATATCTCACAAAATATCTGAAAAATCCCTCATATGTATTTGTGGCCCTTGAACATGTTTAAAATAAAATGCCCAAGAGGTTACATAGGCGGTTTTGCTTTAGACATGTTCAGGGGGCAATAACACATAGGAGGTTTTTCCTGCCCAACAATGTTATGTTTTAATACCAGACTACACATATTTTTTTTCTACTCTATGATTCTACTTAATTATCACATACCCAACTTTGAAAATAACAGTACTGCCACCAGGGCTCAAAATACACGGAGGCCAAGGGTGATTAGCCCCCAGTTTTCACAAAATAGCCACTGAGAAAATGTGAGGGTAAAATGTACTATGAGGGCTACTCTTGGCAGTATTTACTCAAAATTGCCCTTGTAACCCCAAAAAGTATTTTGACCCCTGGCTGCAACTGTGATGCCTTATATTCACTCATAAACAAATGACAGTTGCCTCCACCTAATTAAACAAAGTTTCCTCTGAAATGTTTGCCACTTGGGTGCACTATCCTACTTGCATCTCAATAGTCTGCCGGGAACGTTGTTTTGAATCTTTCATTTTTTCACGATGACTGGAAATGTATCCAGAAAGTGTGTATAGAAATGGGTTGATAGAGGAATTGATGGGTAGGATCAGACCCACTGTCCATGCGTACATTTCTGGGACAACTGTTATGACTTGACACTGAACGAGAATGCATACAGCACATAACGGTACCCAACAGCAGAAATCTGTAAAGACTATCGCAAACACCTTTGCTGCCATTCGCAATTCGTCGCTTCTGGCTTGTGTTCGAGCCGATTTCTTTGCCGATCTCATGGCGCAGGCAAAGATTTGGATGTAAAAAAATGCTATCAGGATGAAACAGGAGAGATTTAGTCCAATGAATATCACTATAGATAAAGGAGTGGCTAGCTCACTCCCGGTATTTGTTGAAATTTTGTATGTAACATTTTCAATAGTGTTTGCAATCCTAACTGTCACCCCACCCCAATGACCAACTTCGTCAGAATGTGAACCAAGTACTATAGGATGATAACTGTTTATTTCTAACGATTTGTTTACAAGTGTTGATACGTGTTGTCTTACCATTGGAATACCGATACAGACTTCAGAAACACTGAATACATCATTTTGGTCATTCGATAAGAGGATCGGTATGACGCTTATCAAGAAGGAAAACAGCCAGACTAGTCCGATGCATTTATATGTAGATTTTGTGCCTAAGCGGCGACTACTAAATGGATATTTTACTCCAAGAAAACGATCAAAAGTGATCAATGTGATAAATAATACAGATCCCTCACTCGATAACATTGATAAAATTCCAGTAAGTTTGCAGACAAATCCTGTCCTCCAACCATGGGAATATGATGGGAAATATTCAGTATAATATGCATCACCACATGCTAATAGTAACATGCTGATACCCATGAGTAAATCTGATAATGAAAGCTGTGATATGAGCAAAGTTTGAACTTTGTTAGTTTGTCGCATAGACAAACGGGCAAATAGCGCAACCCCATTGAATAACAGTGCAGAGAATCCCATAACCCATATGCATATTCTAAGCACAACATCTGATAGCATTCTTTTGCATGTCAGATATTCTGGCTGTGGTTCCTCAGAAATGCATCGTGATTCGTTCATAATGAAACAGCACGTTGCAAATTTGTCAACTAAAATGTTAAAATTCTGTGGACCCTTGAAAGAATTATGCGTCACTTGTAATAAATAATTCCCTCTCAGGTCAACTGTTTGAAGAGTGGTTTTATTACTGAAAACGTCAGGGTCAATCATTTGGAGGGAGTTATGGGATACATTTAGAACTTTGATTTGATCTAAGCCTTGTAAAATATAACCTAATAAAACTCCTAATTTATTATGGGAAATATCAACACTTTGCAGATTAGTCAATCCTTCTAAAGAATTGTTTTCTACATCTTGAAGGAAATTATTATCTAATTTCAGACTGAGAAGATTTGTCTGATTCAGAAATAATCGGCTTTGCAAGTTGGTTAATGAGTTGTGGCTTAAGTCCAGTATGATCAACTTGTCCATTTGATTGAAGATTTCAGATGGTAGTTCTGTCAATTCATTTTGTTGGAGGGATAGAAATTGCAAGATTTTTACTCCAGCAAAGGAGTTTTGTTCCAAGGTCAATTTGTTCCTTCCAAGATCCAATACTTTCAGATTGTATAGTCTGTTGAGAAAGTCCAGTGAAGACAATACATTTCCACTTATATTGAGGGATAACAAATAATTTTTTTGTTTGCCAACTTGAATGTGTTTCAAATTATTATCAGACAAATCTAAACTTCCAGTACGCTCAAATATATTGTGGCACAATCTAGAAAGGTTATTTTGACTTAGATCAACTGTTTCCAGGCTTGCGGAAGAATGGAAAAAGGTGGCTGTACTTGTTTTGTTATCATTGCAGCTGTGGTCAAGATATGTCAGGTCATTGTAACTCAGGTCAAGTGTATCTAAGTTCCCCAGTGAAGTAAACACATCAGTTGGCAATACAACCAATCTGTTGTTATTCAGGTAGAGTTGTTTCAATTTACCCAGAGAGTCAAATACACCAGCTGGTAGTGTTGACAGGTCATTGTCATTCAGGTAGAGCCTTCTCAATTTCCCCAAAGAGTCAAATACATCACCTGTTAATGTTGTAAGGTAATTGTCATTCAGGTAGAGCCAATCCAAGGCACCCAAAGAGTCAAACACACCAGCTGGTAGTGTTGTAAGGTAATTATAATTCAGGTAGAGATAGGTCAATCTACCCAAAGAGTCAAATATACCAGCTGGTAGTGTTGACAGATGATTGTTACTCAGGGTGAGTTCATAAACACTACCCAGGGAGTCAAATATACCAGCTGGTAGTGTTGACAGATTATTGTTACTCAGGGTGAGTTCATAAACACTACCCAGGGAGTCAAATATACCAGCTGGTAGTGTAAACAGGTCATTGTCATCCAAATGGAGCAATCTCAATGTACCCAGGGAGTCAAATATACCAGCTGTTAATGTCGTAAAGTAATTGTCATTCAGGGTTAGATATTTCAATCCACCCAATGAGTCGAATACACCAACTGGTAGTGTTGTAAGGTAATTGTCAGCCAGGTTGAGATAGTTCAATCTACCCAAAGAGTCAAACACACCAGCTGGTAGTGTTGACAGATGATTGTTACTCAGGGCGAGTTCATTCAAACTACCCAGGGAGTCAAATATACCAGCTGGTAGTGTTGACAGATGATTGTTACTCAGGTCAAGTTCATACAATCTACCCAGGGAGTCAAATATACCAGCATGTGGAATTGACAATCTGTCTGTCCCCCGTTCATGCACTAGATAAGTCAAATAGTTGTAACTCAGGTCAAGTAGTTTTAACTGTTTTGTGCATCTTCCTTCAAATGTGCCAACAGTTAGATTTCTCAATTGATTAAAGTTCAGTCTTATTACTTTCAAGTTTGGTAGGTCATCACATATTGTGTTGGATAGTAACTGTATATTGTTCTGTCTCAGTATTAAAACCTTTATTTTATCAAGCCCTTTGAATGCATGTTGTTGCACAGTGTGCATACCAGTATTTTCAAATGATAATGCCTCAATATCTTGGTGGTATACTACCAATTGGTTTAATGTGACATTGTAGCATGTTGATCGCCAGATTCTGGGACCAATGTCACACAAACATAATGCTGGACAGTTTGCCAAATATTGTCCCACAAACCACTTCTTGTATTTTAAATTTCCAGTGGAAATATATTTTCGGTCATATATGTATTTAACTTGACTAGTGAAACCAGTTAAACTACACTGCTCTTCTGGAATAGGGTGTGTATGAGAACAGTCAGATTTCTTAACATTGGTACCATGAATGTTCAGCACAAATTCTGTGTTAATGAATTCAGTGTTACGGAGGAGTAATATGAAATTGATTTTAAGGAAGTGTAATCTGAACTTGTTTCCCTGTATTTTAGCCGTACACAGGGTATCATCAATCTCCACTAACACGTTATTAGAATTTGGACAATCAGTACTATTCGGTTCTAAAATTTCAACATAGAAATATGTGTATGTGTCACTCATGCCAGCAGAATTCAACAGTTGAATTGATATTCCTGTATTTTCTTGTACATCAACATCTACATGACAACTTGCGCTATAAACTCCATTTAACTGGACAGGATCAGTTAAAACAAGAATATCACTGCTGTTGCCATGGGTACATGCATTGATCGTAGGTGGAGAGAACAATGTTAGAGGATTATCGGTCGACTTTGAATCGTCATCATAATGGCTACTTCTTGGACTCGACGTGTCAGTTGTTGTAATCCTTGGTTGGAGATTAGCATTGGTTGTCAAAGTATCATTTTGTGGTGATTCCTGTCTTGAATCTGTGGTGTTGGGGATTAAATCGCTATCTGCAATCAATGCCAGAACTGATAGAATCAGTATAATTGGTTTGAGAGCATTGTGTAAGGTGATAATTGCAGGGCGTGCGCGTTGCACTCTGATCCCAGTATGGCCTATCATATTGTTTGTATTAGGAATATCAGAATTTTCTCTTCTTATTTTTGTGTGTTTTGTGTTTGGTTTTTTAAATCAAAATCAGAATTATCAATGCAATCAGGAACCAATGTATTATCAGTGTGTCTGATGTGATCTGTCTGAAATTGACTAAGTGTGACAGGCAGTTAATTCTTTTTCACAAATGTTGGTGCTGAACCAGACCCACCCTAAAGCAACAAAAAGAAATGCTGTTATACAGGCAAACTGACCTCTCAGGTCGAGTCAGTCGATCGGGTGAATTATTTTCTTCACAATTTTGGTGAATTTTCCCATAATTTTCAACAAAATTTCAACAACAAAAATCAAATTTTTACAATTTGTTGTTGAAAATTTGATTTAAATGGGTCAGTCTGGTTCACAGAACAAGTTTTTCCCCGTTGCCTAATTATACAGTCGGAACTGAACCGTTGGTTATTATTTGGTATTGATACTATTATAATGCTTTATCTCTAATGTTAGTACATAAATAAGTACAAGATTAACAATTGATATAGTATGACACCGATAAATAGTAAATAGCTTTAGTACAGAAGCGAAAGAAACTTTAAACAATATTTGTTTGGCACTTTTTCAGGACTCCCAGATGAAAAACATCTTTGGTTATTTTTTTTAGTA
This sequence comes from Ophiura sarsii, assembly GCA_035610835.1. Lineage (NCBI taxonomy): Eukaryota > Metazoa > Echinodermata > Ophiuroidea > Amphilepidida > Ophiuridae > Ophiura > Ophiura sarsii. The sequence goes on from CM069448.1 coordinate 44,402,516, forward strand.
CTTCAGGTATTAAAACAATTTGTTATATACAAATCCAAGCATTAAAGATGACACTCGCATCTATTTCTCAAAAAAGTAAGCTTTCCCAAACATTGATATGCCTAACCAGGAAAGGATTAACAATATGAAAGTTGATATGATTTTTTTTTATTATTTGCTCAAAGAACATACCAACATTTTAATGAGCTTTACTGCTTTTATTTATCTGTACATTTATTTGACCTTTTTTCTCTTGAAAATGGGATGTCCCAAGTTATGCCAAACAAAATATTTTTAATTTCTTTGATAGCCTTAATTACACCGTATACTTTGAATGGGCAAGAATCTTGGTTATCATCTGTTGGTCTACCGGTACATCCAGTCATCCGTATATCTGTTGTTAGGTGATGACACTTGTGAGCTGTAAAATAAGACAAAAGTAATGATGATAAAACATATTGGGCCGTATTCCCGTACTAAACGCGATTTTAGCTTAAAACCATGATGAACTAAACTTGTGTCTAAATTAAACATGAATTTATCTTTCAACAAAACCCACTTTTAATCTCTGCGAATCTTGTCCCCAGAATGGTTGTGTGTTCACTGTATAGAAAATATTCAATTTATCGTGGCCCAAATGGGTAACAATTATAGATAACGAATAAATTCCCCAATTGCATATGTATATTTAAGACTACACAATCTGAACTTCCAATTATTAAAAAAGGTTGGGACATTTCGCCCTGTCATGAAACTTCTCAACATCCATAAATAAAACGCCACTCTTGTTAAATGGTAGGAATCAGTTTCAAAATATTTGTGCTATTGTCCAGCAATGAGTTCGAGTTAAGGGTAATAAAAAACTGTGTGAAATAAGTGTCTATAAACTTCACAAATAGCGTTTGGCTATATTATAAAAATTGTTTGTCTCAAAGTTCCCGTGCACGTTAGTTAATTGATGCTCTTTTTTTTCTTCTCTTTTTTCATTTTCTTTTTTTTTTTCATAAAAAAAAAATCTGAAAGTTTCACAGATTTGTCAGATTTTCATTGATCACATCATCCTAAATACAAAAGGTCACTTTTACAAGGATTTCAATATGTTATTTTTTATTATTATTATTTAAAAAACCCTTAAAAAAATGCATTCCGCATTAGGTTTTGAGACAAAAGATTTTTTTAATATGGCCTTACATCTATCGCATCGGTGAATATGTGTATTAAATTAATATGTTCTAAATATTAAAAGTATTTTAACTTTCACCGTTGCCTCTTTATTAAACTAATTTTATGCAATCGACTATCAACACCCATACTGTTTACTGGGCTTTTCAAACATGCTAGTCATCAGTTACTGGAGTTATCAATTGGCATCAACCCTGAGGGCGGGGAGGGAGTGTCCCACATTTTTTTAATATATTGGGAGTCATGATATCAAATGTCCCCAGTCAGGTTTGACATAAGGGAAAAGGAAAGGAAGGAATGAAAAAGGAAATGTGAGGAAAGGGGGAAAGAAATAGTGGCGTGTACAAAAGGGGGTACTGCTCGGGGAAGGGGAGGGAATTATCATTCAGAGGAGTTCATAAAATTGTCGATTGAAGGGTTTGATTGGTAATGTGTCCAAAAACAGTCAAACATCTTCGATGATTGAAAATATTAATAGTATATATCCCTTGAGCTTCTGGGGGATTCGCCCTGGAGCTCCACCAGCAACGCTCATGCTTCAAACATCTCTTGTTGGCACAGTACCTGTTGGTCGGCAAATAACAACTTGACGCACACACCCTAGTACTCAGGGGGGGGGGGGCACTGACATTGGAAAGGGAAATAGGTATGTGCCACCCTGAAGACCCCCTTTTCACCCTCTTCTGCTAGCTCTTCTGCTGACTCCCCCACCCTTTTGAGCCTGCATCAGCTCGTAAGACCCCCATTTTAACAAATTTGTGTTCTTAATAATTAAATTGAAAAACAAACCAGTTTTTAAAACCTACTATTTTGATGACTTTTTTATGACTTTCTGTTCTTAAGAACCTATTTTCCGCCATAAAATTCTCTCAGTTCAGATCCGAAGCCCCCCCCCCCTTTTTGAGACCCTGGGCGGCACACCCTACCAACAAAAAAAGTTGAGTGCCCCACCCCCACGTTTTTGAAGTAATATTTGAATGGTGTGAGGGAATTGTTCAGCTTGAGTGATTTATATCATACTTTCTTAAACAGCAGTCTGAAAATTTGAGTATTATCAATTGAATTATGCTGAAAGGGAAAAACAGGTTTTCACCAATTTTCACATCGAAGCTGATATATTGATGAAACAGACAAACTATAAGTGGAAAAACTGTTCCCCATTATATTGCAGGTATTATATTTGGACTGCAATTTTTTTTTTTTTTAAATATTTTTTCAACACAGTATAAATCATTCTGGAACCCTGGGCAGGGCACTTAGGTATAGTGTTGTAATTAAGGGTGTGTTTTTTCTACCACAAGGCAGGCCCGTGCTAAGGATATCAAAATCGCCAATTTCAGAGAACAAGGTTGTCTTTTTCATCCTGAATCCATGCGATGGGTTGCTTGGGCCGATAGTCATGTTTACCATGGATACTGTCAAGAGAAGTCACCTCAATGGAGGTTGAATGAGGGGCATTGCAAGACATTTGAGAGGGGCACATATTCTTCTTCCTAACTAGATGGTCTTTTGCCACTCATTATAATGTGTTCAAAAATGTTGATTTAAAAATCTTAATATTTTCAGTTCAGCTCAGTTAGGGAAGACATCAAAACTCGACCGCCGGTTACGGTCGGTTCCGCCCGGTTCTTTCAGGTCAAATGTTTTACTGGTATATGAATATTCATGCATGCAACACTGAACAACCGCCGGTTGACTTAATGCTGTAACCAGACCAATTTACACTATCAATCTGTTACTTTGCGGTCATAATAGCTCTCTCTATAATCGTTCTATAAAAAAACCATTCATATACTTTCGGTATTGATTTTAAAAAGTTAATTGAGCTATAAACAGATTGAAAAATCCAACCCCAGCGAAAATCAATAGCTGTATTGTGCTGGTTGTCAACTGAGACTTGAGAACAAATTACTTCAAGACTTTATTGCTCACGCGTGTGACGAGGCAGTATCAACCGGTCGTGTTCACCAGAGTGTAACTATTTGACCTCATTATGTGTGTATATATTAACAGACGACACGTTTTGTGAGAACCGGGCGGAACCGGCGGTCAACGGGCGGTCGAGTTTTGACGTGATCCCTTAGATAGATGCGGAACGGTCAAGCAGGGTACCCGGGATCAATCGGTGTTGGTTTTCCCCCAAAATTTGACACTTTTTTGTCATCTGATAGTGTTTTTCAAAACTACACCCGGGTGATGGTTATGAGAACACTCTTTGCATGTTAACACTTTCCTCACAGTTTTACCATATATGCATAACAGATTTTTCAGAAACCTTTCCAACTTTTCAAATTCTATCTCAAGAATTACTGAATAAATAGTGGGCATGTTTGTACTCATTTCAATGCATTTCACACGGTAATTCTAAATATGGTAATCAAATTCAACCATTTTGAAATTTTTGAAACATTTTGTGAAATTTTGGAATGTCATCTGCACACACCTGCTGCGTGGAAAGTGTTAAATAACAAAACTAAATATAAAAAATACTGTTCTACTAGGTGCTGTGGCACAGTTCCCCTGGTGCACCCACAGGCGGGCATGTCATATGCGCAGGAAAAACTTAACACTTTACTATGCGGCAGGGGTCTGCACACAACATTCCAAAATGTTTCAAAAATGGACAAATTATTGAATCTCATCACCATATTTGGAATCACCATGAGAAATGCATTGAAATAAGTACAAACATGGCTAGTATTGATTCAGTAATAATTTGGATAGACCTTGAAAGTTGAGAGAAGTTTCTGAAAAATCTGTTTCGTATACGGTAAAACCAATAGCGGCGTGGAAAGCGTTAAGATTTCGCCTTTTCTCTCCTGATAGTTTGACAACATTTACACCCTTGAAAAGTTCCAAACATACAAAATGGCTCAACAAGAATTGTACATGCTTTAAAAGAAATTCAAGTGTTATACTCACAGTTTACGTCTTGTGCAATCACTGGAAATGCCTCACGCTGCAGAGGTTCAGAGGTTGCAAACAAACAATGTCAATGTCTTACATTATAGCGCAAAGATAACTCGGTAAATGTCTTGAAGTAAAGATGAAACAGGCTCCTAGGCTGCTAATTTTTTGTAGTAAGAGTTAAAACGCTCTCAAAGGCAAAATTCTGTAAGCGTCTCTATCAGTTCAATTTAAGATACACCGCGGTAAACTATCTTTACAAATTTAAAGCACTTGTTAGACAAAGTCTGTTTAACTGTTTTGCTGTGGTGATAAAGAACCACACTATTCGACAAAATCTGTAGAAGTTTGGCAGTGCTGATAAAAAAACAAGTGGTGGCTGGTTGTAAACGTCTTACAGTACAAATTGAAACGCTCCCGTATATTAACTCTGTAAATGTTTTTCAGTACGATATAAATCGCTCGCATAGACTTTTTGAAGTATTTATTTCTTGCATCAGAGGTTCGTAGTCAAAATTGTTTCAATTGCTATGTGTATCGTGAGGAGAACTGAAACAGGTCCGGCTTCAGTGACAGATGAAAAGCGACTGAATGCCACACCCTTGATCATAGTCCTGACTAGGCAACAAAAAATGTTGTGTTGCCCTCAAGTGCCAAAAATGTTGAGGTTGGGTGGGTCGGTCAATTTTTTTTTTATTGCTGAAAAATAGTACTGACACACCTTGGGTATGTGCATGGTTCATCTCAATACAACATTTGTAAATGTCAATTTTACTAAACGTTTCTAGTGTGATAATAGTTTACACAAAGTATTCATTCGAGCAAACTTAAATATTCATTATTTAAAGCAAACTTATTCATTTCAGGTAAAAAATAATAATATTATGACAATTTATGTAAAATTTAAATGTCGATAAGGCAACATAACAACTTTTGTTTTGCCTTTTTATCACGCAAGGCTAGAATTACATAGGGGATATCATTATCGTTAAGTAATTTATTAGGGATGAACCCAATCACTTAGGTGAAGAAAAGAAAAAAAACATGTTGTATGGACAAACAGATCTGTCAGGTGAGTCAATCTGTCAGGCATTTTTTTGTTTTGTTTTGTTTTCAGAATTTTCATCAACATTTTGATGAATTTCTATAAAAAAAACCACATTTAGAAAAAGCACCCACTTTCTAATTTTATTTTTGTTGGCCACTAAACAAAAAATCAGAATTTATAACAACAAAATTCACAAATTTTCAAACAATTTCAAAATATTTTTGTAATGACATGGATCAACGGAGCCCGTATAACTGTGGATTTTTTTCTCGGTAATGGATACATCAGTGACAGACGCTCATAAAATGTAAGCGACTATAACTCCTCAATTAAGCATTAATTCATCATATCCAGGGGTGTATTTCCATTTTTTCCTTCCAACCAGCCATGTATGTTACAAGTTCAAGTAATTACCACGATCGAAATGCATACTTACCAGCCCAACTGGTAATACATTATTTTGACTATGCGATGAAGCGAGATGATTGTTATGATTTCCTGACGGCAGCGTAATGATAATAGGCAACAGCGCTTTGATTTTGATGAAAAGGCGCTATTAAATGCTTAATATTATTATTATTATTATTATGATCATGGTCGTTTTTTACGGCCTCAAGTTTTAATGTTGGCCCCTAAACAAAATAGTGGCCTTGTTTTTTTGTCAATATTTGTGAATATTATTATTCTTACTATGCTTTCTGTGAGATAGAGATTCCCTGAAAAGAGATACCAAGTGTATAACTGATTTCACGAGATGTAAGGTTTGATTGAAAATTGGCTATATTGAGATGTGAGGTGGGTTGGGTTGGTGGTGTGGTTTGAATGGGTGGTGGGGTGGGGTGGTTGTGCATTGGATGGGTGAAGGTGTGTGTTGGGTTCAGAGGTTGGTGGGTGGATGGGGCTGTGTTACAGCATAGGAATTGTGTGAGTGGGGAATTGTGCAAGCGGGGAATTGTGAGGTGGGGGGTCAGTTATATTTGGTGGGTGGGTGTGTGTTGGGTGGGCATATAAATCAAATTGTAAATTTGTACTCGATTTGGATAATCCGTTTGGTAAATACAACATATACAAGAAGCTACCATGGCAGGTAATAGATGAGGAGCAGATTAGCCCTATTTCTAATCCTATTCCCTTCTTTCATGATCAATGATCACCCTATTGTATATCGTAAGAATAATCCTCCTTGAATCGGCCTTTCAAGACATGTGTATAGCCGCGATCAACCTCCACACTCGAGTGGTTTTGACGTCCCGTGTACGTATCACACTAAACGTGTTTCTAGATTTTATTTGTAAACTTTTATCATGCATGCGTACGAAGGGCATTACATCTATTTTCTTAATTAAGACAATGGATGTTTGGTCCCTTGTAAGCATGCGTGATAATATTTTACACCACCGAAAGAGATCTCAGGGAAACGAACATTTCAGCAAAACTTCTACCGAAATCGGCGGTATATTCGAAAAGTTACGAATTATTGAATACGTCATTCTGTTTAGGGAAATGTGGTTCCCAAACTGTGAATTCTTAAGAAATAAGTCCGACAATTTGGTCATTTTCATGTATTTCCTGCAATTTCCTGTAATTCAGACCGAAGTTGACCGAAAAATGTAATATTGAATCAAATATTGCTACATTTCTGATGCATACAGCAAAATCGAGGCAGATTACTGAACTTTGTTCACCAAAACTATAAGAAGCTAAAAATCCCATTGTATCCATGCGAGTTTACATCACTTTCAAAAATTCCGCGTCAATTCAAAGAATAAACTGAATGGATTGCATGCATTATGCCATCATTGCAGTGAATGACGCGTGATTGATTCCTTTATGTAAAGCCGACCGAATCACGTGCAAGGCCTCTAAAGACATGATAAACAAGTGACATCAAAACCGCTCGAGCATGGAGGTCGATCACGGCTAAACAATAGTCTTTAAAGGCCACTTCAAGGAGGATTATTCTTACGACGTTAACAACTGAATTACGATAAGCCTAGCAATGAATAGGCGGCTACAAACATATCTCATTTGAGTAGTGTCGCGATTAGCCTCCTCCTCTATTACCTGCCATGAAGCTACCTACCCACTTGAAATTTATCAAAACCCTTAATTTTTGTCATATTTTGGGATTTCCAGAAATCAACTTTTACTTTTACAACGCAGGTCTTGTTTCTTGATCTTATTGAATGTTAAAATGATGCATGCTTCTTCAAGCCTTTTTCGAACGGCGCACATTTTTGTCTTCAAAAATCCCAGACTTACTGTGTGTTAGGTTTCCTTCATTTATAAATAAAATTGCTAAACCCTTTTGATGCCGTTACTATTTTTCTGAGAGGGTGAAATATCAGTTAGCAGTAATTCACCACATTTTAGCCTATAATTTCTAAATGGAACATTTCTGACCCTAAGATTTTACAGACATACTGAGAAAAATATGGGAATTCTTATTATATAGAAATATCTTGATGTGAAGAAAAAAATTAAAACCAAAAAAAAGTGATCGGAACATGAACATACACCTAGGTCAATGTCATATGGATAAGGTGTATTATAGAGTCAAAAGATTTACACACAATATGTGTGAATTTCTTTTTTGACAACATTTTGAATTTCTTTTTTGACAACATTTCATGAATTTTTATTTTCTTATTAAGCATGGACATGATTATATTAATTAGCAAACAATTTATGCTACAAAAGTGTTTTAATCCTAAATTATATATTTAAAACTATCCACGCAGCAGGCGTCTGCAGACGACATTTCAAAATGTAACAATATGTTTCAAAAATGACAAAATTATTGAATTTAATCACCGTATTTGGAATCACAATGAAAATTGATTAAAATAAAAGTACAAACATACCTAGTATTGGTTCAGTAATCCTTGAGATAGATGTTGAAAGTTGGGAAATGTTTCTAAAAAATCTGTTATGTATTTGGTAAAACTAATAGCAGCGTAGAAAGTGTTAAGCCACAAAAATATGATACTTCAAATGAAATCAACGCTCTTTTCTCCTCCTCCTCCTCTCAGATGATTGCACTATATTCTGTGACCTGGCAGTCGACCCAACGCTATTTGATGGTACCGGTGATTATCAGTTTGACATGTACCGCAAGATGAAGGAAGAAAACAAGTAAGTTACAATTTGTCATGTCACGCAGCTAGACCAGATATTTTTGTGGAGCCTGATCAGGAAAGTATTTATCGATAATTTTAGCAATTTTTGGTTTTGTGGAAAATGTGGTTAATTCTCGGGCCAACACTTAAGATTAAATCAACTCAACTCGATAGTGTTGCAGATGTCCATTTATTTCCATGGACCAATCAGCAAGTAATGAATTTGCCTGATTTAGCTAAGTCACATAAAAGCTCCCATTCAAAAATACATGGTGTAAATAGGCCTATAAAGCTTATGTTGTTCGATGGACCAATATTGTGCATGTCAAGGTATTAAGTTTTAATGGTATGCCGAGGCAAGTTTTTGAAACAATTGATACCTGTGAAATTGTAATTTACAGCATTTTTTAATGTTATTTGTCATGGTATTGTCTTCTGCTCTCTTAAATACCCCAAAGCGCAAAAACGTTGGAATTAAGAGTTGACTGAGCATTGAGGAATGCTAAGGTGATGTCATATACTGAGAAATATCCACTGAAGTGTTGCAACTAACACACATATTGATTTGAATGAGAATGTCGTCGTCTTTCTACGAATCATGGCTGTTTCTTTGTGACCCTATTGATGATGGAGCGCCACCGTTGTCTATTTTGTGACATGCGATGTGCAGAGATAAGAGATAGACTAGCTGCTTCTTTAATACAGACAGTCCAACAGAGCTTTGGTCTGCCACGTTTACGCGTTTCTTCGATAGCTCCTTGTATTTTCATCTTTTCTAGATTGTCACCCTCTCGTCTAGCAGCAACATGTCCAAAGTATTGTAGTTTATTGCACATGATCTTTGTATACAGAGAAGTTTGGTCCCAATCTGGAAAATGTATTCCTATGCTCTTATGCTGTCATGTCATCTTATTTTTTTGGTAAGGCCAAACAAAGAAGAAGGTCTGTCTCAGAAACATTTGGGCGGGCTTCTGAGACAGACAATCTTCTTTGTTTGGCCTAATTGCAATTTTTCCTGAAGTGTGAGTGCTCCATTCCATTTGCTTCATAATATAATCTGATAATAACTCCTCATTTTTGTTCTCTACTTTGCAGTAATAACTGGGAGCCATTCCATCCACATTCCAACGTCCTGTGGCTACATTACGTGACCGATAAACTCCTAAAAACAAAGACGTATCAGAACAGAGGAGACAGAAAACTTATGATTGACCTGCGCGCCTTCTATAGGAATCTCCTTGGGCACGCATCGGCTGAGGAAGTCGTCAGAGAGAGTGACCTCCTAACATTATGATGGACCTGCCTGCCTGTGTGTATACTGTAAAACCAGAAATGTTTGCGAGTTTAAAATTTCACGAATCAGCAATACTAGCCTAATTCATGGCATGAAAGCTTTGCAAACATGACTTTGCAATGCGCTGCTACAAGTTAGATTGGAAATATTCGCGGCATGAAATTTCCGCGAATAAGTGCTCCTCGCAAAATTTAAATGCAAGCGAATATTTTTGGTTGTTACAGTATGTATGCCACCAGGCATCTGTTTATACACATCGGCTGAAGAAGACGCATCAGAGATAGTGATATCTTTACTTTAACATGGGCCTAAATACCATTTATAGGAATCTGCTTGGACATGCGTCAACCGAGGAAGTTGTCAGAGAGAGTGACCGCTGTACTTAATGATGGACCTGTGTACTCGGGGGAATCGAACCTGGGTCGCTTGCGTGGCAGTCTGGCCGCTATATGACTGAGCCACAAAGTCAGTTTGCAAAATCTTAAGATTTTCCTACACATATGATAGCCCGCTGGGTCGTGCCATGAGATAGACCGAGGAGGCAGGCGCTACCAGCAATAAGCAGTGTAGGGATTTGTAGGGTTGAGGAAGGGTAGGGTTAACCCCCTGAGAACTACCGGCCGATTGGTCAGAAAGATAGATACATGATTTATTGCACCAATCAGAGACATTTTTACAATAGTTGTATCCCTGATAAAGATTGGAGTGAAATATTTTACAAGCTGCATTTTAATTGGCTATTCAAATGAGTATATCTTGCAATAAACCAATCAGAACCACTGTAAGATAGACAGGTAGACCCCAGGGGGTTAATCAAGGTCTGGTGCCACAAGTCTCTGTCTGCATTTGCTACTAAGTGTCAGATGCTTGGAAGTATTGTGTTTAACCCTTGTTTAGAATAGAATAGGAAAGCTATAGCATATATCGTCAGCCTGCTTCGATAATTGCCTAACTCATTTTTTCTAGTTATTAGAAAACAACAAAAATATGAAAAGTGAGTTAGGCAATTATCGGAGCAGGCTGACGATATGTTGAATAGCACCATGAATAGTGCAGGTGAATTCAAACAGGAGCAGTAACTGTTGGATAGAATTAGGTTGGGGATATACCTTTAAGTGAGATGTGGCTTTTTATAGGCCTAATACGAGATAATATGACCCATTTTAAACATTTTACATAATTATTACAATCTGCCTAACTCACAACGCTGACTTAGGCAGAATTGAAATTGTGCATTTATCAACACTTTTGGTTGGTCAATGACTTGGGTTTTACAACAGCATGTGCATAATGTGATGAGGTCATGATTTATGCAAAAATCTCAATTTCGCTGAGAAAAGTGAGTTAGGCAATTATCGAAGCAGGCTGACGATATTGGTTTATTGCAGATAAAACCTTTTCACACTAAACCTTCATATTGTATGTGCTTCCTCTGACATATATGAGCCTGTAAATGTTTAGCCAATCAAAACATGTAATTCATTGTGAAAGTGGAAATGTGTCCACTGCAAAATGTCCACTGGGTTTATTTTTTGTGCACTGTAAAAGTTGCACAAAATCAGATTGCATGAAATCAAAATTTATATGTTACTTTCATACCCACACGCATAATTATGTGGAGTAACTTTTACCGCATAACCCTACGCGATGAGCCCAAATTTGGGCTTCTTTTTTTAGTCACAAAGAAATTGAGAATTTCCGCATTTAGCATAGCTATTTTCCCAAATTTATGTGAGAACAGACCTTTATTTTGCCTTATGAAGTGGATTTTACTCAAATTATGTATGGGAAGAAAAAAAATTCCCCGTGGTGAGTATTGCAGAACAGAAACCCACTGGTACAAGAAAATGTAATGCAGTTGTTCTGTTAGAGGCGATCAATGTTTGCGTAAGTCTGAAAATGTCGTCTGAAATCACTGTATATTATATATTTGTTAAATTTTTATAAACATTGATCATACATATGTCATTTATTCCTATGCAATTACCTTTAATGTATTAATGATTTCCGAGCAGGATTTTAAAATATGCCTATTCTAGCTAATATGGCTAACCAGGCGTTTTTATTTTACAATAGATATAAAACATAGATTGTATATTTGACTTGATTGTAAATAGGACTCTATGTGTAGATATCCCAATGTACAATGTAGTGCTTTATTATGAATTTATCATTGTGTCAAAAACAGCTATTAATTTATCCATGTTGGTTGTACTGTATGTTACTATAATTGGTTCAATAATTTCTTGATCTGAACATCACGCTTGTGTTCATCTGATATGTGAACTCACAACGAATGCACAGAGTAATGAATGAAGTCAATGTAATGACTGCATTCCATAACACCAGACGCAGCGCCCTTGCAATATACGACTGTTACGGTTATGCATCAGTCGCATAGGATGTTTGCAACTTGTTCGAAATTATTGAGCAATGATTGAACTGATTGTAGTGTTAGTTAATCCATTCTTTACATGATTCTCATAAACAAAATGGTGAAAAAAATATTGCAGATTTGTCTGTTTTTCATTTCAAGTTTAATCCAGAATCCATTGATTCTTTTCAGAAACATTTGCCCAAATCAATTTGGAATTTCTCATTGTGTGATAAAGTTCTAGGCCTGGTCACTAAAGGGTTCAACAGAAGTTTAAATTAGATCATGTTTGTTTGCATAACTCTACACACAATTAATAGTTTTGAGAAATTGAAATACTTATGAAAAGGGCAAACGTTTGGCTACCCACAAAACGTTTCCCCTTTTTCAATATTATGTTTACTTCTCCCAGTCATGCACATTGCCTCAAGAGGATGATTTAGAAAAGGTGGCACTTTTCAAGATCCTATACAAGTAAGTCTTGAAATCACAGTATTTTATCAGATGATATATAGTTATTATGATGGTTCCATGCATTAATAGGCTCCACAACTTATTATTCATAGATGCGGATACGTTTGAATCATTCCATCACCTTGATTTGCTGGCATAAAATTTACACATATGCATGCAGTGATGTTAAAAATAAATCAACATTTGATTAATGCCAGCTTCAGGCTTAGCATGATAACAAATGTGCTCATTGGTATTAAAACATGGTGCTTACGCTCTCGACAATGTAAGCCTATGTTCTATTTGTTTTCCTCTGGACAGTGACGTAACTTTCCATGAACAGCATTTACGCACACGTATGTATCTTCTGTCTTGCTACGCTCGTGTGTATACACCAGCGCCTCAAGTAGGCGAGTACGTTTATGTGCTGCAATTAATAGAATATGCAGTTACGACACTGTCTTGTGATGGATAAATCGAATATAACTCTCATAATGTAGCGCTCTCTGGCCTCTCCCTCCCCCCTCTCTCTGCCATTTGCGCCATGTAGCCATAATAGCACGACAATGCATTCACTATTCGCTGTGGCATCTTAATGACAACTTGCGTTTATCTGTATTTCCTGTATGTCACAATAGAGCAACAATGCAGTGTCTAGGATGATACATGATGGTGATGGACAAGCCTGTACCTGCATCTATGACTAATAAGTTGGTGCCAGGATGCAGGATACCAGCAGTATATATTGTATTCAAGTGTAATAGAAATGAAAACCATAAACCCATCAAACAGTTTGCTTATCAATGGAAAGCTGATGTCTTCGCGGATGTATTCAACTTTCCAATGATACCAGTTTTGTAAGACTCACTTGGTTAAAGGTAGATGTTCTGATTGCTGGCCCAAATTTCAACTTTATGTTTTTCTATTATTTTTACATGAAAGGTCATCCTTAAAATTGTCACATTCCAAAGTTTGAGTTGCATAACTCCAATGGTTCTAATTTTAGAAACACGCGGTCACAATAATTTTGCCCATTGAGTAGTACACAAACTGGCTGGTGGTTAACCACCTTTGGCAGTAATTCACCACATTTTACCCTATAATTTCTTAATGGAACATTTCTAGCCCCTAAAATCTTACAAACATAATGAGAAAAATATGGGGATTCTTCTGATATCAAAAATATCATGATGTGAAGACAAAATCATAGCCCCCAAAAAAGTTTTCAGAACATACACCTTTAAGATAAGTGTTTAAATTACTATTTTGTGCTCGAAAGTCCTCTGTTGTTTGTTTGATGGGTTGTTACATTGACAAGGACAGCTACCGTATAGAGATGGTTTAACAAAATATATGCTACGTTGCATCTCATTGTAGCTAAGAACAAGATACTAGTCAAGTGTTCTCGACTAGTATAATATTGTGCATCTCAATACAAGAACACTTGACTAGTATGTTACTATTTGGCTTCCTCTGGACAGTAACTTGTGAGGCGCAGCTTTTACGCACGCGTATGTATATTCCATCTTTCAACGCTCGTGTGTATACACCAGCGCCCCCAGTAGGCGCGCACGTTATGTGCTGCAATTAGAAGAATACGCAGTTACGTCACCGTCTCGTGATGGACAAATAGACTATAGTATGTTACTATATAGAGAGATGTACCATTGAAGGGTTGTTCTTTTTGAGTACAAAATAGTGGTGATTTTGTCACATTCAGAATCAATCAAGAAACCATAACAATATGACTAACAACATGCAATAAGATAACATATGCATGAACAAGTTCAAGGTTTTATTGTTGGGTCGATGATCATGTTCATATCTGATGTTTTGTTATATAACTATATGCAGGTCCTTCCTTGATATAGGGTTAGACAGAAATAATACAAAATTTTTGGTTTAAGGCGTTCGGAAAATATCCGGGCGTGTATATTCAAAAACAATATCAAAATTAAACAGTTCATTTAATGATCTGCAATTCAAAAATAGAGTATTTGACCTTTTCCCTTGTGAATTCAATTAATTTGGGAATATAGCAATTAATTTCTCAGTTCATTATTTCTAATCAAGAAGTGTAGATTAAAAGTTGATTTTCCAAGAATGAGCATTGTCCCACTTATTTACTAATAAACTATACAGTGTAGACATTTAAAATGATCATGAATTGTAAACAGGTTTTTGTATCAAATGATATATGTACATAAAGAATGAAAACAATATACATTTATTATGTCTTACAGTTGTTTTCTTGGTCCTATAACTTTAGTATATCCTCTTACACATGTTTAGAATAGGACAGATATTCTGTTATTACTTATTTTTACCCAAGTGAAATGACAACTTTGAATCACCACAATATACACAGTTCAACAAAAAAGTTCCCCTTTAGATTATGCCCGATATTTTTAAAATGAGTTAATCCATCGAAACGATTTTTGGCACACATTAATGTACGTGTGCACAGCAACACTAGAGCGGGCCTATAGCTATGCATGTTTTATAATGCTTGAATGAGCACACATTGAATGGAGGAATACCTCAATTCAAAAGTTGCCAAATTATGTATTGAATGAGGATGGTTAAGCAACTTGAACCAGGGTCTTTGCTTGAACACCGCACAGTTGTGCTGCTTGAATGAGCACACATTGACTGGAGGAATACCTCAATTCAAAAGGTGAAAATGCGGTGTTCTACAAAGACCGTGGTTCAAGCTGCTTAACCCTCCTCCTTCAATACATCATTTAGCAACTTTTGAATTAAGGTATTCCTCCATTCAATGTGTGCTCATTCAAACATTACAACACCTGCATACTTGCAGCCCCTTTCTAGTGTTGCTGTGAACACATACATTATGTGTGCCGAAACTCGTTTCGATGGAGTAACTCATTTTAAAAATATACCAGGGCATAATCTAAAGGGGAACTTAAACTGCTCACAAAAAGTATCGAAACACTTAGAAATAATCCAATATATAACGGCTCGAAAGGGTATGCATAAATCGAAGCAAATAACCAAGTGCATAATTTTGTTCTGCGTATTTTGACACCTCGATCGATGATATACGATGTTGCGGAGCGGAGTTATTGTCATTTCAATGGTCGTGGGTCCAGTTTCAAAAATGACAATCACCCTATAGAAAGAGATACTGTTTAGAATGATCAGATTCGTGATTTTCAATAGGGATGAGTGTCACCTTGGAAACTGGACCCACGATCATTGAAATGACAATAACTCCGCTCCGCAACATCGTATCTCAACGATTGAGGTGTCAAAATACGCAGAACAAAATTATGCACTTGGTTACTTGCTTCGAGTAATGCATACCTTTTCGAGCCGTTATATATTGGATCATTTCTAAGTGTTTCGATACTTTTTGTGAGCAGTTTATTTTTTGTTGAACTGTGTATCTGCTGCCACACCTATGTGTTTACAATACTAGTGCATTGATCACAGATTAATTATGAACCAAATAGGGGAAAACATAGGGTGTGTCAAAGAACTGTGTCTGTATCTGCCAGGAAGTAATTTATCCGCCAATAATATTCAACATAATCAACATTTAGCAATCCTCATATTACCACCAACATTTGCTCGAAATTTGGCAGTCAGATGATGCCCTGCATTTCATAACAGTAATGTCCCTCACTGCACTACTGCTGTGCATGCATAGGCGGCTGAAGCAGGGACATTGGGGAACATGTCCCCACCCCCCCCCCCTAAATTTCACGACGCCTCTGCACCCCCTGCCCCCTACAATTTGCAAAGCTACCCATAGAACACATGTAAATTCTGATGCTTCTGCCGCTCCTGTGTGCATGCACATTCAATCATGCACATTGATACTGGTTGCATAGGAGTTAAAGATCAGAGGATGGGGAGCAGTCTAATGGGGAGCAGTCGCAGTGAGTGAGCCCTCTATTGGTATAAAAGGGTCTAACGCAGCAGACTAATCCACCACTAGCGGGCCTTATCTGGGGTTTATGTCCCTTATCCGGGGTTAAGGCGGAAATGACACACTTATGCTGCATGTGTGTATCATGGGAGCGTTAACCCCAGATAAGGGACGTAAACCTAGGATAACGGGCCTTATCTGGGGTTTAAGTTGTTAACCCCAAAGCTGGGGTTAACGCTCCTATGGTACACACATGCAGCATAAGTGTGTCATTTCCGCCTTATCTGGGGTTAACGTGAAAAAGCTAAATTGATCGGAACACTCCACCTTTAAATTGCAGATGCACATATGTGACGCGATCAAGAGGAATGAGTCGGATGTCGGGGAATCCCAAATTGAGATATGGCCAATTCAAAATGGCGGCTTACATAAGTTTTGATGGAAATTCATGTATACAATTTGACATAACTTTGGAACAAAACGTCGTATCGACATGGGGTTTTCAGTTTCTGAAAGCTCTAGGTGTCTTCTTTAAACCTGTATTAAAAACTCATTTTCGACCAGGGTCGACATCCGACTCATTCCTCTTGATCGCGTCACATATTAATTCCGTAGTTGGTATGACTTTGACTTCCATTTGGAACTCAGTTTAGGGTTATTGAATATGTCCTGTTTTTGCTCTGATGACTTTATATTCATGCATCAACAAAGGGTAATCAGTTTGCCAATACCGCGCTTTCGTCGTGCAATTGGGCTACTTGCTTTTGACTAGTGTGCCGCGTGTTGAAAAGGTGTGCTGTGGTTTGCTAAAAATTGGGCTACTTTCAACTCTGAGTTATTCCGGGCTGTTCCTAGATAGCATGTTTATCAGAGTAAATTGCTATCTTCAGTAGATAGCAAGTATATCAGAGTAAGTTGCTACCTTCAGTAGATAGCAAAGCAAGTCTATCAGAGTAAGTTGCTATCTTCAGTAGATAGCAAAGCAAGTCTATCAGAGTAGGTTGCTATCTTCAGTAGATAGCAATTCTATCAGAGTAAGTTGCTATCTTCAGTAGATAGCAAGTCTATCAGAATAAATTGCTATCTTCAGTGATAGCAAGTATATCAGAGTAAGTTGCTATCTTCAGTAGACACCAAGTATATTAGAGTAAGTTACTATCTTCAGTAGATAGTAATTATATCAGAGTTGCTATTTTTAATAGATAGCAAGTGTATCAGGGTAAATTGCTATCTTCAGTGATAGCAAGTATTCAGAGTAAGTTGCTATCTTCAGTAGACACCAAGTATATTAGAGTAAGTTGCTATCTTTAGCAGATAGCAAATCTATCAGAGTAAATTGCTATCTTCAGTGATAGCAAGTCTATCAGAGTAAGTTGCTATCTTCAGTAGATAGAAAGTCTATCAGAATAAGTTGCTATCTATGCTATATTCAGTAGATAGCAAGTATATCAGAATAAGTTGCCATGTCTATCAGAATAAGTTGCTATCTACTGAAGATAGCAACTTTTGTTGCGCATCGACCGACATCGATGGATAAAAGTTGACACTGCTTCAACTCGCGGGCCGATGTCCATCGACGTCGGCCGATGCGCAGCGACGGGAGTATGAACGCACCTTTACTCTGATAGATTTGGTGTCTTAACTGCATAGCAATTTACTCTGATATACTTGTTTGTTATTTACTGAAGATAGCAACTTACTCTAATAGACTTGGTGCCTACTGAAGATAGCAACTTACTCTGATAGACTTGCTATATACTGAAGATAGCAACTTACTCTGATATACTTGCTATCTACTGAAGATAGCAATTTACTCTGATAAACATGCTATCTAGGAACAGCCCGGAATAACTCCGAGTTGGAAGTAGCCCAATTTTTAGCAAACAATAGCACACCTTTTCAACACGCGGCACACTAGTCAAAAGCAAAAGTAGCCCAATTGCGCGACGAAAGCGCGGTATTGACAAAACTGATAACTCGCAAAAAGTTGTCAACTCGTCAATTATCACGTCATCTGTAAATTATCTCGTCATCTCGTCAATTATCACGTCATCTGTAAATTATCTCGCAATTATCTAGTCAATAATCACGTCATCTGTAAATTATCACGTCATCTGTAAATTATCACGTCATTTGTAAATTATCTTGCAATTATCTAGTCAATAATCACGTCATCTGTAAATTATCACGTCATCTGTAAATTATCACGTCATCTGTAAATTATCTCACAATTATCTAGTCAATAATCACGTCATCTGTAAATTATCTTGCAATTATCTAGTCGATAATCACGTCATCTGTAAATTATCTCGCAATTATCTAGTCAATAATCACGTCATCTGTGAATTATCTCGTCATCTCATCAATTATCACGTCATCTGTAAATTATCTCGCAATTATCTAGTCAATAAACACGTCATCTGTAGATTATCTCGCAATTATCTAGTCAATAATCACGTCATCTGTAAATGATCTCGACATCTCGTTAATTATCACGTCATCTGTAGATTATCTCGCAAGCAATTATCTAGTCAATAAACACGTCATCTGTAAATTATCTCGCAATTATCTAGTCAATAATCACGTCATCTGTAAATTATCTCGCAATTATCTAGTCAATAATCATGTCAACTGTACATTATCTCGTCATCTCGTCAATTATCACGTCATCTGTAAATTATCTTGCAATTATCTAGTCAATAAACACGCCATCTGTGAATTATCTCGCAATTATCTAGTCAATAATCACGTCATCTGTAAATTATCTTGTTACCTCGTCAATTATCACGTTATCTGTAAATTATGTCGCAAATTATCTAGTCAATAATCACATCATCTGTAAATTATGTCGCAATTGTCTAGTCAATAATCATATAATCTGTAAATTATCCCGCAATTATCTATAGTCATTTATCTCGTCATGTCATCATCTGGTTAACTCGTCATGACCCTTCAGGTCCACCGTAAATACTGAACACTACTTGTCTACTGTTGCTATAATCTAAATTAAGATCAATTACGGTGCGCTGAGATGATGAGGAAGGATCCCCCATAAAACGATTTAAAAAGAAACGATGTCATAATTATTTAATGTCATTACTATTACTTGGAATCACCATGAGAAATGCATTAAAATAAGTACAAACATGCCTAGTATTGGCTTAGTAATCCTTGAGATAGACACACTAGCGTGTACCGCAGCGGGGGCGGTGTCCAGGGGCCGGTGCCCCCCTGAAATAAGCCCGTCGGTAAACTCGAGCCTCCGTCGGTAGATTTGCGTATTTGACCATGCAGGTTTTTTGGCCGGTTATTATGTGGACAACCTATCGCTACTATACCCCCCCCCCCCCCACACTTTTTTGTTGCATGTTTTACGATTTTCTGGGAGTCTGTAAACAAAATTGTCGGTAAATCATATCATGCCTTTAGTTGGTACAACTATGGTCGTGCCCCCCCCCCCCCCCCCCAATTTCCAAAAGCTGGTACGCCACTGGATAGACGATGAAAGTTGGAAAAGGTTTCTGAAAAATCTGTTTTGTATGGTATATAAAACTAATATAGCCGCGTGGAATGTGTTAAACGTGACGTCTGGTGATAAAACTGATAAGTTTTACGGGAAATTCCCAACTATTAGACTTCATCATGTTCATGACGGCCTCCGAGATTGCTCATGAAAGAACGTTCAGCTTTGTGATGAATCCCAGATATGAATCTCAAAACAAATAAAATTTATAATTGAGCATTAAATTGCCCGTTCAATTGCCACAGACTAAAAGTCCTGATTATAAGTTCAACTCTAGGACGGTTTTCGGATTTAACGGTTCTTTACGGTTCAATGATTGTGTTATAGGCCTAGTACAAAAGTGGTTATAATAATCAACACTATTTTTTTATGATGGGTGCTATAGTATTTAAATTTCTCTAGTTATATACAGGGTGAGTTTTAAAAAACCCACCAATAGCCTGATGAGAACCCTTTGTCTTCTAAAGCCAAATTAAATGTTTAGTGGAACCCGAGGTCTACCAATTACGTATACGTTTGTCCACGAGACACCTATCATGCCAATATTGTAACGACCATAGGTCGTCACTTTGTTGTTTGTAATAATTGTAATCATAATTGATATCTTATGGCTCGTGTCCGGCACCTCCTGCTTTGCGTTGCGCCTGTATTCTCTTCCGGGAGGAAACTTTTACTCTCGGAGTAAACTTTCCCTCCCGGAGGAAATATGAGCACGCCCTCGGGTGTTTTGACGCGGACAGGGGAGATTGACGCGAGTGATTAGCCAATCATTGTATTGGGGGCGGAGCTAAGGTAACTTTGGGGAATGATGATTTTGTATGTTGATGAATAAAGGGAGAGTAATTCCAGCTTTGAATCGGTAAAGACGTGTTTCTTGACTGTTCATTTGAATGTGTTTGTTTACCCGGGGCCAGCACTGTCGCCACGCTACCAAAACGGCCCGGTGCTGGCCCCCGGTAAGATTGTCTAACATTGGGTATAATAATCCTGATGATAACAAAAGAGACCATCATAGTCATAGTAATAGTGATGATGATGAATAAGAGACACGGTGGTGAGGGCCGTTACATTGGTGGCAGCGGTAGTTCGACCTCATCAGAATTAAAATAATTATTATTTTGATTGGAAACAATGGTCCGTATTGACGAGGAAAATTGGAATTTTCCGTTATGGGCATTTATCTTTACGCTACGCTAGCATGGCTAAGCCTATGGGATATTTTCAGTTTTAACTGAGGAAAGAGGTACATAGACTTGTAACTGTATAAGCTATGCATAGGCCTAACCTAGTAAAATAGTAATTTCACCGAGAATCACCAGATAAATGAATATGAATAGAGAAAATTGTGAGAAAATACCTTTGGAGGAAACAATTTTGCTCAGAACTTGGGAGAAAAGATTTTCCCTCTCAGGTGGGAGGAATTCTTTTTGCTCCCGTCAGCGGGCGCACTTTGGGAGAAAAGATTTGTTGAGAGGAAATTCACGTTCCGCATTTGGGAGAAAAGATTTTCCCTCTCAGGTGGGAGGAACCTTTTGCTCCCGTCAGCGGGCGCACTTTGGGAGAAAATATTTTCCCTCCCGGGCCGGTTGGGAGGAAGGAAATTCACGTTTCGCATTTGGGAGCAAAGATTTTCCCTCTCAGGTGGGAGGAACTTTTTGCTCCCGTCAGCGGGCGCACTTTGGGAGAAAAGGTTTTTCCTCCGGGTTGGGAGAAAAATCACGTTTTGCAGTTTGGGAGAAAAGATTTTCCCTCCCGGGTTGGGAGGAAAATCACGTTTTGCAGTTTGGGAGAAAAAAAATTTCCTCCGGGATTATGGAATGAGAATTGATGAAAAAGAAGAAAAAGAAGGTGATCCATTTGAAAGAAAATAAGGGTCGAAGTCGAAGGGCAGTTATTATAATCACTATCAGCCCGCAACAGCTGTGGGCACAGCCTCAGCTCAGACTAGAGACTGTCTCTGGGTCTGGGAGGGAAAATCCCTCCGAGAGTTTTGGGAGGAAGGTTCCGGTCCGAAGCTTGAAGTTGATTGTGCACAGTAATTTACCAAGACCAAGACAACACACCGTAGGCCTAGCGTAGGCCATAAATACTGCATTGCTCAGTGTTTTTCTAGCCCGATAAAAGTTTAAAAGCTTAATTTAGCCTAAGTCGATCAGGAGAGAGACCGACGGGACGGGAGAATTGACGATTAAGCCTGACATATGATTATAAATACCTGTACAGAGGCAGTCCGCGAACTACTGATATCAATCACACACCGGTTCACCAGGAATTAATATCCTAATCACTGATATAATGCGGCAAAACAAATGGCAAAATATTACGCCGATCAGCTGTTTTGCCATACGCAGCAGTACGCCATTGTTTGCATAGCAACACGTGACGATAATTCAATCAATTAACTGTCAAAAGGTAGTCGCTGCGGAAAACGGTCAACTTATTGCTTGATTTAGTATCTAGCGAAATGAAGAAAAATTGAGTCGAATACGAGTAGGAAAGCTAATAGGCCCTATTCTTATGGATGTATTAGTGTTACATTTAACAATGTCATATGAATGTGGACGACGACATAGAAATGAAGCTGAGAGACGAAAGCGACGAAGTCTGCGATGAATGGGAGTTGAGAGAATGCGAGTTATGAATAGGCCTAGGCCTATGATGAGTTCGAAGATGAGTTTGGAGGAGGTGTGAGATAATGAATGAATTAGAAAGAAATAATGAATCCGTGAATGAGACGTGTAGGTCTACGGAAGACTGTAAATCAATTCAATGTTAAAAAAGATAGAAGCTAGGTAGGCTGTACCAATACCTGTGGTCGGACACTCAGAGACATACGACGGATGGTCCCGACGGGAGCCTCCACTCTAAATTATACGAGGCGGAGGCGATAGCCTCGGAATGGAGAACGAAATATAGATGTTTACAATGATTTGAGTAATGCATGATGGTTGTATATTTGAGGAGTAGCTGGTCAGTACTAAGGTCTGGGACCCCAAGAGGACTGTACTGGATGACAACCTAAAGGTGTCGAATAGGCACCCGATGGCGTTATATTATAGGTGTTATACTTTTTGTACAAGTGTGTACAATGCAATGGAAGGAAGAGTGCTCGAGAAAAGAAAGTTGAGAAAGGTCCTGTAGAGGTATACTTTTTGTACAAGTATGGTGAATGTGTGCAAGGGAGAGGAAGGGCTCCAGAAGTCCTAGGTATACTTTTTGTACAAGTATTAAGAATGTGTGCAGCGCAAGGACTAACTCCAGCGAAATATGTGATGGAAAATCCTAGGCAGTACTTTGACACAAGTATGAAGAATGTGTGTTCCGGAACGTTAAGCATATTTTATAATTGCTCATTACAGGAGCAACAATGGTGAAAACTCGCGATTTCCACTAATGTTAAAATGAAAATCCTATTTTGGGTATACTTTTTGTACAAGTATTGGAATGTGTACAACGTGACGGGCGGAAGGAGAGGCTCCGGCGAAACGAAAGATGAGAAAGTCCTATAGGCATGATAGGTATACTTTGTGTACAAGTATGAGAATGTGTACAGCGTAATGGACGGAGAGGGCTCCAAGAAGTCCTAGGTATACTTTTTGTACAAGTATAAGAATGTGTGCAACGCAATGGGAGGACGAACTCCAGCGAAATGTGTGATGGAAAATCCTAGGCAATACTTCGACACAAGTATGAAGAATGTGTGTTATGGAATGGAAATTTCGAGAGAGAAAAATCCTACTGACATTTCAACTGTGATTTGTAGAAGTAGGTCAGCTTAAGATGAACACTGGTACCTGTATGTGCACGTGCACAGTGCACTTCTTCTATCAATGTACTGGTATCTTGAAAGCTGATGTTATTGCTCATAATTGTAAGCAGGAGCAAGAGGTTACAGACATAGGAATATGTGCGAATAACCAGAGTCATTATATGTCCATCAGGAGTATAGTAGGCCTAGCAATGATTGCGACAGGTGGGCCTGCATATACATCAAGAAATAGGGACGCAGAATGACAAGAGCTGAATGGGCTAGAGGATGATGCATATGACATGCATCGGCAATAATGTTCCAGGTTCAGGAAGTATTATAAGATATAAAGAGATTGTGGCTCGACAGAGGTTCAGAGGTCTGATCCACCATTGCATGGGTAGGCCTAATGCATGACACGATTAACATGATTAAGGTTCTTACAATTTTATTCATGGTGATCGGTGAACAGTGAGAGGGACATTAACATTAGTGAATGTTATAATGACGTTACGTTAAAAATATACGAAGAACGAAGAAACGTGTATTCACCACAACATCCGACATGCAGGTAGGGGCCTGGGCTGACATTATAATGGATCGAATGAACGACATAAATAGTGAGCATGGTGAGAGATTGAAAGACATTTTGGCGAAAAGTTTTGCAGAAACTTTAGATGATCTGAGTTATACACATGCACAAACGCCACCGTACCGTCAGTCCAATTTCTGGACTTTGTTTGAGATGATCGGCAAGAAGCGCCTGCAATGGTCGTCAGGAGACGCCTGAAATGGTCGACAGGTGACGCCTGAAGTGATTGACAGGAGTCGTAGACGCCTGAGATGGACGACAGGATACGCCTGAAAGGTTCAACAGGAGACGCCTGAAAGGGTCAGCAGAAGACGCCTGGGATGGTCGACAGGAGACGACTGAGATGGTTGACAGGAAACACCTTGAGATGGTCGGCAGTAAGGACCCAATAGAAGCTTGTAACGACGTTGATGGTGGAAAAAGAAGAAGACCTATATCTATTTATAAGAGGTGACTTCGGAGTCAGCCTCCGCGTACTCTTTCAATATATTTAGTTAATAGCCCTAATGATATGTGTTTTATTAAAACAGTTAGGGTATGTTGCATTAAGCCGATAAAGTTGTTGTTAGGTGAAATAACATTTCATGATAAAAGTTAATGTTTTAGGCTCTCGTAAAATATATATGCGTATATGAATATTGTCTAATATAGCCTTGTGAGGGCACTGGCGGCACTAGGAGGGGGTGATGTACAGTTATTTAGTAAATAACACTAGTGCAATTATACTGAAAAGGTGTGTTCACATTATCCTGTGAATAGCTATTGTCATGTGAAGCAAAAGTTGTTAGATGCTAATCGCATAGTATTTGTATTTAATAATCTGAAATGTATTTCTCTTCAGGGATTTAATAATCCAAGATTTACATGGTAGAGAGTGAAAATAGTTTGTGTAATGAACAGGATGAAAGTCTTTTGTTTTATATCTGAGATGCTCACATGGTGGTAACAATACATGTTTTGCGGATGGCGTATGGTGCGCGTGATGTGAAACGTGATGCGATTGCGCGAACGATTGGTTATGTATACTTTAGCGTGATAAAATTGCTCCGATTTTGTGATAATAAAATGGATTTGTTTTATGTCAATTTTACGATTGTTGAATGAACTGCAACTCAATATGGCTTACCCTGTATTATAGGTGTTACATTCGTTAGTATAAATTAGTTAATTGATTGGTCAATGTATAAATGAAGTTCTGTACTTTCATTGTAATGTTGAATTATATGTATTGTATCACGGAAGTGTAAGGACTAAACTATTCAGGTGACTAAATGTAAAGTTTTGCCAAATAAACTTAAATTAATTGTATTTTCGGATGTTATAGGATGGTGTTCGTCTTACCTTGACTGGTTGGACATGGAGACTTCTTACTTTAATTAGTTGGCTGGCTCCACGCCTATCGCTACCTGTTACTGTGATTTGTATGAATATGAATTATGGTAAACATAATTCATCACATGTTGATCATTTACTTTGATTTTGAAAAGCATCAAAATGATTTAATGTAATATTTGAGTAGGGTTTATGTTTATAGAGATGATATCTTTCTGAGATGTAAAGCTGTTAGGCCTATATATAAAAGTGATTGGGTTAAATCTTACAAGTTGGGTCAAAGTGTAAATGCAACTATTATATGAACTTCTTGGAATTTTAAGTGATGCATGCATGATGTAGACTATAATATGTAAAACGTTCTGATGAATTGCAGAAATACTTCTGAAATTAATTGAATATTATGATGATCTGATTCTGTGTACATGTGAGGCAATGTTTTAAGATGTAACAAGTGCGTGCGATGTATTTGCTGGTTTCAATGCTTTCATTATTTGTATGTACCGCGAAAGCTAATTGATGTGTATCACGTGAGAACTTGAGGCGGGAATAACACGGTAGTGAACTTTGATGCTTATAATGTAGAATCTAAGGATACAAGTGACTTGACAATTGTTAAAACTACGGTCACGTGATATATAATTGAATATGGCCAATATAGTTATGTACGTTAACTAGACAAGAATTTGAAATGTAATTAACATGAAGCGTATCTGGTGAACACATGAGTGTCCACAACTGAGTGGGGGATAGTGTAACGACCATAGGTCGTCACTTTGTTGTTTGTAATAATTGTAATCATAATTGATATCTTATGGCTCGTGTCCGGCACCTCCTGCTTTGCGTTGCGCCTGTATTCTCTTCCGGGAGGAAACTTTTACTCTCGGAGTAAACTTTCCCTCCCGGAGGAAATATGAGCACGCCCTCGGGTGTTTTGACGCGGGCAGGGGAGATTGACGCGAGTGATTAGCCAATCATTGTATTGGGGGCGGAGCTAAGGTAACTTTGGGGAATGATGATTTTGTATGTTGATGAATAAAGGGAGAGTAATTCCAGCTTTGAATCGGTAAAGACGTGTTTCTTGACTGTTCATTTGAATGTGTTTGTTTACCCGGGGCCAGCACTGTCGCCACGCTACCAAAACGGCCCGGTGCTGGCCCCCGGTAAGATTGTCTAACATTGGGTATAATAATCCTGATGATAACAAAAGAGACCATCATAGTCATAGTAATAGTGATGATGATGAATAAGAGACAGGGTGGTGAGGGCCGTTACAATATGCATGAAGAGCGCACAATATGTAATGTCTCTTATTTAAATTTGAGTCTTGAGTAAGCCCGTTTGTAGGGTTTGGTTCACAGTAACCCTTTTTCTTGATTTGAATATTGAAACTGACGTATCAGATGGTTTCGAATGTTGGATTTCATATGTTATAGCCTCGCACCTTTGCTGCGATCGTGGGCTTTCAGGTTTTTTTCTCAATTACGGTAACCATTTTTTCTTTATTTGTTGCAACGCTCATGCGTTCTGGGCGTATCAAAATGGATAAAATACATTGAAACGCACGAGTTTATACAAAAGTTTCCCACAGTCGCTCTGACGGACATTGCCTGACTCCTCACTGCTCCTACCCTGGCTCCTACACCAGACGACGGTGGCTACGAACGGCCGTTAATTTTGAATTTCCGTTGGTTTCAATGTAACAATGGATTTTGATTATATGACCCCATAAAATTCATCATAGGTTAGAAGAAAATTTTTCCAATCCAAAACCGTTCGGGATGGCTAATCATCCCAATTGTAAATGTTATTTTTTGAATTTAAACCGTTGTTAAGCGGTCGTCCCATTCACTTGATCAGGTAACCTCGTTCGCATATTTTAACCTGAATACTCGTGAATACGCCTATGTCCAGCGTCGTCTGTCCTACAGCCCTGGTCCTACACCAGAAAAGTTATAGCGCCATCTATTTTACGAACGTAATTTAAGGGGATATCCCAAATTTCGGGGTGCTCCCGTTGTCATTCAGTCGATCCCTTGATTCCCACAAGATTTAAATAAATTCGGCCTTGTTTTCTAACTAAACATCAAATAATTAAATAAATGAATTAAATACAACTGATGGCATGAGCAATAAAAAATAACTTTCAAATTACCCTAACCTTCTGAATGATAAAATGTTAAAATTACGACAAATACTTATTTGGCGTGGTGCCCCCGGTTCATATTGCACCTGTCATGATCGCGTGGCGGTTTTCCAGCTTGTTTTCGCCGCTATCAATGTTTACACTCGCTGCCTGGCATTTTATCACTGTGTGTGTGTAGCGTGTGTGGATTTATGACAGATTGTTTGAGTGAAACAACATACCGAGCCGAGCGTACGTACTGAGTATCACTACTGTACTGATATTTAGTCTGACATTGTGATCGTAAATTTACTGTTTCTGTTCTAAATCGCTGTTTCGCTGTGGATTTTTCATGTGGAATATAAACCGTTTCTTCAACAAGAAGATGCCTACTGTCGCGGTGGATAAAAAGAATAAAGGTATAGACCAGATTTATTTTATTGATTGATATATAAAATGCCTTGATATATTTTAGTGTGTAAGCTTTTATCATCGATTGAATGATTATTTAATGTGACATATCTGATAATAGACCCTACACATTTATTGACAAAATCTGATCACAAGGTATATGATCTGATAAAATGCGTGTTAGATCCAATTGCATTTTGTTGCAGCAGATTGCATTCATAGACAATTCGAGTTTGAAAGGCGGTGCAGGGGTCACAATGAGCTACAATGATTGTTGACAACGTTGAGATTATAGATACTTGGCCCCGGGGGGGGGGGGGGGGGGGGGGGGGGTCACTCACATATAAAAGTGCTACCCATGCTTGTTAATCAACCCTCAAAACTGACCCATATTGGCGTAACTGGTGGAAGTTAATTTGATACCCTTATTGGCGTCAAGTGTTATCATTTCATACCCATAATGGCGTAATGGCGTCAAGTGTTAAAAACTCATAGTACATTTCAATGCACAATTATTCATGATATCCATGATATCCCTTCCATTTTATACTTTTATGAGTAAGCAAAACTGTGTACTTACCGCCCGACTTACCGACGTTTTACTTTGGAATATTTTCCGTGTAGAATTTATATTTATTCCATGCCCGATTCCATGTGACTTGCAGCTTCGTTCATCGGCCGGTATACGCGAAATATTGAGAGTGGGAACCAGCCCGGGAACCAGCGATGGCCAATAGTCTCATACGCACGTTTCACGTGTCCAATATGCCAATATCAGACAGACGCCACATATACATTTCCGTGAGGCATTTGCTTTCGCGTTGTTGTGTGAGGATGATATTAGTTCCCGTAT
The DNA here is from genome assembly GCA_035610835.1 of Ophiura sarsii. Taxonomy (NCBI): domain Eukaryota; kingdom Metazoa; phylum Echinodermata; class Ophiuroidea; order Amphilepidida; family Ophiuridae; genus Ophiura; species Ophiura sarsii. The sequence goes on from CM069448.1 coordinate 44,431,351, forward strand.
TAGTTCAGAGGGGTTGCACGAAAACAGACGTCTTTTTACCGGCCGATTTATACCCAGAAAATTTGACCCATTATGGCGAAAACTATGGTTTGAAAATGAACCCCTAAACGTCGAAAGAGCCAAAAAATGACCCCTTATTTTAAAAAACGTCGACGACGCTATATACTCAAAATCCGACCCATTTTCGACGTTTTTATTAACGCGGATGCGACGCACTGTTATATGTGAGTGACCCCCCCGGGTACTTGGCTGGTCTGTACGTCCGTCCTTCTGTCATGTCTGTCAGAATGTAGATGCCAAAGTAGCAGTGCTTTAATAAAAGGTTGCTGGACTTATGTTTAAAAAAAAACCCTGGCCAAATAAAAATAACTTTTCGAAAAAAAGGAGGATGAGGGAGATTAAGGGCACTTTTTTCTTTTTAATAAACAATGCGAAATCACCATTTATAATACCAGCATGGTATTGCCTGATTGGTTTGTAACTTGAAGAGGACGAGGCCTTTGTAATTTTATTTTTATTTTTATGGTTCTGGGGTGTTGGTTAACACAAAAACCTGCTTTAAAATGCTCATTGGATTAAGGTAAATATATTACCAAGATGTCTGCTTTTTAAAATATTTAAAAAAAAAAAGTTATGGAAGAAATGAAGAAGAAAAAAAAGTGCATTACAGAATACCTGAAATAGGATGCGTGAGGGGATGAGAAACTACTTTATTATTTTACTTAGCCTTATCTATTGTTTATTATAAAAAAATGAGGAAAATACAACCCTATTTCACAGGGCTGACTGACCAATTTTTTTCAAATTGTTAAAAAAAATTTTATTACAAATACTTGGAAAAATTGTTGAACAGTTTGCAGAAATGTTGAAAATTGTTGACAATTCACTAAAAGATGTATCGGAAATTTTGAAGAAAAAAACCCCTGCCCGACAGACCAAACCGGTAACGCATTGCTAGACGTCCCATAACTGATGTGCGCATCCCCATGCTCATCATAAAATGTGTTGTAGTAGTACGGTACAGTACATGGTTTATTCCATACGGGACGTCTAGCAAGATATAGCCACCAACCCTTCCAAGAGGGCCGAAAATCTGTGTGCTTTTCATCGCCTATGTGGCAAGGTGAATGGCCGACAAACCCCAGCCCCGGGTATTTTGTCTCTGTTAATTAACTTGTGCGATATTTTTCTTTAATTTTATTTTCTTAAATAAAAATAGAAAATCATGGTATTGGTATTTAATAAAAATAACCACTCATTTATTTTAAGCTAAATAATTCACATTTCTAGAATAAATAATTTTCCCATTTATATCTTACAATTATAAAACAAATCTGCATCATTGTGTAGTGTGCATATTATACAGGATTTCTACAAACATGAACGCGAGATAAACATGTCTTAAAGAAAATTAAATTTTTCTGAGAAACTCTCTGAGTCATATCTGCCGTGGGGTGAATCCCGGCAATGACTCCGTCAAATCAGAGCGTTTGCAAAATTGAATGTTTTAATATTAATTTGGACTTGAGCAAATAGTATAATATTTTGGCTTAGATAGTCTAGTATTACGTTAGCTTTGTTCATTGTTTCATTGATGAAATTATTTTGAAAGGGGAATTGTGGGGAGGGGGAAGGAATAAAGAAGAAAAAACCCTACGAGACTTGGGTCGGTCCGGTCAGGCTTCCCCTCCCCCCCCCCCCCCCTCAAAATGGCACAAAAAAATCACAAACATCTGTCAAACCGTTGCCATTTTTGGCCAAACTATCAAAAAGAAAATGCCCCATTTATTCATTTGTACCTACGGATCCCCTCCCCTCAAATTTAATAATAATAAAAATATGGGTTGGTTGGGTTTGGTCCGTAGGATAGGTTTTAGTCTAGTAACTATTGTCTGTGATTTGTTTATCAGTGTTTCCCATTTCCTAAAATATTTTTGGGGGAGGGGGGGGGGGGGGGGGGGGGGTGGGGGGGGGGGAGAAGAAAAATTAGAGGGAGACAAGAAAAATGTGGGGAGGGGCACAAGAAGATATTTTTGAAAGGATGTGCATGAAGCGACAAACGTGTACACATTAGCCTTTTTACTTTGTCAAAATAAATATCTTAATTTGTCAAATATATTTCAGACATATTTCGAACTGATTTAGGTAATGTTGATATTATAATGTAAATTCTAAAAGATTTGGGACGGTATGCACAAAAAACAAGTTGGGCCAGTTTAGACCCCGTCTCCGGGTCTAAATGATGAATAGTCCTTCTGGAAGGACTCATTTTATTCTTTTATAAAGTAAAATTGGAGCCTAATTAGGCTAAATTAAATAAATCATTTGTCTCAAAGCTCCCGCGCGCGCTAGTTTATTGATGCGCATTAGAAAAACAAATATCTTATTTTTTAATTTTAAATTTTTTTTAAATTTTTTAAAAATCCCAAAATTTCACAGATTTTTCAGATTTTCATTGATCACATCATTTTAAATACAAAAGGTCACTTTTACAAGGATATCAATATTTTATATTTAAAGAAGAAAAAAAAAACCTTAAAAAAACCGCATTCCGCATTAGGTTTTGAAAAACTTAAGAGCTTTGACACAAAAGAAGTAACACTAAAATGTTGATAAGGTTGATATAGTAGAATGAGCTCATCAAATCATAAAAGGTCCTTTCTGGGAGGACTATTCTTTAGTTAGACCAGGTTTAAGGTAAGAACAGGTTTAAGTTGTTTTTGTGCATATGGACCTTGAGGTTTAGAAGACGATCTGGAAGCTTAATAATAGGGGATGGATAATGGCAGGGTTAGGCTAGGGTGGCAATGACAAGGATCATGACAAGGAGGGAATTTTCCTGCCCCCCCCCCCACACTCTCCTCTCCTCCCTCTCCCCTCCCCTTCCATGGTGCCTTTACTGATTGTGCACACCCGTATCCCATAACACATGATCTTCTTTCAGACTGGATTTGACTGTGGGCTGCAGAAAAAAATTCAATTTTAGATCTGATTCAAGTTGTCATTAATTCTCTCCCATGAGAAGGCTTGGTATTCATAAGTTCAATTATTGTGAATTAACACATGGAATTTATACAAGAATATGGTGATACCTCGAGGCAATAGAATCAAAGACGATAAAGAGTTACAGTCTTTGATAGAATCATAGATTGTAGTTCCTTAACCGTGGCACCTGCATACACGTGTGTAGATACATTTGATGTACTATGCTTTGGATGATGGGCCGGGCCAGCCTCAATTATTTCCACCAAACGGATATTAAGAGTGAAAGTCGTAAATGAGAGTAGATGAATGAACCTAGTGTCGGGCTATTCTTGAAATTCCGCGGTCATTGACTCGGATTAATAATTGAGATACTTGAAAGTGCACACAAATTGCAAACTATGTGTATGTATGCATGGGTGCATTTTAGCAATCAAGAGTATAGGATGAAGGGGAGGCCAGAGGGTGAGGGGAGGAGAGGAGTGTATGATGTGTTAGGGGCAATCACCTAGTAAACTCATCTCAGACTTATGAGATGCAGAGAAATCAATTTATAATATTTCCTGTCGTTACAATAATTATATGGAATTGCAATTTTCAGCAATTTATTGTTTTAAAGATGGGGAGGCCTGCAGTCGACTGGTCGGGGAGGAGGCGGGTGTTAGCAGGGATTATATTAATTTTGGGATAGGAAAGTCCTATACTGCGAATACATAGATATCAATTAGCGTTTTTTTATGCAAGAGCGCCACTTTATGAAGATACAAAAAACCAAGGTCACGTCATCGGAATGCAAGTAATTTATGTAGACTTGCATCAAGTCCGTCAGACACAATCAATGACGGTATGGTGTAATGTGTGAAAATGAATTAAAAAGCAAAAAATAAACACTGAAACGTGAAGTATCATTATCAGGCTTGTAAAAACTGTCCAGCACGTACGTTTTATCATAACTTTCAAAACCGCACAATTGTTTGGGAATTTTCCCAACAATTCCGTGTAAACTTCAATTAAGTCTACAGACTACAAACAGCAAACACAGCGCCACCAAAATTATGCGCACAGCCAAAGTTCAACTTAAAAGTAGCTTCAGATCGGTTAAGTCGCATACCCCTGATGTTAGGGCAATAACCTAGTAAACTCATCTCAGGCTTGAGAGTTGCGCGGCCGTAATTTGGCAAAACAGCGTAAGTCGAAAATTACATTTTTGAGATATGAGCACTTTAAAGTGTTAGTGTTTGCTTTTTTAAAAATTATTTACAGAGTAAGTTCATTTAAAAGGAAAACGTGCATGATGTTACATTTTCTTTATTTTTAAAATCTTAAGTAAAATAAACTGTTTTTACTAAAGATACAGCTGATTTTAACCAGATACGCAGGTTTGCCAAATCGACATCTAATTATACGCAGAGTTAATCTTGCTAAAACAGCGTAACTCAATTTACGTGTAATTCTTTGGTTACTATTTTTCGCCAAACCCGCGTATCTCGTAGCAAAATCGCTGTTTGGCAAAGGCGCGTAACTTAGAGATACGCTGTTTTGCCAAGAAATGACTAGATTTTGAAACACGTAATACGAGTTACGCTGTTTTACCATATTGAAATGCTAACGGTTGCAAAACAAGGCTGAGATACGCTATGCTATCTTTAAAACGGTACGTCGAGGGCTTTTGAGACTATCACAAATGAAAAGAGCGCCCTCGATTTCCCCAAAAATGCATTTAACTCAAAATGTCAATATTTCGACTTACGCTGTTTTGCCAAATTACGGCCGTGCAGAGAAATCAAATTATTATAATATTTCCTGTCATTACAATGTGATGCGATCTGTGAAAACCCGTTGGATGTCGCAAAATGTGAACTAGGGATTATGGGTAAAATGTCGGACAGGTATCTCACAAAAATACCTGCCCGTCAGAAATGCCACCAGCCAGTGTAACTCATTTACACTGTGAGTTTGACAATGTTGTACCAACCAGTCGGTCAGGTACTGCCCAACACAAAAGTTGCTCGCTATGGGTGGATGGATGGGTGGATGGGTGGGTGCTATTTCCAGGCCTGATCTTGAGGGGATCAAAAGCTCAGACTCCTTACATTTTTGAACTATAAAACTGATAGAACTCCAAGTGGTATTGTATGAGGGCCCTTAACACTTACCCAAAGGCTATTAGTTTATTATACAAAACAGATTTTTCAGAAACCTTTCCCAACTTTCGAAGTATCCCAAGAATTACTGAACCCAATTATTTGTACTTATTTTTATGCATTTTTCATGGTGATTCCAAATATGGTGATGAAATTAAATAATGTTGACGTTTTGAAACATTTAGTGAAATGTTGGTATGTCGTCTGCAGACGCCTCCCTGTGGAAAGTGTTAAATTACAGGCTTTACAGATTAGATGCATTGCAACTCTAATATTGAGAACAAAATATATTTCAGGTGAGTGGTCCACTCTGTTGCTCACTTGAGGTACATGTAAGTGCCTTTGATAAGTGTCTACATCTAGATTAAATTCAACACTCTTGTTTGCAAATCTTTTCCCTTTATGTCTGGTAATAGTTGGTAAATAAAAGTTAAACAGTAATCCTTTATGCAACTTGTTGAATGGAATCGAGTGTTGGTTTATTTATTTCAAGGTTTAACCCCTGAGCACTGCCTGCCTATCTAACCTGGTTTCTGATTGGTTAATCATAAGGTGTACTCATTTAAATAGCCGTTCAAAATGCAGCTTGTAAAATATTTTACTCTAATCTTCATCAGGGATACAATTATTGTAACAATGTCTCTGTTTGGTGCAATAAATGATGTATTTAACTTTTCTGACCATCGGCTGGTAGTTCTCAGAGAGTTTACTTCAGAGATGTGATTTACTAACAAGAAATATATCTAATTTTTCTTTTTTGTGTGATTTGTGAAAATGCCAAGTTCTCTTTACAAAAAAAACAGTGTCAAGTTTTTGTAAAGCATTCAGTGTGGATCTTTTTTTTAAACAAACGCAATTAATTTAATATACACCTTGTGAGGGGGGAATTGTTATTGCTACATTTTGATACCCCATTTGCTACCAAAGACTGAAATTCTTTTAGAAAGTAGATTATTTTCTTGCAGATTTACATTTCTGATCATAAATCATAAATATATTCTGAGTTACAGAGTGATACGAATCCTAATTACTTACAAAAAATGGTTTAAAGAGTGAAAATAAACTGTCAGGTCTGCACACAATTTATTTTTCACTCTAAATTCACTCTAAAACTATGATTTTGAAGGAATTGTATTGCTCTGTAACTCAGAGTATGATTTATGATCAGAAATGTAAATCTGCAAGAAAATTAACTTTCTAAAAATAATTATGAATAGAGAGCGCCCTGGTAAAGATCACATAATATGCATAATGACCGATCTTTTAAATATTGATAATTTCCCAAATTCGGGCCGATTGTGTGGATCACCGCAGACTTCACATTATTTAGCTAATTCTAAGTGCATTGACTCTACATTTACTTTGAGGGTGAGTGAAAGCATGGTGAAAGATTTCCATTATACATTAATGAAGTGACTTGTTGTGATTTTCAAGTTACAATGATGGATATATTTGTGAGAAGTTGCAGACAAAAACGTTTAAATTAATTTTGTAAATATATAATTAACTATTATTTTAGACATACCATACCATACTTTAAGAAACATGTGTAAAATGATACATAACAGTTGCAAACTAAACAGCACACTCATTAATAAGCCAAGTGTGAAAATGAAATGGCACAAAAATATACCATTTTGTTCTCAAAACAAGGATGTAAGGGCATGCAATCAATGTGAAGCGTATTGCCCCCGAGTATAAGGTGAGTCAGAGCCCGGGAAAAGGAAGAAGGAATTTCTTAAAGGAAGGAATTATTAAAGGGAGTATATATAATCTTTGAAAATTATGTTAGATAGAGGATTTTGACTAATTAATTAAAATGATGACAAACTGCACACACTTCATAACCAAACTCTTGTCTCACCGCTGAGGCGGCACTACCACAACCACAATGATTGAGATTTATATTTTAAGATATTTGTCTTAAAAATTATCAGAAATTAATGAAAGAAGGAAGGGATTTTTAAAGGGAGTATAATCTTTGAAAATTATGTTAGTTAGCAGCGTGGTTAAAGAGGATTTTGACTAATTAATTAAAAAGACAAACCGCAAACACTTCATTACCAACTCTCGTCTCATCGCTGAGGCGACACTACCATAACCACAATTATTAAGATTTATATCTTAAGATATTTTTCTTAAAAATTATCAAAAATGAGAGATAAAAGGAAGGTATTATTAAAGGGAGTATAATCTTTGAAAATGATGTTAGTTGTCATAGCGATGTGGTTAAAGAGGTTTTTGACTAATTAACCCTAACCGCACTGAATCTCACTGCCAGAAACTATCTCCAGGCACGTGCTGCTGCATTGCCGCGATGACGTCACCTACCGCAGGCATATGCGGCCACGGAGTTTGTGGCCGCATAGCCGCTAGGGAGTTAGCTCAGTTGGTAGAGGGACAGACTTGGGTGCGAATGGTCCCGCGATCGAATCCCGGGGGGTGCTGGGTGATTTTTCGGGTAAAAAAAATAGCACTTTTTCCCCCCTCCCCCCGATACGCACAAAAAACTAGCTTTACTGGTTAGGGTTAATAAATGTCAATTTTTGATGTGCATTAATTAAAATGAAAAACTGCACACACTTCATTACCGACTCTTCTCTCACCGCTGAGGCGACACTTACCACAACCACAATGATTAAGATTGATATTTTAAGATATTTTTCTTAAAAATTATCAAAAATGAGAGATAAAAGGAAGGAATTATTAAAGGGAGTATAATCTTTGAAATGATGTTAGTTGTCATAGCGATGTGGTTAAAGAGGATTTTGACTAATTAATTAAAATCACAAACCGCACACACTATCTCAACCACAATTATTTATATTGATATTTTAAGATGTTTTTCTTTAAATAATCATCAAAATTGAGAGAAAATAATATGGTGTACAATGTACAATCAAATCCACAGTACTATATGGGAATTCAGTTGGAAATAACACCAGTCCCATTTAAATTGTCTCAGTTTACAATTGTTGGACAATTCTCAAATTTTAAAATTGTACATAATATTGTAAGCCTATCAAATTTTGATCTTATCTTGATAAAAGGGAATAGAGTTTCTATTTTGGAAAAGTGTAAACAGATCTTTAGGCAACAGAAAAATAAACCCTACAAGCAACCAGAACTCTCAGGTTGGGTCGGTCGATCTGGCTTTTTTCCCTCTTTTTCTTTTTTCCCCTTCAAAATGAACGTAAAAATTGAACAAAATCTCAAAAAATGTTGCCTTATTTGAAATGGCAAAAATAAAATTGGGGTCGGTATACATTTGCACGTGAATTTTTTGTTCACAGATTTCCAATTGCCAAATAAATTGGTCAGTCGGGCCCGTAGAACAGGGTTTCTTTTTTTCGTTGCCTTATTACAATTTTGCTCATTTGAAATTAAGAATAATTTCCTTGATGTAGAATTTTGTCAACGACGTTTGATAAAGGTTTGGAACTGTAAGAATAAGTAATATTTTACAGGTATATAATTGTTTGTGTTGTATCCCTAATTTAGAAGACACATTTTTCATGTTGACATAGACCTATTCACATTTGATGTTACTGTACATTTAGGGTCTATAGTCATGGTAATGTTTAGCGTACTTTTTTGAATCAATTGTGCTTGTTTATATTCCTGTAACTGCAGTTTTAATATGGTAACCGGTATAGCGAAAATGAATGTCTCACAAAACATTTCACCTCTAGCTAAAGTTGATTCAATTGATCCTTTGCTATCATGTTGAGATAGCGTTGATGGTTAACCATGTAGGAGCTTGTGTCGTGTTGTTTTGCCTGTGAGAAACATGAGTCAGTATAAAGGGGAACGTTATCCGGGAAGTGAATTATTTACTTGGAAGGAAGAGGTAGCAGTGTCTTACATAAGGATCCAGGGAGATTTATTAATTTGTGTATGAGATATTGTTCTCTTGATTTTGCAGTGTCATCTTGTTTATAGTTTACATACGGTGTTTATGATGAATGGTGTAACCACTAGCCGGGGGGGGGGGGGGGGGGGGGGGGGGGGGGGGGGGGGGGGATCACCCCCACCCCAATATTTTAGTTGTGTCCGTTTTATTTAAAGATTGGCACTGTTGGTCTGTGGTTATCAAGCTAAATCAATCACTCCAATCAATTTTCAAAAGTTGACGGCCCTGGTCACTTTGATTTCTTTCCCCACCCCCAATATGCGCTGCTGATGTTTTTATCCAGTAGTGTAAATGTATTGAAAGAGGTGGGGGAGGGGCGGGGGGGGGGGGGGGGGGGGGGGGGGGGGGGGAAGATGTGAAGGATCCCAGATTAAATAAAAATTTTCAAATATATATACAAAACCAACAAATTCAGGCCAATTTTCATATTTGATACTTATACAATATGCTTTCCCCTTTTCACAACTTTTGGGTGAAAACGAAGTGTGAATTTTTCTCAAAAATAGCAAATGTCATTGAAATGTGTCCCTTAGATGGTATTCATTTTCATATTTTTTGAAGTGTACTTAATAAGCGCTCTTTCGCTCCATTTGTTACATCGCATGAGTTAGATTGAGTTACCAGTATTTTACAGGTGTAATAATTAATGTTGAGTTCCCGTAATTGCATCGGCGTTATAGACAGTACTGTCATGGTCTGCGAATCTTAATTGATCTGAGGGTTTAATATTGATGTGTTAGTTTTAATTACTATTTGCATGACCTTGCATAGATATTTGGATTGTCTACTGTAAATGAGAGCAATCAATTCAATAATTAGAATGGGCCGGGTGGGAGGAAGATAGATAGAAGGGTTCTGGATTTGTGTCTCGCCCACCGAAACCCAAACAAACGCTATAAGAAGCGTGTGGTATAATGCTGCCAAGACTATGGTCTACAATCAAAGAAAGAATGGTTGGTACATTTTTGAGGATCTCATTTAAATCCTTCCCCCAGCCCCCTATGAGTTGATCAGAACCATTTCATCACCATGATCGTTGGGACACTCAATATCGATTGTCGGGATGGTAAGGGATATGAGGTAGTATATAGTTCAAGAAACAGTGCTTGAACGTTGCTCTCAAAATATGGACTATTACCGGAATATGAGTTCAGTTTACTAACACAACCTTTCCTGGATTGTAGGCAAAATTATGATGGTACACTTAAGTGTGCAGTTGATCAAATGTGCCCCCGCCCCCCCCCCCCCCTCCAAAAAAAGGGGGGAGGGGGAGAAGGGACAGGCACTATTGAAGAGGAGTCTCATCTATCCTTTAAATTTTAAGGAATCATTCTGTAACATACCTTTCACAATATGATAGTACCTGTAAATGGTCTCTTTTATGGAACAAATTGCAGCAGTGTAAAATAGGTTGAAGGGTTTAACCACTGTGGTTTAACAGAATTATGCTGAATACTGTAAAAGTGGAAATTTTCGCACGTAGAAATTTTCGCGCTTCGCACATTTTGAACAATTTCGCCTGTTTTTATTTTCGCGATTTTGAGCTTCTGTACATAGACCTACATGTAAAATAAATACATTCGCGCGTTTTTATTTTCGCGCTTGCTGATTTTAGCGCGAAAATCGCGAAAATAAATGTAGCGCGAACATTTCCACTTTTACAGTATACACTGGTCAATTTTGCATAATATGTTGCCATGGTGTAAAACAATATAGGAAGGGGACCAACCATTAAAGGAGGTGTCCCGCAAGCATAAAAGTGTACATTATATGTTAGAAAAATACCTATCGAGCCCAACCTTTGTAATTATATAGAACAAAACACCACACTTGTGTCAAAAATAAATAAAAACCGCAATCTCTCAACATGCACTTTTTAAAATTCGCGGCGATCGAAAGTCCCAGTGTCGATGATGTCATAGTAATACAATGCACATGCGCAAATTTTAGCACTGATACCCATGACGTCATCGACACCGGGACTTTCGATCGCCGCGAATTTTAAAAATTGCATGTTGAGTGATGGCAGTTTTTATTCATTTTTGTGACTAGTATGGTGTTTTACTCTATATAATTACGTAATGTCGGCTCGATAATTATTTTTCTAACAAATAATGCTCAATGTTGTGCTTGTGGGACACTTCCTTTAAGGGGACCAACTATTAGGGACCCCCCCCCCCCCTTCAGATAATAATTTACAATCAAAATGTTCATTGCAGAATTGTAACTTTATTGGTACATATGAGATTGTTCTGGTGTTGACAGCAGAATTCTTTCTCTCCTTATAATAACGCTCTCACCGAAGCATATCATTGTCAAGGGGGCGGTAAAGGTTAACTATAGGTTTGACCTATTACCTGATCTCTGTCATAATAACTCCTGGGGAAATTACTTTTGATATGTTGAGATAGCTGTTGTTATTACAATTTTTTTGCCTTACAAAATAAATCTGATTTAATCTGTGATGGGATTAAATTGTTATTTAGGAGAAATGATAGCATGGTAAGTCTTAAATAACAATTGTGTATAAAGATTTAAGCCAGATCATATATCTGGTGTTTTCAACTACTCAAGAAAGGATAATATCCAGATTTTGTTTGCTTAATGCACTTAGGCTTAAATCTTGAATTATTGCATTGAAATATATTTGGGAGGAATGAGCAAGATTCAAGAATGAACAGTTCGGTAAATGCCTTGTTCAGGAAGTCTCTTTTTTTGGGGGGGGGGGGGGTGTGGGAGTATTACCCATAATCCCTTGCAAATGTATTATTTGTAGTAATCATACCAAAAAAATCAATTACCTTTAACAAATGTTTGCATAATTGTATGATCTTCCATATTCCATGAAGTTAGAGCAAGTTGCAAATTAAAATAAAGAATCAATATTCATTTATATTGTGTATAGTCAACTTCATAAACCCTCAAATCAATATAAAGTATTTAAAATGATCCGCTGAACGCTGAGAATGACACTAAAATCTATCATGGTATTATACAAAATGTTTCACCTATTTCAAAATAGGTCTGTAGGTCTAATTTATATGCTACAGTTCTCTTATGTTATATAAAAAGAGGGTTCCTCTATTGGACTAGCCAAAATTATCGCATTGCATTATAGGTAATACTTTTCAAAAAGGAAAGCTTCCTGAACTGATGAAGAGAATAAAGATACAGCCAATTGTGGACAAATGCAATTGTATGGTACTTTATTAAAGGTGTTATGGAGAGGCTGAAATGATATCATGTGTGGTAGTGATGAGCAGTAGTGGGTGAATCAGGAGAAAAAGACTTCATTATTTGTGGATGAGTTTCTAAAATATTTTCAAGGTTAAAATCATCTGATTAATAATGATTGCAATTGGGATAATTATTGCTGAGTGTTTAAGATCTGTAATACTATGCCTTGCATGCAGTGGTAGAACCATGTAAAAACCATATTTTTGTGTTGAAGGGTCTCTACTTAAAATGGAAACAGATGATGAAATATCCAAAAATAGGGTAGTCTTCAATTTGGGGGGGGGGGGGGGGGGGCTTAAGAAGGGGCAGGTCAGAGGAGGGGAGAGCTTTAAAAGCATATAAAACATATTTTTGTGTTGAAGGATCTCCACTCAAAATGGAAACAGATGATGAAATATCCTAAAGCAGCATATTGTCTTCAATTTGGGGGAGGGGGATAAGAGGGGGCAGGTTGGAGGAGGGGAGAGCTTTTAACCAAATGTTGTCAAAATACAGGAGTCATTCAAGCACATCCAATCAGTCCAAAGTATACAACTTCCCAAGTCATTCATACCCCATGCTCCCATACACATCATGCATATAATGGTAGCAATATTGTATCCATGTGTTAAGCTCCCAAATGACAGCTACTAAAAGTACTTTAGCTTGTTTTGTTGTTTTTCTATGTGACTTTCCCATGAACATAAGTTCAAATTGTCATGTTTTTAAAATTCCCTGGACTGCATAGTTCAATGTAAGTGGGTTGACAGAATTATTGCACGCTTTAAACGGCTCCTTAAATCATGTTGTTAATGGGGCAATGTGCAGCTAGTTATCACCGTTCTTGTAAAGAGAAATACAAAGTTTTAGATATATATAGGCCAAATGCCTTCCCTTCTAAATCATTGTATGGATTCAAACATGCTTATGGCCACAGTGATATGGCCAACCTGAATGCATTCCCACTGTGATCCTAAAATTATTTCCTTTTTTTAGGCGAAAAAAAGAAACCCTGTTCTACATGCCAAACCAACCCATTTTTTTTTTAATTGGTGAAAAAATGTTCACATGCAAATAAATACCGAACCAAAATATTTTGTTTGCTTGTCAAAGATGGCAAAATGTTGACAGATTTTTTGGAATTTTACGGTCATTTTGAAGGGAAAAGAAGAAGAAGAAAAAGCCTGACCTACCGACCCAACCTGAGAGGTCAGTTTCCCCTTAGAGCAGGATTTTTGTGTGTGTGGCCTTAGCGTGTTTGATTATGTTTCTATGTGTCAGACACATTGTGTCTTTCACGTATGAACATGTTCAAATTGTCATGTTTTTAAAATTCCCTGACTGCTTGTTAATTCAATGTGAATGGGTAGAATTAGGTCACCTCATAACAACTAAGGCTATATTAAAAAAATCTTTTGTCTCAAAGCTCTTACATTTTTCAAAACCTAATGCAGAATGCGGTGTTTTTAACAAAAATTTATAAATATAAAATATAGAAATCCTTACCTTTTGTATTTAAAATGATGTGATCAATGAAAATCTGAAAAATCAGTGAAATTAAAAAAAAAATTAAAAAAAGTTTTTGTTTTTCTAATGCGCACCAATTAACTAACGCGCGGAGGAGCTTTGAGACAAATGATTTTATTAATATAGCCTAATTTGTTGTTAATGGAGCATCACTATCGCTAAACATGTTGAAGAGGAATAAGGTTTAGATACAAGGTTCTGATGCATGATGGGGGGGGGGGGGGGGGGAGCACTTTGCATTAAAAGGTTGATGTCTGATGCTTGCTTAGAAACCTTAAGATAAAGATGGGTAAAAGGAGTTGTTTTCATGAACAGTTTGCGCCGAATACCAATTTTATTTTATATCTCTGCGATATTGCGTATCCGTGCTTTACGATATTGCATATTCAAATTTCACCAATATGCAATATCGTTAACCTCAAGGCAATCACCAAGTTTCATAATTTGTTGAAATGAGATACGAAAATATGTACAGAGTGATGGAAAAACTGCAAAACAAGCTGACTTAAAAAACAGAATCGGCTATAAAAAAACTGAATCTTTTTTATTTTATGCAAATATTTGAAGATAAAGACCTCAACTTTTAGAAACTTCTATCAACCTACCACAAAAAGTTATTCAAGTATGAAAATAAACACCGAACACAGAAAACAGCTATTGTTTCTCATGTACATGTGGCACGCTAGTCGCCTTGAACGCCGAAATAGAGAAAACTGGCAAAAATGTTTTGTGGGTAATTGAACAAGAAATACCTTTAAAAAGCCCACAAAAATACAATTTATTGGAAGTGATATGATTATAGAGGGTGCTATCGAAAATGTGTTATATCCCGCAATCGGATTTACGAAAATTGTTATTGGGCGGAGACTGATGAAAGATATCGCAATGGGCTACAACTACATGTACCGTATTATCCCTATTAAGCGCCCAGGGCGGTTAGCAAAGTCATTATGGGTGGGCGCTTATTATGTTACCTTTTTAAACTCATTTATCATACTAAAATAAAATGTACAAGTGGTCATTTGAAGATGCTGACCATTTGATGGTCATTTGAAGATGCTGACCATTTGATGGTCATTTGAGGAGGCTGACCATTTCATGTACTAAATGAAATATATGTACAAGTGGTCATTTGAGGATGCTGACCATTTGAAAAGGTGGGCACTTATAAGGGATTGTTTGTTGGTAGTCATTGAGAAAAACAAGGGTGGGCGCTTATAAGGTCCAGGGCGCTTAATAGGGATAATACGGTACATGTATTATTATTTTTACATGCCTACATGTACATGTATAACTCATTTTTAATTTGAATCAGCTACATTGTACTGCATAAAAAATAACACGCTATTGTATTTTTGTCTGTATAGGTCTATGTGATGAAATCATGAATTTAAAAAAAACCCACAAAACAGTTAAAAATCATCAAAGCACAAAAAATAATCACACAAAAATTACCACTAAGTTTATAAGAGATTTGTATTCTCATACTAACTATCGTTTATTCGTTCCAAATTGGCGAAAATTGTAAGGCTAAGTAATATTTATCCGTGGGCCAAAATGGAATACCTACTTATCCACCGCTGGCTGATACCTGTTTTAAATTATGTGCAAACCCGGGGGTGGGGGTACTCACCCAAGACGGTATACGGGGGTGTGTCGCTCTAATGGGTAGCTTTTTTGGGGCACAAAATCCCAAAACATGGGGTATGATTTTGTGCTGGAAATCCCTAATAATGGGGTCACTTTTTACAAATGGGTCTATTTTTGCGAAATTTGTGTCTATTTTTCGCGAAATTTGTGTCTATTTTTGCGAAAATTTACAAAAATTAGGCCTATTTTCCCGATAATTTGCGAAAATTTGGTCTAAAATGAAGCAAAACCCCTAAAAATGGGTACCGATTTTTCCAAAATCACCCATACAAATGGGTATGGGTTTTGAATTTCCAGCGGCACACCCCGACCAAACCAAATCCGAGTACCCCCCCCCCCCCCGGGTGCAAACGCACACTTTCACCAACAATATGCACACAAGGACATGGATTCTTGCGCACAGGCAAATAAAAGCCTCTCAATTCTTGCCAATTTGGATCTGATTAGACTATAGATCTTGAGACACCTGTGGTGAATATGGAACAGGAGGAATGCCAAGCGGAACAGCAATCTACGTTACGATCTGCGATCTTGATGATGATTATAATATTGCCTCAGCGCTGCCAGGCGCGCTCCAGCTCTGTCAGTTTGTCAAGGGTTTGTATAGGAGATGTGAGAGTAATTGCTGAATGCAACCTACATCCATGGAATTAATGCTAGACTAAGACAAAGTCTTTGATGGAATGAAGTCTAAAACACTCTCTGGGCAAGATTTGTGGCTAGGTTAATATGTATGTGTTGTATTGAGTGGTTGCGTTGAAGAGATAAATAAATGGTAGATACTTCCTGCATATAGATGAATCGAAGAAATGTAAATATTTGGTTGAACAGGCGTCAGCCACAGTGAAGTAGAGGAGGAGGAGGGATGTTGAATTCATATTTAAGGAATGGTGTTTTATCTTTATATTCAGAGGGGTAACACATGATCGTTCCAGGAGGTTGAAATACCCTTCATCCCTATTTGATGGCGTTTTGCTCATTTGACCCCTTTTTCGTGCAAAAACGATGACATATTGCCTGAAAAACCACCACATATTTTACCATTTCAAGGATCCCCTTTTCGGGCTAAAACGAGGACATTTTGCTTAAAAAAACACCCCTTATTTTACCATTTCAAGAACACTTTCTAAAAACGAGGACACATTTGGTTTAAAATACTCTCTTTTACAATTCATGCGCAGGGGAGCCAACATGGGGTCTTTAAATATAATAGGCCTATCGTTTTTGTGGGTGGTTTTTTTACCCCTAATTCTGGGAAATTGCAGACATGATATGAAAACTCCCCCTTTTCCGATTTTGGGAATGATCATGCGTACCCAAAGTAAATGTCGACTGAAACCTTACAGGGGGAAGGGGTATGCCTCGCTCTGTGAGGACCTTTTTGGCAAGAAACTTTTATGGATCATGCAGAAAAAAAATCATTTATGAGCACATTCACCTACCCTAGAATACAACCTCTAAAACAATAGAAACTGCTACACTTGTAAAGCATTGCATTCTTGTTATAAGAATATATTTCAATCTAGGTTACTAATTCTGACATACTAGTTCCACCATTTTATATCCCATTCTACATTAAAATTTAACAACATTTTTCAGTGTGCACCTGGTGACAACCATTTATAAAGTGTCTCATAAAAATTGGATCACAGAATAAATTGAGAATAATGGGCTTCCATATCATCACCCCAACTCAAATATTATTATTCGTTATTGTTAATCGCACTCTCAGCAAAAATAATGGTTCAACTTGTAATTGGAAACGCAAACTCTGCATTAATTGTAGACACCCTGTATATATAGTGTGTGTGAATAATGCACATAATTTTGCAGATGGGTGGGTATGTGAATGTGTTAATTTCTGTTTGACATCATTTCACACATATATACATGTACATGTACACCATGGTCTGTGGTCATTGCAATAAACTCAATTTTTATGATTATTTGTTACGGTAATATAGCACTCTCAGCAAAAAAATGGTTCAACTTGAAAATGCAATTATTTTTAGACACCCTGTATAATGAGTGTGAATAATGCACATATAATTTTGCAGATGGGTGGGTATGTGAATGTGTTAATTTCTTATTGACATCATTTCATATACCATGGTCTGTGGTCATTGCAATACAGTTTAAGTGGAAATTTTATCTCTACATTTCATTTTGGGCTTCCTACACCAACATATTTGTGCGAAACTAAGCTTGTAAATTTGTTTCTTCACATAATTATGTGTACAGCCGCAGCAAAAGGGTGCAGTTGTCTCTTAAAGAAAAAGTTGAGATCTTAATCTTTTAAAACACGAGGAGCTTTGTGGATAAGATTGGATAAGGCTTTCTGATTTCATGAAGAAACATTACTGTAAAATTCTTCTTTATATTTCCATGCCTAATTCCATTAATAGCTCCAAATGCATTTTACCGACAACTCACCCTTTTGCCGCCACAGTTCACTTAGGCTTTAAGTCAAATGTTAAGGAACACAAAATTGGGCCCTGAAAAATAGCGAAATTGTTAAAATTATTTGGTTAAGTGTGCAAAATTAGTGCCACAAAAATAACCTTAAATCCTTGCCACTTTTGAGATGAATTGGCAATATCCTGTTTGGCCCATCCTTATAGGCTTATGCCTACATGTATGATTAGCGACTAGCGTAACATTTATAAATACCGTTTTATGATGTCATTGGTTATCAAACAAGATATTGTGAGGTAATCCTTTTATATGTATTTGTAGAAAATCATAGTTTCATATTAGGCCAAGTAAAAAATGTACCGGGTAAATAGTTCCTCGTCCCCTCAGGAATCCTTTTTCAGGAATTCTGTAATGTTCTTTTTTCTTTCTTTATTTCTTCCATAACTTTTTTGTTAACGTATTTAAAAAGCTGACATATTGGTTATGAAATAAAGGCCTCATCTTCAAGTTACGCAACCAATGGTGATTTCGCATTGTTTATATAAAATAAAATAAAAAAGTGCCCTCATCCTCCTTTTCCCCAAAAGTTAGGATGAGAAACTAGTTTTTATTTTTATTTGGTCTTATATATCGAATAATTATGACAGCAAATTTCTATTTATTATGGTTCATCCATTTTGTCTTGTGCAACAACAAATCAATTGGATATATTTTTGAACTTGCTATATTTATCAATTTGCTGGTAATATAATACTGTTTAACTGTAAAACACTAATATTTCACAGCATTGAAATTTAGCGAATTTGCAAAACACCACCTTTTAGTGGCATTTTAATTTCACTAATTTGAATCATCTTGCTATGTTAACCATACATGTGCAAAATCTTAATTAGCTGCATTTTAATTATGCGAATAGAGGTCCTAGTGAAATTAGCGAAATTAAAATGCTAGCGAAATTTGGTTGCTTTACAGTATGTCTGTGGCCATAAAAAGATGCGTTATAAATCAATCAAATATGCTATATAAACCCATAATGTAATGATCGTATGCATGTAGGTCTCAAATTAACAGATATGATACCGCTAATACGTTGGAAACGTGAAAACACCATGGAATTGAGAGTTACTTGCTTGATATTATGATAGAGTCTTTAGGATAGATATTGATGTCACCCCTCAACTTCAGGTGATCGGTGTATGGAAACTACCAATAAGACCAGTATTACCTTGAACTTGAACCACTTTTCCTTCGATGGAGACTACTGGGTATCAGCAATCAGGTAACGACTGTTCATGAGTGTAATTGATAAGCAAAATGTGTTATGGAATAAAACCATAATGTAATGATCGTATGCATGTAGGTCTCAAATGAACAGATATGATACCGCTAATGCCTTGGAAATGTGAACACACCATGGAATCACAGATGGTAGAACCATCTGTGATGGCATTGAGAGTTACTTGCTTGCTATTAATATAAGAGAGTCTTTAGGAACTTCAGGTGATCGGGTGTATGGAAACTAGCATTTGGACCAGTATTATCTGCACTTGAACCACTTTTTCTTTGATGGAAACTACAGGGTATCAGCAATCAGGTATCAACTGTTCATGAGTGTATAATAACACTTTCCATGTGGCAGGCGTCTGCAGACAACATTCCAAAATTTCACAAAATGTTTCAAAAATGTCAAAATAATTAAATTTCATTACCATATTTGGAATCACCATGAGAAATGCATTGAAATAAGTACAAACATGCCTAGTATTAGTTCAGTAATCTTTAAATAGACCTTGAAAGTTGTGAAAGGTTTCTAAAAAATCTGTATATACGTATGGTAAAACCTATAGCCGCATGGAAAGTGTTAATAAGCAAAATGTGTTACGGAATAGATACAACTTGAATCTCACTATTTGTTTTGTTTTTCTCTTTCTCTCTTCCCTCTTCTTTTCCAAATTGCATTTTACTTTTGATGTATTCTCCCGGATGTTGTTACCATGGAAACCGCAGATAAGAGAGCGGCAACTGGCAAGAAGTCCACAGCATTGAATGTGGCTGGAAAAAAAGCACCACCGGTGGATGTTAACGTGACGTCTACAGGTATAAATATGCCTGACAAAAAAGCGCCGGCTGTGGAGATGGTCGGCAAAAAAATAATCGCCGTGGAGGTTAACACTAAAGGTAAGTCATCGTCAGAGTTGCAGTCCTGCGATCCCAGTAGTTGGGTAAACCCCGGGGGGGTACTCGGATTTGGTTTGGTCGGGGGTGTGCCGCTGGAGATTCAAAACCCATACCCATTTTTAGGGGTGATTTTGGAAAAATCGGTACCCACTTTTAGGGGTTTTGCTTCATTTTAGACCAAATTTTCGCAAATTTTCGGGAAAATAGACCTAATTTTTGCAAATTTTCGCGAAAATATACCTAATTTTTGCAAATTTTCGCGAAAATAGACAAAAATTTCGTGAAAATAGACCCATTTGTAAAAAGTGACCCCATTATTAGGGATTTCCAGCACAAAATCATACCCCATGTTTAGGGATTTTGTGCCCAAAAAGCTACCCATTAGAGCGGCACATCCCCGTATACCGTCTTAGGCGAGTACCCCCCCCCCCCCCCGGGGGGTAAACTTTAAATACCTTTTTTGTGTGTACTAGGTATAGTTAATGCTTGTGACACATCACATCCACAGCAGCCTAAGCATTTATCCCATAATACTTAGAGAATAAAGGTATTGTTTTTAGACCGTACCCGTGTTATATTGTCTGACATAAATGCGGACGAAAAAATAATACTATCGAACGCATTTATGTCTGACAATATAACATGGGTACGGTCTAAAAACAATACCTTTATTCTCTTTCTTAAACAATCATACTTTAGACATTTATCAAAGAAATAGGTACATTTTATTGTCCACATTTGACAACTTTTACCCCTGCTAGGATCGAATAACCCACAAATATTCCATCCAATCACATGCGATGAGTAAACCATGCGTAAGCGTCGTGGCGCCGGCATAAACGCAGGAAAAGCGCTAAAGACGCACTGCAGAAGTGCGCGTTATGGAGCAAACCACGCGTTGTGAAGGTCGGGCGCACTGTTAAAACGTAGGCCCTACTCCCCGTGTTAAGTTGTCTCATCTAGATGTCGCCGATTTCTCTGAGAACCAATGAGATTGCAAGAATACAAAATATAAAATAGATAGGGGCTTTTCTTTTTGGTGAGGTAAACTATGAACGCTGCAGGAACGTGTACATTACAAAAAACAGCCATTTATAATGATATAGGTTGGTTGAGGAATTGAACCCGGGATTCCTGCGTGTGAGCCCGAGACCATGGCCACTATGCTACACTAGATTAACTGTTGTGGCAAAGTCGTTGATAAAGATACATTTAGTACAGAGTTATTCAAGCATCACATTTCTTGCGTTGCTGATCGCCATACTTCTTTAAAAATTTAAATAATGGAGCGTTTAGTATTTTAAACAATGGGAATTGTTCATTAGGACACCCGGGTGCTATTCAATCTCTAATGGCTCCAGTTTATAACATGAGCTAGAGCTATGAGAATTGAGCACAACATGTCGCAAGTTGTACAGTGGTTCCATGTTTGAAATGGTTACAGGCCGAAATTCTATGCAATGCAGGAAGATCATAGTGGCTGCTGTGCATCACATCAAAAGGTAAAATACTACAGTGTAGTCAAGTGTTCTTGTATTGAGATGCACAATATTTTATTACAACATAAAATATCAGACATCAAAAGGTACATCTACATTTGGAAAATATGAGATTTCGACAATATCTGACAGAATATTAACACTTTCCATGCGGCTATTGGTTTGACCATATACAATACAGATTTCAGAAACCTTTCCCAACTTTCAAGGTCTATCTCAAGGATTACTGAACCAATACTAGGCATGTTTGTACTTATTTCAATTCATTTCTAATGGTGATTCTAAATACGGTAATGAAATTCAATAATTTGGACATTTTTGAAACATTTTGCGAAATTTTGGAATGTCGTCTGCAGACGCCTGCAGCGTGGAAAGTATTAAACAAACTTTTCAATGATACCTAGTTTTTTGAAGCAAATTGAAGCAAATACTGTTGACAATATGAGAAAAGCAAGGTATGTACTGGTTTTATTTTATAAGTTGTTTAGCATCTTAACACTTGCCACGCGGCAGTCGTCTGCAGACGAAAGTTCCAAATATTCACAAAATGTTTCAGAAACAAAATAATCAAATTTCATCATCATATTTGTAATCGCAATGACAAATGCATTAAAATAAGTACAAACATACCTAGTATTGGTTCGGTCATTCTTGAGATACACTTTTAAAGTTGAGAGAGGTTTCTGAAAAATTTGTTTTGTATGTGGTAAAACTAATAGCCGTGTGGAAAGTGTTTAATAAGCCTAGCCGACAAGATGTATCTTATGAAGTGACATAGCAAAAATTAAAGGTGTATGTTCAGATCACCTTTTTTTTGCTATGATTTTTTTTCACTTAAAGATATTTTGATATCAAAAGAATCCATATTTTTCTCATTACAGTATGTCTGTAAAATCTTAGAGGCCAGAAATGTTCCATATAGAAATTATAGGCTAAAAGGTGGTGAATTACAGCCAAAGGCGGTTAACCACCATTTAGTCTGTGTACTACTCAATGGGCAAATTTCTTGTGACCTTGTGCTTCTAAAATAGGGAACATTGGAGTTATACAACTCAAACTTTGGAATGCGACAATTTTAAGGATGAGCTTTGATGTAATATAGAAAACATCAAGTTGAAAGTCGGGCCAGCAATCGAACATCTACCTTTAACACTGAACCTTTCAGAAAGTGAAAGTCTGAATCAATTTTTCGAGGGTCCTTTGACTTTTTCTTATTTGTCATTACATTATAACCACAACTATATAAACACTTCAAAAGAAGTAAGTTCCCCTTTAGGGTTTCTCTTATATTTCCAAAACAATACATTGGAATGAAATGGGGTTTTCAGTCAAATGATTATGGGCTTCATACCAATACTTTACCAACATTTCAAATCATCAGGTTCTGTCATGCTTGAGTGAGCACGTATTGAATGACGGAATGTTCCATTTCAAAAGTTGCTAAAATAACGTTTAATTTCAAAAGTTGCTAAAATAATATTTAGTAGCGGGTGTATCCACCACGTTGTTGTATGACTTGCCGACATCGACGTCTCATACTGTTGATGAGGCGCGCCACTCGATGCTGTGGGATGGCATCCCACTCTTGTTGTACCAGAAGACGTAAGTTAGCAAGATTAGTGTGATCATCCACTCTACGATCCATGGCCCGCTTTTAACTGATCCCACAGATGCTCGATTGGGTTGAGATCTGGGGAGTTCGCGGGCCAGACCAAACGCTCTATACCTTCATCTTCCAAGAACTGATTAGCAACTCTTCCCCTATGTGGGCACGCATTGCCGTCCATCAAGACAAATCCATTTCCTATAGCTATGAGAAATCGATGTCGTCAATTGATACACCAATGTGGTGGATACACACACTTCTAAACATTATTTTAACAACTTTTGAAATGGAACATTCTGTCATTCACTACAAGCTCACTCAAGCATGACAGAACCTGTTGATTTGAAATTTTGGTCAAGTATTGGTATGAACCTCATAACAATTTGACAGAAAACCCATTTCAACCCAATGTATATTTTTGAAAATATAAGGGGAATTTACTTCTTTTGAAGTGTTTAGTATGCAATGGCCATTTACAATAAATATGATGCAACAAATTGTTGCAATCGTAAATTGTAACTATAATTGAGCTGAAACACACTTTCACTGCAAAAATTATAGGGGCATTTATTAGGGTGATGTTGGTATAAGAGCATACGGTAACATTGCATGTATAATAATGTACATTGTCATGTGTCGTGTAAATCATTGACGAGATTAGACTTTGACAATCTTTGCTGATGCAGAGGACGTAGTAAAGAGTAGTATAACGGCTGGCTCTGCACAATATGCAATTCGCATTTCATGCTTCACGCAAACGTCTGCTATCTGCACTTAGGTTTAGGCCAACAGCAAAAATTTGTTGTGTTGCCCTCAAATGACAAAAATCTTGAAGCCGGGTCTGTTGGTTGATTCTCCTCTTTTTTTTCCCTCTTTTTTGTTTTGTTGAATAATATTACGGACTGTCGTGGTTCATTGGTAAATGTCAATTTACTAATGCTTCTAGTGTGATAATAGTTATTAAATAATTTATTTATTAAATCAAACTTATTCATCTCAAGCAGAAAATTGTAATATTTTGACAATTTGGGTAAAATTTAAATCCAAAAAAAAAAAGATGCGACCCTGATTTTTGAGACTTTGGGGTTGGTTGCTAAGGGCAACATTTAACAATTTTGTCGGCCTTATTGATGCTTCCCATTGTAAATGCATAAAGAACTCTCCAGTATTTATGGTAAATGTAAGCAGCAGTAATGATCATTTAGCATGAATTTTAGTCTTCCACACAGGCAAGTTTCAACTCCATTCAAGTGCGAGTGTGTTAACTCTTTTCACACGACAGAAGACATTCCAAAATGTCACAAAATGTTTCAAAAATATCAGAATTATTGAATTTCATTACCATATTTGGAGTCACCATAAGAAATGCATTGAAATGAGTACAAACATGCCTACTATTTGTTCAGTAATCCTTGAGATAGACTTTGAAAATTGAGAAAGGTTTCTGAAAAATATTTTTGTATAATGGTTAAAACTAATAGCTGCGTGGAAAGTGTTAATATGTTTGAACAGTCGTAATGCGCTTGAGGGATGCGATGAGGCTATAGCGAGTTGAATGACCGACTTTTACAGTTTGATTATCGTAGCATTTCCACAAATCATCTTTAAAGAACAAATGATAGGCAATCTGTAATCATGGCGTATCGTCATTAATTTTGGACCAGTTTGACGCCTTTACAGTTAAAACATGTGAATATCAAAATGGTAAAAATTATTTGGTTAAAAAAAAGGAGTTTGTAATAAAGCTTATGTATATGTATCACATATCACCTTGACATATCAAAGTGGGTGAGGGGAATTGGGACGTTGATAATAGTAAGCAAATATGGTATAATTCAACAGAAATGACAATATTTTAAATCAATCAAATCAAACGTTAACACAATTCTTCCCTATGACTCATCTGGGGGTGGGGGGGGGGGGGGGGTTACTTAGTGGATATGAGGTTACGGGGCCGGGGATGTGCCACCAAATAGCCTAGAAATAGGGTCCCATTTTTCACCCTCTGGTAACCGGATGACCCCTTTTCAAAGCCATTTTTGGTAAATATATGGGTCTCAAATCCTTAATTTTGCTCTTTTTCGGCAACATTTTAGCAAAATCTGTCAAATTTAAAGGAAAATTATGGGTTTCTGGGAAACATACGGGTCCATTTCCCCTGAAAATTGGTAACCGGGGACTCATTGGCGATTTACATTACAAAATGTGGAAAATGTGTGTCTCTGAATGTATTGTATAGTAATGTGTTGATTGATTTTTACAGAAATACCATGCAATCACACTATAATGCTATTGTAATGTGACACCATATGTTCTTTGGATGTATGCAATATGGGCCATTCCATTTGAAATCCATACACACCCTATGGAAGACATTACCCTATAATCTTCTACACAGGGAGTATGAATTTCAAATGGAGTTGCTTGCATGGGTGACTTCATTTGAGATTCACACTCCCTGTGGAAAGATTACAGTAATATGTTCCATAAGGGGGTATATGGATTTCAGATGTAATAGCCCAAGAAATCAGATTAAGCGCAATTTTTTTGTCGGATAATGAAACTGATTTTTTACAAATGATTTATTAAGAAATTTACGTAAAAAAAGTCAAATTGCGAAGTAATATCATGCACATGTATTTAAATTTAGTTGAACTAAGTATCATGTCGTAAAATTCACCAGTTTTACAGTACTTTAATTAACTATGTTGTATTGTAGAATGAATTTTGTAAGATATAGTATACTGCATTTATGAAGTAGCGCGGTTATTGACCATGTGCGGACAGACTCGGTACCCGATGATTAATGTCCCATGTATTCGGCATTCAGAGTGGTCAATTAGATGTCCGTCTGTTTGCGTTGCCGATGGCGTATTATTACGCATGTTATTGATTGTTGATGAAAGCCCAACACTGACATTCTTGTGGACATAATTTTGATTGTATTGTAATTTTAATTGTATTTGTGGTGTTCAGTTTTTTTTATGAATTTAGATCAAATTATAATTATAACACCACATAATTATTGGATACATTTTTTTAATGTATGTGCCAAATTGTTGGCACCATGCCAATTGAAATAAAATCAGGTGTTAATGATTAAAATAGATATTGCATTTTTACGGTAAGCCTCAAGTACGAAATTGAATTCATACAGAACTGCATGAATATATCAATGAAGAACGTAAGACAAGTCTTGTATATGGGTATGTATTTATGTTTCATATATTTATGCATTACCTTTTAGTCATTAAACAAGTTAAGCTTATTACTTGCAGGCTGGAATGAGATCATGTACAATCACCAAAGTATAATATAGATGGTCAGCCTATGATTCACTTCTTTTTGCATCAAAATCTCTCTAAATTCATATATATACTGCAGATGCTAAATTGAACCGTTTCCTAGTAAATCATTGTGTAGGCCTATTTTTACAACAGCACAGATTACCGAAAAATTAGCAATTTTTCACTGAAACAAAACCCCCTCAAATAAACGCCACCCTTTTCAAAAGCAATACCTGCAGTGCCTTTATTATTAGAGAGAACGCGGCAGTTCAATAAAGGCCCCTCATGACTGTATTATTGGTATACTGTAAAAGTGGAAATATTTGCGCTACATTTATTTTTGCGCTTTTTCGCGCTTGACGCAGCTACCGTGAAAATAATAATACACAAATATATTTCTTTTGCGTAAAAAAATAGGTCTATGTGATGAAGCTACAATTCGCGCATTTAAAAACGAGCCAAACAGTTCCAAATCGGCAAAGCACGGAAAATTAATCGCGCGAAAATTACCACTTTTACAGTACCATTGAGACAGACAGGCTATCATCTCCACGACGTACATATCTCCTTCAAAGGACAACATATTTTAAAGATCCGTTTGACTTGTGATGATTGTCATCGCATCCTCTGACGACAAAATGTCACTCAGTATCCTCAGGCTGTTGGTAGGGTTCACTATCCTACCAGGAACGGTATATATTACTGGAAAAACATGAAATTTTCATTTGTATGGACATTTCGCAAAATTTGTGACTAGCAAGTATTCTTGAACATTTCATATCTGCTTATTTTGTACATACTGTAAAAGTGGAAATTTCCGCACGTGGAAATGTTTGCGCTTCGCACATTTTAAACAAGTTTGCGTGTTTTTATTTTCGCGATTTTGAGCTTCCTTACAGAGACCTACATACAAAAGGAATATATTCGCGCGTTTTAATTTTCGTGCTTGCTGATCTTAGCGTGAAAAGCGCAAAAATAAATGTAGCGCGAACATTTCAACTTTTACAGTATAAGCTATTGAAAGTACTGTAAAACCACTTAATTTAGCGAGGGATTTAAATTCGCGAATTTTGCGAGGGGTGCAGATTCGCGAAATTAAATGCCCGTAAAAATAGAAGTAATTTTAAATTCGCGAAAATAACTTGTGAAAATTATGATGCAAACATTGTTCAATGTGCATGGCAATTAAACATACAGAGATGATGAGGTTATTTTGGCAGGATTTTATTTTCAGGAATGACAGGTATTGACTTGGGATTATAAAAACAATGAACCAATTGCGTAGAAATGATGACAGGTCTTTCCATATGACAAGAATTAACAACAAAATGAACCTTGTATTACTGTAAAAGCTGAAACATTCGTGGTGGCTTTATTTTTGAGCTTTTCGCGCAAATTCTTTTTCCTCAAAAATTATAACACGCAAAAATATTGTTTTCAACATTCATGCAACATTCATGCAGTGCATCCAGATGGTTGCCTTCACACAAAAAATTCGTGAAATGTCTTCGTTTTAAAAATCCGCAAAAATATGTGTACACGAAAATATCAGCTTTTACAGTATATAATAAAGTGAAACTTATCCCAATTGAAAGTGGGGGATGAAAAAGGGGTGGGAGAATTGGAGATATAATATATAATACTTGCATTATAATTTTATTTATAATGGTGTTCATTCAACAGCATTGTCTGTCTCCCCTCACGCTAAAAATATATATATATAAATAAAATATTTAAAAAATAAATGAAAAATAAAATAAAATAAATAATACCTTTTTTCAAACGAAAATGCATATTTATGCTAGTGTAATTTTGGAATTAGCTGTTTTGAGTTTTGGGTTTTGGGGTATACTCTTGTACCAACAGACAAAAAATGGGTAACTACTAGTATCAGATTGCTCTTATTTTTAATAAAATATAGAAATGTCAATAATGACGTCATATTGCTACTCAATGTAATATTATCTATATGTGGCCCAAATAAAATCTGTCGCCATAGCAACATAATAGATTCAGTTGTAAAATGTAATAGCCACATAATATGATTTGAATATTTGTAATTATATGCTGCATGCATTTGTATTTAGCATATTGCAATGAGATTAACAAATATTATTACATGTTTTTGTTGTTGTTTGAAATCATCACATGTACAAATATTATTTGATTAAAAAAACACCTGATAGAGCGCATGTCCATCATTAAACTGGTGTATTTTGGTTAAATAATGGGAATACTGGACAAACCAGGAGTGTACACAATAAACGTATCTTTGTCAGTGGTAAGCAGGGGTGTATGTACGGGGGCGGTGTAGGTTTACACGTAGCCTATGTTCAGGTTTTGTTGAGTATGAAAATGTTGTCAAAATCAAATTATGTATGTGTGTCCTCTACCAGTAGATTCAAGTAATAAACCCCAAATCTGTATTAACATTGTGCCATATGGCTTGTAAAGAAAGGGAAAACAATCTAATGTTTTGAATTTTTCTAATTGTTTCTGTTGTTTGATTCACAAACAAAAGCATCAACAATGATATGCATGTAGGCCTTATTTTCTTTGAAATTAAATTTGAAATGTACTAAAAAATTAATTTGATAGTTAAATTATATTAGACCAAATGTCTTCTATTTTTAAAAAAAAAAAAAAAAAAATATAATAATCAAAAAAAAAATACCAAAGTCACAAAGCAAACAAAACAGAAACCAGTATGAACAACAGACTCCCCTCCCCATCCCCCAATGCCAGTATAGAGTTGTTTTTTAATCGTCACCAGATTAATGTGTCACTGTTTTGTGAGCAACATGAGCTGCGTTCAGACCTGGCTTTTAACTCGAGTTAAATATTTTATGACCCGTGATAAAATACCTGAAATATTTTCGCTAACTCGACCGATTGTCCACACACAGGCAACACGTAGTTATCACGACCAAATTAACCCGTCGAATTTAACCCGACCGCCTGCCCCTGGAGTTAGGTTCCGGATGTTAAAAAATAGGTGGTGGTGCACATGTTACTACATCTATTGATGTTTTGTAATGTTTGTATCATTAGACATAATGGAAACTCACTATTATTTCCGACATGTTTGGCTCACTTAAACCAAAGCATGCGCAATTCTAAGAAAAGTGAGACGAGTGGGTATTAAAATGTTTAAAATACCAATGTTTAAAGTAAAAAGTGAGCTAGGAGTCAATCATAAGAGAAGTATTTGTTCGTTTAAGACATACATTAGGAATTTCAATTAGAAATTCATGAGCCCGGTTTATGAGGCTTACTGTTGAAAGATAGTTAATGTATAAGAAGAGATAGTAGCACGACCGTTATTTTGGTATGCTATTATATGTGTAATATAATTATACATGCGTGGCCTATATACAAACAAGGATAACAAGCTATGCGTAAAAACAACGCAGTATTCAGCAGCAGGTCAATTTTATTGGCGAAAGGTCACATTTACCTCGAGCTATCGAACGGCGCTGTCCAGACAGTACGTTAACTCGAGTCAACTGGTCGAGATAAGACTTTACCTCTGACTTTTGTCAGAGGTAAATTGGTCGAGTTAAGGTCGAGTTAAGGTTGAGGTTAAGTTAACTCGACTCTTGTCCACACGGGCACTAACTCGACCATTTTCACGAATTTACCTCGACTCGACCTTAACTCAACCTTTAGCTCGAGTTAAATAGCCATGTCTGAACGTGCCTATTATGTAGCAACTAATTATGTTTGGAGACAACAAATTAGTGTCAAATCTGTCAAACACTAAAAGTATTCCCTGTGGATATTATGCATGCATTTAATCTATAGAATATAGATTTAATCTATGAATATAGATATCTATTAAATAGATTTTTGATATACACCTATAATAGAAGTGATATTGAACTTGTCACAGGAAACCCCGCTGGAGGTATAAGACTAATTTACTAATATTATAATAGGAGGTATGAATTGAATAGAGTAATTGAAAGTGGGATTTTTTGTGACATGTTAATTGTTCACCCTTTTCGCAAAACGTTGATAAAGGAAAACAAGGGAATATGTTTCTGAAAAGAAAAGGTTCTTAATGTAAAGGAATGTAAAATTGCAAATTCATTCATTTAAATTGTTAGAGTTTGTCAATAAGTGAAAATATTGATTGTGAAAACAATTTTCACATGATATCTTTTACAGTGTTGCTTTGCTTAATATTTTCACAGTCATTTTATTATTGCTTCTGTGAAAATGGAAATATCTGCGAAACAATTAATGTTCATGCTGGCTATGTACAAATGTGGTAACAAAGAAACAAATAATAAAATATATATTTTAAAAAGTTGTGTAGGTTTGTACGTTTGTCTAATTTCCATTGGCATAATCAATTAAGCCGCACTAGTTAAAATTGTTTCAACATTAGGATATTAGACAAACGCCAATGTATGTTTGAAGCTCTTCAAGTGTACTACCCATGTGCCAAGTCACATCCAGTGTTGCCAACCATTTGAGGGGCCAAAGCGCGGCGCAAGCGCCGCTCAAACCGCGGCCCACGACCAAAAGTAGCCCAATTTTTCAAAGCGCCGAGTTGCCCCCAAATACACCCAATTTTGGTAAAGTTAGCCCAATTTGTCCTAATTTCCTTTAAAAACACCCAATTGGGCGAAAATGTGTTTGCTAACGTTATTTATGACTGCACAAACGTGACCGTGACAATCAAGGCAGGACTGAAGAAAAATTGCCTTTTTTATTGGATTCTTAAAAATTAATCAAATATTGAGAAGGCCTACAACTAATTTTGTATTTTAAAATTATGTTATTTTGTGTCGGGATCTGGGACAATGACTCTTTGCTATCATTTTTATTATCATATAAATATTACATTCCAAATTACCTGGCGATACAATTTCTAAATGACTTCAAAATCATGGTTTTAGAGAGAAAATAAACTGTTGGGTTATCCCGACACTATATTTTTACTCCAAACAACCCGACAGTTTATACTTTCACTCTAATAATTTCACTCTAAAACTATGGTTTTGAGGTAATTATGAATCGTATCACTCTGTAACTCAGAATATATTTATGATCAAAATATTGAGAAGGCCTACAACTAATTTTGTATTTTAAATGGTGTTATTTTGTGTTGGTATCTGGGACAATATGACTCATTGCTTTTCTTAATTATCATATAAATATTAGCATAATTTAAAACCTTGCATGATTCTATTTTTATCATGTAAATTTTTGTATTATATCTACCTTTATATTTGAAAATATTGTGTAATATGTTTAAGGACGCATCAGTCAATTACAGGTAGGTGTTCTGATTGCTAGCCCGATTTTCAACTTGATGTAAAAGTCATAATTAATAATTTACCGTGATAATTTATTAATATTATTTAATCGTATAATGCAAAAGAAGGAAATAGGCCTATACATCCATGCAAGTACATTTTTATTATCCCACTACCATTCTATCTATGCCTTGTTCTTCTCGGTTAGTCTTCTTAAGTGCCGGAGACATCCGGTGCTTTATCTATCAAGAACAAAGCCGTGAAAGAAGCGTTGTGTACTTGAGATCGCCGTGAGATCGATTAGTTTAATAACAATACACATGGGGCACAAACGGGAGACTTTCTATTCACTGATGCGCCTGGATGATCACTTCATACACCCTTCAGTTGTGGAGGTA
Source organism: Ophiura sarsii (assembly GCA_035610835.1). Taxonomy (NCBI): domain Eukaryota; kingdom Metazoa; phylum Echinodermata; class Ophiuroidea; order Amphilepidida; family Ophiuridae; genus Ophiura; species Ophiura sarsii. The sequence continues at coordinate 44,463,433 of CM069448.1, forward strand.
CTACTGAAGCTGTGACAAACATCCTCTTAGTCTATTGAAATTAATATTGACCATTTAATTAGTAAGAATGGGGATGCTCTTGGTCTTTTGAAATTGAGGAGACTACATGTAGCTGTGAAAAAAATCCTATTGAGCTCTCTTGGTCTATTGAAATAAATATTGACCGTGTAATTTAGTATGAATGGAGGATATTACCTGCTTGATTATGTGCCGCGGCCAAATTTTCTGAAAGTAGCCCAATTTTTAGCAAACCGCGGCACACCTTTTCAACCCGCGGCGCACTAGTCAAAAGTAGCCCAATTGCGCGGCCAAACCGCGGTGTTGGCAACACTGGTCACATCATCATAGCTCATCTCATCTATCCACAATCTTTGCTTTGCATATGTTATGCATTCATAATTATACATAATTAGGGAATTACCTGGCAACTAGAGTTGAAAAAATAAAGAAAATAAAAAGAAAGTTGTTGCCAAAGTTGTTGATTTTATGCCACTTTAACCTAAATATCTAGGCAACCAAATGTCCGATTGAAATTAAAAAAAATTCAGTTCCAGAATCGTCAGACCAAGGGCTAAAGGAAATCTAAATTTTTGACTCGGCCAATAGAGCCACCGTAAGTAACGGATCGCTGTTCATGGCAAAAATATGAAGATATAGGTAAATTCCACAATATCGGGCACACAAACTGAAGTACTTTGTCGGTTCAGTTTGTCTATGATCAAGAAACATGAATATTATATATGATGCGTTGAAGTATACCAGAAATTTAGCTGCACTTTCTGTAATCTTAATCTGCAATCCGGAAGCTCATCAAGTGATAATTGTAAATAATTTACAGCATCACTCGTGACGTTCGTTTAAAAGCTAAAATGTCATGTGATGTGCTTCACATTTGCGAGCGTGTATGTGTACATTAAATTATTGGAGTAACAGATACAGCTGGTTCGGTGGAGAGGGGAGAGTGGGGGGGGGGGGGTGACTTGGCTATTAAATTGAACCACCCATGTGTACGAAAATGGAAATTGTGGGTGGTTTATAAAACCATGATGCAGGTTGGTGACGAAGGAATCAAAATCACCAATTTCCCAATCTGAATCAGTGTTAAGGATAATTTGAGCAAATCACTTAAAAGCCTTGAATTCGGGACATAAAATTGAATCAGTACTAAAATAAATACACTAAAAAATGAAAAAATAAAAAATTCAATCACAGTTTAAAGTTTGTGTAATTCTAAATGAAAGTAAACACAATTTTAAGGGCATATCTCAGTTAAGGATTTGATTTGCATAGCGAATCCTTGTCAAAACGTCACTTTTGTCTGAGTTACATTCCTCCAGACGCTTACAACTTTCATCAATGATTGCTTCCCTCTCCTGGGTTACATACATCTAATACTAATAGTTACATACATCTAATACTAATAGTTACAAGGTATTTTGGTGTCTAGCGACCAAGCAATTTACAAGATGTACATACAGATTATTTCACCCTTCACATTTACAACCATCACCCAGAAGACGTCAGGAGGTCATTCTTAAAACAACTGCAAAATGTCTGCAGCTTTACCTTAACACTTTCCATGCGGCAAGCGTCTGTAGACGACATTCCAACATTTCACAAAATGTTTAAAAAATGACATTTTGTATTGGATTCCAATGACCATGAGAAATGTATTAAAAGAAGTACACACATGCCTAGTCTGGTTCAGTTATCCTTGAGGTAGACTTTGAACATTGGGAAAGGTTTTTGAAAATCTGTTTTGTATGGCAAAACTAATAGCCACATGGAAAGTGTTAAGTGAATATGTTTGTATTAAATTAATTTTCACACTTAGAATGAAAAATTGAATTAAAAAACATTGTATGCGTTATTTAAAACAGAGGTTTACTCTCGGCCAAGAGCAAGCCGTTTCTACGCGTACGTTTCTCTGTACGTTGACAATATGAGAAATGAATTATATCCATAAGAAATTAGATACTCTACCTCTTCAGAGTTGCACTATAAAAGTGGACATTTTTGTGGTATATTTATTTTTGCACTTTCGGCCTTCGAAGCATCTACTGTGAAAATTATAACACATGAATATACTTCTTTAGTGTATAGGTCTATGTGATGAAGCTACAGATCGCAAATTTAAAAACATGTAGAACAGTTCGCAAAGCGCAAATAATTAATTGTGTGAAAATTACCACTTAGTTAGTAGTTGGAACCAACTGAGTTGAATGCTGCTAGTATAGAGAGAAATGAAGTTAACCCATTTCATACACGGCAATGGCACGTAGCCTATGCATGTAAATCAATTAAGTTTGTCTTAAGAATGCTTCAGTACTAATTACATTTGCTCTTGTTCTCTTGTAGTCAAACGTAAAGTGGAAATGTTTGCGCTACATTTATTTTTGCGCTTTTCGCACTAAAATCAGCAAGCGCAAAATTAAAATGTGCAAATATCATCATTTTTTATGTAGGTCTATGTAAGGAAGCTCAAAATTGTGAAAATAAAAACAAGTAAAATTGTTCAAAATGTGCAAAGCGCAAAAATGTCACTCGCGAAAATTTCCACTTTGATGTTATATGGAACTTTTGGTTTCTAAATCACAACCGGTTATGAAATGATAAAGATTGAAGAAGACCCGCTATATTAACCATGATGGAAAGCAGTTTAGGCAATATAGTTGAACAAAAAATCCTAATAAATTGTTAACTAATTGCGGTTTAGATCATTGACATGCTTGGGATAAGTTCCTGTCAACCTATTTATATCGTAAGGAGTGATATACATATGCAGGCCAGTTGATCGGCCGTAGGGGTCCGTGAACTCTTGTATTACACGGTTAATTAATGTACAAGTATCGGTGTACATGTATATTAGTGTCATTTTATATAGACTTGTATAACGCATGAGTACTATTAGTGTAAATTAGAAAATAGCATGGGTTTGAAATAATACTAGGTTTTATATATTTCAGGTTTAACTACATGTATAGGCATGGGTGTAGGAGGCAGGGGACAATACTGAAAAACTTTGAGGGGGTCCATTTAGCGGTTTAAAACAGTGACCATCATTTTATGGTTCTTTAACCTTAAAAACTAGCTGATTTGACTATTAATTTCTCATTTATTTCGCAAAATTACCTGGTACTCTCCTCAATTATGTTGTACAGCAAAATGATAAATGGCTACTACAATTTTTTGTTAAAAAAAGTGACTTTCTATCTGGAAAATAAAAGAGTCCATTCTGATGGATATATTTTTTAAACACATCGGTAAAAACAATACACACTTTTTCAAATTCATCTAGGTTGTTGCTAAACAACTTTAGGATTCATAACATGCATACACGTGCCGTGCCACTGGGTAAAACATTCACTCAACTATTTCTATATCCGCCAAATTCCCACATTTGTATTACGTTTAGGAAACGGACGTGTCAAAACGAGCATGTCTTCTTGGTATGCCTGTGATAGTATAACCAGCATTCTTACACTTAACATTGCCTGCAGGTGAAACATATTTGATAACAATTTGTGAATCTGGAAGTATTCTCATGAGGACACATGATGGAGGCATCAATAAAGGTATTTGATGCAAAGTGGGGAATGGTGGTTATCATCTGTAACAAATCTGGTATTGTGTGATGATTTTCATTGTATACATCAATATACTTTAAATCAGTTGAATTTCATGGCAACTTAATTTAGAGAATTAGCATTTATTCAACTTTTGCGGCAATTAAATGTCACTAATTTATATCATCTTCCTATATATAACCATTATAACTAATATAATTGGCGGCAATTTCAATTTGGCGAATTGGATATCCTTTCAAAATTAGCGAAATTAAAAATTGCTAACGAAATTAAGTTGTTTTTCAGTATTAGCACTTTCAGTATTTTTTTTAGCCTTATCTAGATAAAACAATAAAACATTGTTCATTTCGTTGCTCAGGCTGGAAAAAGGTTATTTTTAGATTTGGCTTTGAAAGAATATCCATTCTGATTGTTGTGTATATCGCAACTTTGTGAATCGAAATCCACCCAGGGAGTGTTCTGCTTGAACAATGGGTGATTTGACAGGGTTTCTCCCTCACCTATAGGAGTCTTGTGTCCGATTATATTTAGCCAGAAAACAAACAAACACCCAAACAGACAAACAAACAAACAAACAAATAAATAAATAGATCAGTTTTCTATTCATCCAGACTGATGACGCAAAAACATCAATATATTGTGACCTCGATTAACCCACGCGCAGACACAAAATAAAACTCACCAAATGTCAACTGACATCATCATGCAATACAAGATTGTAGCCATCACGTAGCCCTTCGGATCCGTGCCAAAACCATCATCATTATCAACTTGTTCCCCTACACCGAATTGATGAGATTTGTTTCAGCACTTACAGATGAGTTCAATTGCCTTCATGTATTGGGTCATTACTCAAGATGTAACACATGTGTATTGTGTGTATATTTACGAGTTCTATCGCCAAGATTGATGTAGCCGAGAATGTGATTACCAAAAACAAAATAAATTAACTTTCTAAAAGTAAAATGTTTGTTAAACCGTAATATAAGATTGACTAAAAGAGAAAAGATTTGAAAATGAAAAAAGTGACATGACTATACAAAAAAATGGAACAGAAAGTGCCTGTGAAACAATTCTTTTTATTGTAAGACTGTAGGATGTATAGATTGTTTTGGTGCAGCCTAGAGTGTGTTTTAACTGGAGCAAATGTAGAGAAAAATATGTCAATGGGGAAGGGGCGCAAGTGGGGAGAGTGACATTGTTTTGAGAGATGGGTTCCATTAAAGGAGGTGTCCTCAGTAAGTACAACATTGTCCATTATCCCGTCCATTATATGATAGAAAAGGAATTATCGAGCCTTAATTGTGTAAATTTTATCGAACAAAACATTAAACTTATCATAAAAAAGGCGTCACGGTTATCGGTGCTCAAATTTGCGTAAATGTATTGTATAACTTTGACTTCATTGATACGGGGCTTTAAATCACCGTGAATTTTTAAAAATTGTATGTTGAGAGATGGCAGTGTTTATTCGTTTTATGATAAATATGGGGTACTTAGGGGATATGAGGTTATGGGGGTGTTCCACCAAATAGGGTCCCATTTTTCACCCTCTGGTAAATGGATGACCCCTTTTCAAAGCCAATTTTGATAAATTTATTGATCTAAAATCCTTTATTTGGCTGTTTTTCGCCGAAATGCTAGCAAAATCTGTCAAATATATAGGAAAATGATGGGTTTCTTGTAAACAAATGGGTACATTTCCCCCACGAAAATTGGTAACATCCCTACCAAAGAAATATCCGAGTACCCCCCCCCCCCCCCCCCCCTTACCCTCACAATTGTGATGCGATCAAGAGGTACGAGTCGGATGTCGACCCTGGTCGAAAATGAGTTTTTAATACAGTTTTAAAGAAGACACCTAGAGCTTTCAGAAACTGAAAACTCCATGTCGATACGACATTTTGTTCCAAAGTTATGTCAAATTGTATACATGAATTTCCATCAAAACTTATGTAAGCCGCCATTTTGAATTGGCCATATCTCAATTTGGGATTCCCCGACATCCGACGCATTCCTCTTGATCGCGTCACAATTTTCTTTAAATTTAAACACTGTATAGAATAGTATACTGATTCGGGGCAGGGGAGGGAGGGGGGGGGGGGATATTAGCTCTGATCAGGGAGTTCATGTCCTCACTGCCCCCAGCTACATGTATTAGTGTCAGTAGGACCCTCTGATATTTAAGATTTCAGTGAAAAAAAATAAAGCGTATTTGACCATAGAAAAATAAAATGGGTGTTGACCATTGACATTAATTCATAGACCTTGTATATCCTAATTTGATTATTTTACAACTTCCGGGAATGACCATTATTGTTTTATATTTTGACTCTCGCCCAAGTATCAAGTTCATTTATGGATGTTATGTTAGTGGTATGCTGTTGATGACAATTGACAACAAATACTCTGATTTAAATTGGTTAATTACTATTTAGTTTTTATTGGATCTTTTATGAGATTGGTACTTTTGATGAACCCAGTGGCAAGTTCAAGGCTCTGTTGTTGTGGATGCTGCTGGATGGTCTATGTAGCATGTACATGACAGTTATCATCAAGGGAAGGGTGCTCACATGTGTAAGATAAGGTGGGTTGCTACTCTACTGCAGGCCTCAAATTAAGAAATGAAAAGAAATGAAAAGGGCAAGCAATTTAAGGCAATTTGAAAGGGGCACCAAGGCAATTAGGTACTTTTGAATGGAGTGAAAATAGCCAGAAATGGAGGGCATCTAGGCAACTAGTGAAAGCAATTGCCTTCAATGCCTTCGATTAATTTGAGGCCTGCTCTACTGGGTGCGTTCTGGCGAATTGCAAAAAAATAAAATAATAATTCATCCGATTATTAAAGAAAATTCTTAGGTTGGGAAGCTTTATGGTATCGAAACTCCCTGCCAAAAGGTTATTCATTACCCTTCCCAGGGAATGGCTCTCATATTCTCATCCATAATGCAGCTGCATTGCACTTATTGTATACTATCTGCCTTCCAATATGGGGGGGGGGGGGGGGGGGGGGGTACAGGGATGCAAGACTTCCGGAAATATCTGGATTTCTGGAAATGAGACCATTAAGATAAATCTGGATTTATGGAAGAAAATAAAAGAAGAACATTTTTTTTTTTTAATTTGTCATTTTTTTTGCATTTCTGGAATCAGATGATGATATTTCAGCATAAAAAGAGGCAAGCATGTTTTTGTTTGTTGTGATACCCTGTAGCCTATTCTCCAGACGAGCCCCCATAAAAGTTTAATGCCGCGTGCAAATGCTCAGGCCGTCTGCTCGCGTAAAAAGTTCAGGATATGGATCAATCACCCACTTGCATCCCTGGAGGTAGGTAGGTGGAGAATTCAACCTAAATTGTCAAAAGGGGGCTAGTAGGAACAACAATGCTATTAAAGGAGGACATGCCTGCCCATCTCCCAATCTCTGTCCTATCGCCCCTCCTCTCCCGAGATTGACGCCTATGCATAGAGAGCTCTATCATAAAAGAACATAAGGGTATACACAAACAAGCTATTGACATTGTAATGTAAGCATGGTAAGGCATCTATCAACTGAAAGTTCCTCATGTGCTTAAAAATGTCCTAGTAAGGCTATAGTAAAAAATATTTTGTCTCAAAGCTCCCGGGCGCTTTTTTTCTTCTTTTCTTTTTCTCTTTTTTTCCAAAAAAAAAATCCCAAAGTTTCACAGATTTTTTTAGATTTTCAATCATCACAAAAGGTCACTTTTACAAGGATTTCAATATTTTATATTTAAAACAAAACAAAAAATAAATAAAAAAACACCGCATTCCGCATTAGGTTTTGAAAAACTGAAGAGCTTTGAGACAATGGATTTTTTAAATATAGCCTAACATGTGATAATATTTGTTTAAAAATTACATGACATTTTGATAGCTGTGCCTCCAAGGGAAGTGAGAAAAACTCGCTTTGTCTTTCAGGAAGCTTCGTGTATGTTACTACAGTACGCGGAATATTTGACACAAATATGATGGTCCCATAAATCACAGAGTAACTCTATCCTAATTGCTCATAAAATGTCCATTAAGATAAACATAGAAACTTTAGGAGGAGGAATCGTGTTTAACATTAATGTCAAATCTATTTCAATATGTCAAGATCCATAAATATATTTGCATTGGATCATTTGAACCCTGTCGCATATGCTAAACATGTGTGTTGTGATAATCAAAATAAGTTTTTATTTTCTTCTTTTCGGTTTGGTGTGAAAAAAATGTTTTTCTGAATTGTCTTCAACTGTCACTGCTTCATCTAAGTACTACAATACAGGTTTTTAATTTGACAAATTATTTAATTCCTTGAAGACATCGATCTTTCAAGACAAATAACATTCTTCAGTAAAGTGATAATTTCTTCCCATTGACATTCAATTCATATGCATACCGTGTGTAATGTGATAATTGAAATAAGGTATATAACTGCCATAGTTGGGATTTTATTTCTTAGTTTGGTGTGAAATAATGTCTTACCCCCTTATTTTACCATCAAACAAAATATCATTTTAGACCAAGTGTTCAAAACCTTGGAGACATTTTGTCAGAGTAAAAAGCATTCCTGTTTTTTTTTGATGAAGTGATAATTTCCTTTCCTTGACTTTCACATGTCTGGGTCATGGACAACAGAATACTTTTATTATCAATTATTAAAACATTGTTCAAATATTTGAAAGTCATTGAGTTTTTATCTTGAGATTAATCAACTTTTGTATCATTTCAATCTTATCAATTCAGTCTCCCCCCCCCTCCCCTCCCCTCCCCTCCCCTCCCCTCCATTTTGATTTTAAAAAGATAATTTTACAATATAATAAGCGCCCACCCAAAATGACTTTGGTACATGTATACTAGGGAGAACAGAGAATACGGTAATAGTCAATGAGAATTAAGTGTGAGAAATAAATTTCAACATTTTTTTCTGGAACATTCTGCTAACAGATGGTTTATAACCAAACAAACCATATCATATATTTATTTTTTCCCGATACTATTTCGCTTTCATAACGCCCTCACAAAATTCATACGATATCCAAACATGCAATTGTATATTGTTGTAAAAGTAACAGCATATGCTGAGGCACCTGTGTGAATTTGATTGGTATAAGATAAAGTCGCCCACCATACACAGCATGAGATGAAACAGAAATTGTTCAAATTTAGGTATACAACAAAGAATAAAGTTTTAGGGGTGAATAGACTTTTTTTGCCTGGCAATTGTTTCTGTTTTGATTTAGTTTTCAAAAATAAAAAATAAATAAATATAAAAGCATGTTATTCAAAAATCATACATTTTTGAGGAACATAGGATCAATGAATAGCATTTTGGGAACAGCTCCCAAAATAGGTTCTTTTATTAAAACAGGCATAATTCTTGAAAGGAAGGTTCAATTTTGGTGATTCTTTCTTTCTCATATTAAAGCGGAAGAATATGCTCTTTAAATATGTGCTTCATTGATTTTTTAAATTTGTTTGGTTTTTTTTAAACAAATATTAATTCCTGTACAATTTCTTTTTGACCTGCACTATAGGAGAACAGAGGTTTTTTTTTATCACCTTATCCTACATCTAATCATCCCCACCCCTACCCCACCAAATCCATTCATTGACCATAATTTGTCGTGACTTCTTACATAATTGATGCATATTTGTATTCATCTTTAAAGGGGCACTGAGAGATAAGTATTGGAGTGCGCCCTCAATTTTCTTGGAAATCAGTTTGTGTGCATACTGAGGCATACAAATGTACTAACTACCATCTGAAACCGTTTACTCTAATTCGCTATCTATCGTGTAAAATTTCATGATTTGGTCATTTCGATGTACATCACATCAAAATTATCAGTACCACTCACCACATAAATTGCTCCAACAAATTTCTATCTAGCGCCATCAGGGTTCTACATACCTTATATTGAAACAATCATTTTTTCCCAATTAATTTTTTCTCAGCAATCTCTCGGTGCCCCTTTAATATTTCATGACCATCAATTATGAGTTGTTGTCATTGTTTTAACCATACGTGTATAGAATTGATTGATTCCCAGAATCAATTTCTATATGATATTGATTAATTTCAAATGATTTATCATCTACATCACCATAAAGATAGTCATACGTCATATTACAATTTAAAATTATGGTATTTGTAGCTTGAAATGTAAAAAAAGAGTGACATTCATCAACCTTATATGGTAGCACACAAGTGGGGCATGGGTTATTTAATTTGTCTCATTCCTATTAGGTTTATTACTACAATTTTATTCTCAGAGATCTGTTGGATAAATGTATTAAGAAACATTGTCCTCGAAGTAAAGAACGAAAAAGATTTAACTCTTAAGAAGGTTTCTCTTGGCAATTTTGGGTAAAACATTGCAATCTATTTTTGTTCCATCCTTCGCCTGCTTTGTTGACAAATACAATTATTACAGAAATCTTGATATTAGGTGGTTTTTTTTGAAATTGCATAAAAATAGAGCTATTTTGGTAATGAAAAATAATCATAGCTTTGGCACCAGCAACTGTCACTCTGTGTGGACATTCACATACATTTGGGGAAATAGCTATGCAATCGCATTTTTTTTTTAAATAATCAAAAAATAGCTATGCCTATAAATGTGGAAATTCTTTTTTTATTGTGTTTTTGGCCCACTATTGTTTTTCCCCTTTCGGAGCCAATTTTTCCCCAATTTAATCGGACAACTAAAAAAAACCCACAAAAACAAAACAAAATTGGGGCTCATCGCGTAGGGTTATGCGACAATAGTGACTCCACATACTTTATGATCGCGGGGTATGTGAGACAGATTTTTTCTTCTTGGTCTAAGAACTAATAATATAAAGGCATGTGTGTTTATTTATTCTGTTGTACTTGAGTGTAGATCCCAATCTGAAGCGGATGGCAATTAATTGGAACATGAGCAACGTAAGCGACAGAAATTGATCTTTGTTGGAAAGTGATCTATTCTAAAGAAAATCTCTTAAATCCATGGTTTTAAAGAGTCAGTCAAAATCAGTGCACTGCTGGCATGAAATCTTTGCGAGCAAATATTTCACAAATCGTGCAAGTTACTGGTTCACCGTCTGTCTCTCCAAGATGTGTTTTGAGGAAATGCAACGCATCATTTCATGGAATGATATAATAGACACGGATTCATTGAAATTTGAAATTTGGAGTGAAAAAAATCTCTCTCAATGGCTTTATATTGCTTAATAAATGCCGGGTTATGGCTTTGAATATCATCTCCATTGCTTGTGTAGAAAATATGCGGCAAGCAGACTATCATTGATATTGAACATTGACTTGTTTATTTGAATTTACATTGAGTGCAGACTTCGTGTATAGCTTATAGTTTAATCAGTTCCAAATTGGCGAGAAATATTTGTTTTTTATCTCTCCGCTCGCAAAAATATCCCAAGCGTAAATGCGCGATTATGGGCACACACACTCGGTTTTAACCGCATGTACGCGACATGCATATGATGCACTGTATGCTTTCATGTGCACCCGCGTCCTTCTGTATACATTCGCTGCTGTAAGTAGGCTTCGCCAATTTTGAACTGATCAAACTATAGCTAGCTATGGAACAAGAGGAAGGATATGAGATATCTTTGGGGTTCATGCTGTAATATGGGATAAAGACACAGCCAAACTGAATGACATTTGGGAAGGATATGGGATATCTTGTGGGAGAATTCATTGTCTAACCCTAACTCCCCAGACGTGGTTTTGGGGAGTCAACTGCTGTAGACGTGGGCATTTTCACGCTACATTAATTGTTATGCTTTTCGCGCTCCAGCAGCTACAGGGTGACCCAGAAAATGTTGAACCCAAAATAAATAAATATGGCATTCTGTTTTCAACAGTTATGTAAACAATTTATTCAGCTTTCTGGAGAACTTTAGATCATGTAAATTGGCCTTACCAAACTAAAGATACACTTGATTGTGTGACAGGGGGTGTTTTTGCCCTTTTGTAAAAGTGAAAAAATTGTAACTTGGTTCAGATATGAAACTTAATTCTGTTCTAAGTACGGTGAGTTAAGTAATCTTTTCTTTTGATCTGTATTTATCAAATTAACATTTTCAAATGAAGTCAAGCGGAATTCAGTTTTTGTTTTCAAAGTCTCTTATATAATAATAATATTGATTTACATAATAAATGTATATTGATGAGATACTGTGCAGAAATGGTTTCAAACAGGCACTTGTTCTGCTCATGTAGCATGAAACAATTTTTTGCACTTCACTTACACTACAAAACAACACTTCTTACAAAATTACATGTATTTTAAGTTTCGTGTGGCCTATTTTTATGATCTAAAGTTAAATATATGGTACACATAGCTAGTGAACGAGTTATGCAATATTTTGTTATTTTAATGGTAAAAAAAATATATTGAATTTTGTGATTTTTGGGTTCAACATTTTCTGGGTCATCCTGTACTGCGAAAATAAAAACACATGAACATTTTTATTCTGTGTATCAAATAAGTCTATGTAATGAAATTTCAAATTGCGAATTTAAAAACAAGCGAAATGAATGTCGACAAAGCGTGAATATTTAATAGCGTGAAAATTACCACTTTTACAGTATCAAGGGAGAAAAATGGTGGGGTGGGGAGGGGGAATCTACGCATGGTATCGATCCTGGGGCGCCTGCCTGGTAGTCCTGGGGCCTACCTGATGGTATCATGCCACGGAATCAGCTTGGAAAACTTAATTAGTTAGGATTGGCATTCAATTTATATCAATTTTTATGAAATATTAGCGCCTGCAGATTTGACCCTAAGTGTAACCGTGGCAAATGTTGGTCTTCTAAAAGCAGTTTTCAATGATCAGAGACATAAAAGATTGAGAAGTCTTTATAAAGAAACAGAGATTTATATTGTAATTTGTGAGGTAAATGTGAAGTGAAACTTTGTGAGAAATGACACAAATGTTATAAAATATTTCCATTGAACAAGAGGCTTTTTGCATACAGTCATAATTGACACACAATAAAAGAAAACTTCATTTAGACGGTTTTGCACTTAACTGTGAAAGTGGAAATTTTCCAGCTATACAGTCATAATTGACACATAATATGAAAGAAAACTTCATCAAAATAATTAAGACGGTTTTGCACTTAACTGTGAAAGTAGAAATTTTCCAGCTATAGTCATAATTGACACATAATATGAAAGAAAACTTCATTAAGCATTTTTGCACTTAATTGTGTAAAAATGGAAATTTTGGCGATACATTTATTTTGTGATTTTTTCGTTCAAACCAGCTACCGCGAAAATAATAACACACAAATATATTTCTTTTGCGAATAATCTATGCGATGAAGCTACAAATTGAGAACTTAAAAAATGAGCAAAACAGATGAAAATCTGCAAAGTGCGAAAAAATAATCGCGCAAAAATGACCACTTTTTCCAGTATGTGATATAAGGTTGAATGGCATGGCAACTCAACATGGAATACTATTATAGCACTCCATATCTATCGCAAAGTATAAAACCCGCATATCTGGATGAGCCTGTCAGATATGATACAAATAATTCATGGCAATAAATTACGTCTCAATTTATCCCATCGATATCAATCAGGTTAGCGCATTTCCATTTTTATCGCATTCTAAACCCCCGCCGCGTTCCGTCTGTTGATCGTACGTTTACATGGCCGCACTCATTGTAGTGTGTTCACCCATCCACGTGTGATTAAGTATCGCGATTACCTCGGGGCTTGAGTGCATGCACGGGCCAATAATGTCGCCTTACATCATTCAACTTTGCGACGGGCATATAAGATGAGAGCATTCGGTCGCTCTTTCGAGTATGTTGCCATGACGATGAAGGCAGAAGCTAAAAATACTGATCACTTCTGTATCTTTGCATCAAATCTTTTTATAGTTGTGCAGACATCTACTCCAAATAACGCATGGCATACACAGGTTTTCCATACGTATTGTAGGTCACCAAGCGAGCTAATAGTGGAAAGCTAATTGCCAACTCCTCAAGATGAAATCGTGTGAACGAAAAAGTATATATGCATTGCCATGGTAACTCTACTTGTCTGCATCTCTCGCTCTCTGAGGATGTGATTTTTTTATTGAGATGGCCTGATTTTGGAGGAGGAATATTTATCCCTGATTAAATTTACAAGGCGATCCCTGTGAGGAGTGATGAATGTTGTAAATAAATGTCAACATGTACGTACAGGTCAAAGGTGAAACAGGCATGCACATTGTTTATATAAGGTCTCGACAATTTCAATTCTTGTCTATAAGAATATAACCCTTGAAATCTTTTTAAGGATTTAAAGGGTTATATTCTTATCAAATAGACCTAGCTAAGCTGGTTGTTTATAAATCAGACCATTTATGAACAAATGTGAATGACTCAATTTCATGTATGTTGGTTGTTTGCATGAAACTACAATCAAGGACAGACAATTGGTGTTGGGCAATGCACTAATTTTCGTGATAATATTCCACATTTTGTGAGCAATGTTCAAGCGCTGTTTTTGTAATAAACTCTCTTGTAGGGCTTGAACTATTCGCTACCTTATATCACTCCCCACCGCTACCAAACAATGTTGAGGGTCCCAACGAATGTGGTGATGAAATGGTTCTGAGCAACATTTTACAGGTGGGCTTGGGCAATGATTTAAATGAGGGCCTCAAACTCAAAAGAGAACCATCAGTTATTTCTTGGATTGTAGGGTCCGGGGGGGGGGGGGGGGGGGGGGTACTGCCGCTGGCGATTCAAAACCCCTAACCATTTCTAAGGGTGATTTTGGAAAACACGGTACCCATTTCTAAGGATTTTGCTTCATTATAGACCCAATTTTCGCATATTATCAGGAAAATAGACCCATTTGAAAAAGTGACCCCATTATTAGGTATTTTCCAGCACGAATCATACCCCATGTTTAGGGATTTTTTGCAAAAAAAGCGACCCATTAGAGTGGCACATCCACATATACCGTATTAGGCAAGTACCCCCCAGGGATGTAGGTTTTCTTGCAGAGAATTGCCGAACAAATTGCTATATAACTTTGTCATCAATTTGTGATCAATTTTAACGACTTTTAACTGAAAGTCATGATTATTCAACAGAATTTGAACAGTTGTAGCACCAATCAAATAATATTTGGGGGCAAACAGGGGGTAAGAAAAATATGTGGGGGAAAGAGCAAAAATGAGGAGTGTATGGGGCGCAAGATGCTCATGAAACGCGCACAAATGTTGGGTTTTAATGTCGAAATTGCTTAGTGAAATAAGCTTAATTTCAATTTGGTCTGAAATTAAACAAAATTTAAGTTTCTTTTAGGTAATTTTTACCTTAAATTAAAATCATTAATTTTGATTGTTTGGGGAAATGGGATAGGTTTTGAGTTGACTGGGAAGGGGGGGGGGGGGGGGGGGGGGGGCAATGAACCCTGTGGTGCCATTGAATTTGAATGAAAGAAATTATTAACATTACAATGATGATGTTTATAGTAATTGTTTAATTAGTCTCCTTATCCAAGGGCCTTGCACTTACACACTTACCACACACAAAAAACCTGATACTATCGCGTTCAAATGAAAATGCTTTTTATTATGTATGGTTTTATTATGACATGTGATCATTATCCATAAAAGCGTGTGGCAGATGGAAAAACATGGCCGCTGTGCAGTAATAGTCCAATCACAATAGCATCATATAACCACAACATTCTTACCAATTTATCCAATTGAAAGCGCTTATGCTTATAAAATAAACCGATGACTATTATTACATGTACAAACAGTTAAGGTTTAAAATCTTAAGTCATACATTATTTAA
The DNA here is from genome assembly GCA_035610835.1 of Ophiura sarsii. Lineage (NCBI taxonomy): Eukaryota > Metazoa > Echinodermata > Ophiuroidea > Amphilepidida > Ophiuridae > Ophiura > Ophiura sarsii. Next base: position 44,478,847 of record CM069448.1, read on the forward strand.
TATCTGTTCGGTTGCAGAGCGATACAGTGTGTAAATTTATGCAATATTATGCACATTCTTCAGGTCAGCTGTATTAATATTCTCAAAATATCTAGATTGTAAGGTAAATAGTGGGCTTTTTACGATGGGTATTCATAGGTAAACATTTTAACAGGGTCGCTATTGGACATTAGCTCTGACTTCATCGTCAGGAACAAATTATTATAAGCAAAACTTAACCCTGTGAGCACTACCTGCTTCCTTACAGTGTCTCTGATTAGCTCATTGCAGGATATAATGTGATATACCTCCAGGCCCGTAAGCAGGATTTTTTTAGGGGGGGGGGGCACATTTTTTGGAAAAGGTACATTGGAACCCAAAAAATCGTAAAAGGTTGCCCCCAATTTTTTTTAGTCATCTCAGACAATTTTGAGAGGGGGGCGGGGTTAGGACATGTTTTAGTCCAAAACGGCCCGAAAAAATGCTTTACACAATGGTAAATGGGGTGTTTTTTGGAAAATTGGGGTGGGTGGGGGTGTTTTAACAACAAAAAAAAGGTACATTAGTAACAAAAAAAGGTACAGCAGTACACAAAAAAGGTACATTGGTACAAAAGAAAAGGTACATTGGTATAAAAAAAAAGGTACATTGGTACAAAAAAAGGACTTTTTCCAGATTTGGGCCCCCCCTAGTTACGGGCCTGTATACCTCTGTGAGTAACCAATCACAAAAGTCCTTTATATCTCTTTACTAACCATACCACCATTCTTACTATATCTCTGATTGGCTAAATGTATGGTATAACACTCTTTGTAACCAATCAAAATTGTACTTAGATGCCAATATATAGGCAGGTAGTGCTTAGGGAGTTATAGATTAATCACAAGCACAGGGTTTAATTCATACAATCATCAGGGCCGCTTTGGTTAAGGTTCTGCCAGCAAATCAGTGGTTCCGAGAAAAGAATCGGACCTGTTTCCCCCCCTTCTCTCTTTCACAGCCATGGCAACAATATTTATGTAACTCAAAAATGCACCTTTAATGGTGTTTTGAGAGCCTCCTGGTATAGAGAGATAGACCTATATTATGTTGAATGACAATACAATTACTCGTCTCTCGTTTCATTCTAATCGTACAAATGGACCAGGATCGTATCTGTGGAATCTGTCAACGGTGACATTGGCATAAAGGGAGAACGGAGAATACGGTAATAGTCAATGAGAATAAAGTGTGAGAAATAGATGTCAACATTTTTTTCTCTGGAACATTCTGCTAACAGATGTTTTTACCCAAACAAACCAAATCATATATTTATTTTTTCCCCGGTACTATTTCACTTTCATAACGCCCTCACAAAATTCATACGATATCCAAACACGCAATTGTATATTGTTGTAAAAGTAACAGCATATGCTGAGGCACCTGTGTGAATTTGATTGGTCTAAGATAAAGTCACCCACAATACACAGCGTGAGATGTAACTGAAATTGTTCAAATTTAGGTATACAACAAAGAATAGAGTTTTAGGGGGTGAATAGACTTTTCTTGCAGGGGCAATTGGCCTGGCAATTGTTTCTGTTTTGTTTTAGTTTTGAAGAATAAAATAAAATAAAATAAAATAAAATAAAATAAAAGCATGGTATTTAAAAATCACACATTTTTGAGGAACGAATCTTTAAACAAAACAAAACAAAACAATGAATAGCATTTTGTGGACAGCTGCCAAACGGGTTCTTTAATTAAACAGGCATAATTCTTGTAAAGGAAGGCTCAATTTAGGTGATTCTTTCTTTCTTATGAGCAGAAGAATATGCTCTTTAAATATGTGCTTCATTGATTTGTTTAATTTGTTTGGTCTTTTTTTAAACAAATATTAATTCTTGTACAATTTCTTTTTGACTCGCACTGTAGAAGAACAGAGGTTCCCCACCCCTACCCCACCCAATCAATTCTTTGACCATATTGTATCATGTGACTTCCTACCTAATTGATGCATATTTGTCAATTCATCTTTTAAGGGGCACTGATAAATATGTATTGGAGTGCGCCCTCAATTTTCTTGGAAATCAGTTTGTGTGCATACTGAGGCATACAAATGTACTAACTACCATCTGAAACCGTTTACCCTAATTCGCGGTCTATCGTGTACAATTTCACGATTTGGTCATTTCGATGCAGATCACATCAAAATTATCAGCACCACTTGCCACATAAATTGCTCCAACTAATTTCTATCTAGCGCCATCAGGGTTCTACGTACCTCATAGTGAAACAATTTATTTTTTCCAATTTTCTTTTTTCTCATCAATCTTTCAATGCCCCTTTAATATTTCATGACCATCAATGAGTTGTTGTCATTGTTTTAACCATGCGTATTAATAGAATTAATTAATTGATTCCCAGAATCAATTTCTATATGATATTGATTAATTTCAAATGATTTATCATCTACGTCACAATAACGATAGTCATACGTCATATTACAATTCAAAATTATGGTATTAGTAGCTTGAAATGTGTAAAGAATAGTAAAATGCGGCATTAACATTATACGATAGCACACAAATCGTCGCTGTTCTGACATACCGGCACATCTCTTTACTTATTTCTGTTGTGATGTGCCGGTATGTCAGAACAGCAACGAAATGGAGCATGAGTTATTTATTTGGGTTATTTAATTTGTCTCTTTCCTATGAATTCATCAAAACAACAGAGATTTGTGGTAGAAATGTAAGAAAAATTGTCCTCCAAGTAAATAATGCAAAGATTAAACTCTGAAAAGGTTTCTTTTGGCAATTTTGGGTAAAACATTGCAATCTATTTTTGTTCCATCCTTCGCCTGCTTTGTTGACAATTACAATTATTACAGAAATCGTGATGTTAGGTGGTTTTTTTTAAATTGCATAAACATAGATCAATTTTGGTAATGAAAAATAAACATAGCTTTGGCACCAGCAACTGTCACTCTGTGTGGACATTCACATACATTTGGGGAAATAAGCGATATGCGTTTAAAAAATAAAAATAGAAAAAATAGCTATACCTATAAATGCGGAAATTCATTTTTTATTGTGTTTTTGGCCCAATTTTCTTTTTTCCCTTTCGGAGCCTATTTTGTTTCCCAATTTGTTTTCGAAAAAATAAAAAACCCCTCAAAAACAAAACAAAATTGGGGCTCATCACCTAGATTTATGCGACAATAGTGACTCCACATAGTTTATGCACACAGGGTATGTGAGACAGATTTTTTTTCTTCTTGGCCTAAGAACTAATAATATAAATAATTATGTGTGTATTTATTTATTCTGTTGTACTTGAGTGTAGATCCCAATCTGAAGCGGATGGCAATTAATTGGAACATGAGAAACGGAAGCGACAGAAATTGATCTTTGTTGGAAATTGATCCATTCTAAAGAAAATCTCTTAAATCCATGGTTTTAAAGAGTCAGTCAGTCTGTCTGTCAATATTTGTGCACTGCTGGCATGAAATCTTTGCGACCAAATATTTCACAAACCGTGCAAGTTATATACTTATTCACCGTCTGTCTCGCCAAGATGTGTTTTGAGCAAATGCAACAGATCCTTTCATGGAATGATATAATAGATATGGATTGAAATTTGAACTGCAATTTGCAATAAATCACTTCAAATTTGGGAGAAAAAAATCTCTCTCAATGGCTTTATATTACTTACTAAAAATTAAGGGTTCTAGCTTTGGATATTGTAGCTCCATTGTTTGTGTCGAAAATATGCGACAAGTGGACCATCAGGCAATTAAAAAAATTGTTGTGTTGCCCTCAGCGACTGACCCTCAAATCTCAAAAATCAGGGTCGCAATTTTTTTTTTAAGATTTAAATTTTACCCAATTTGTCAAAATATTACTATTTTCTGCTTGAAATGAATAAGTTTGCTTGAATAGATTGCTTTTAAACTATTAAGTATTATCAACACTAGAAACATAGTCAAATTGACATTTACCAATTTTGTCTTGTCTTGAACCACGGTCTGTCAGCAAAAAAGAAAAGAAAGAAAAGAAAAAAGGAAAATCGTGTGACGGACCAGACTTCAAGATTGTTTGCACTTGAGGGCAACAACAATTTGTTGTCATTGGCCTTATTGATATTGACCATTGACTTGTTTGTTTGAATTTACATTGAGTGCAGACTTCGTGTAGCCTAGCTATGGAACAAGAGGAAGGATATGAGATATCTTATGGGTTCATGCTTGAATATGAGGATGAATTTATATACAGGCAAACTGTATGACATTTGGGAAGAATATGGAGAATTCATTGTCTAACCCTTACTCCCCAGACGTGGTTTTGGGGAGTCAACTACTGTAAACGTGGACATTTTCGCGCTACATTAATTTTCACGCTTTTCGCGCTCCAAGCAGCTACTGCGAAAATAAAAACACATGAACATTTTTATTTTGTGTATAAAATAAGTCTAAGTAATGTAATTTCAAATTGCGAATTTAAAAACAAGCGAAATGGATGTCAGCAAAGCGTGAATATTTAATAGCGTGAAAATGACCACTTTTACAGTATCAAGGGAGAAAAATGGTGGGTGGGGGGGGGGGGGGGGGGCGGGGGCATCTACGCATGGTATCGATCCTGGGGCGCCTGCCTGGTAGTCCTGGGGCCTACCTGATCGTATTGTGCCACGGAATCAGCTTGAAAAACTTGTTAAAGACATAACCACGCCAACTCTCTGCTGGAAATATAAGCCAGGGAGGTTGAGCCATAAATTCATGTAATAATGAGCTAGATGACACAATAGCGGGTTACTAAAATTAAGGGGAATTAGCCTAAGTGACAGGCCCTATTACTTTGAACAAATTCAACCTTGACTTTCCTTGTCCTAACAGCCTTGATTGTGTTACCATGTGTGGTTCGCTAGTGGGGAACTATTAAGAGCATGTGGTTACACCTTTAAACATGACATGCAATGTAAACATGCTGAAAAGCATATACAAATGTGTAAACTTGCCGAAAAGCATATAAAAATATAAAAATGCTGAAAACAAAATGTAATGATATTCAATGTAAACATGAAAAGCACATGAAAATGTGTTATGTGTTATACGTAATTGAAATGTGTAAACATGCTGAAAAGCATATGAAAATGTACTAGTATATGAAAATGTGCTATACATGATATGAACTGTAAACATGCTGAAAAGCATATGAAAATGTGCTATACATGATATGAAATGTAAACATGCTGAAAAGCATATGAAAATGTACTAGTATATGAAAATGTGCTATAGGCCTACATAAAATGTGAAAATTATGAATGTAAACATGCCGAAAAGCATATAAAAATATAAAAATGCTGAAAAGTACATGAAAATGTGCTAAACATGTATATGATATGCAATGTAAACATGATGAAAATCATATGAAAAATGTGTTATACATGTATCGATAATGCAATGTAAACATGATGAAACTATGTGAAATGTGAAAATTATGATAGAAACAAACAATAAAAGATTAAAAAAAAAGCTTGAAAAACTTAATTAGTAAGAATTAGCATTCAATTTATATCGGTTTTGATGAAAAATTAGCACTTGCAGATTTGACCCTAAGTGTAACCGCGGCAAATGTTGGGTTTCTAAAAAACAATTGTCATAAAATTGAGACGTCTTTATAATGGAACAGAGATTTATATTGTTATTTGTGAGGTAAATGTGAAGTGAAACTTTGTGAGAAATGACAAATATTTCCATAGAACAAGAGGCTTATTGCACAGCTATATACATGCACAGGCATAATTGACACATAATATGAAAGAAAACTTCATTTAGATGGTTTTGGTTTGCACTTTACTGTAAAAGTGGAAATCTTCGCGATGCATTTATTTTTGTGATGTTTGTGTTTTCGAACCAGCTACCGCGAAAATTCTATCATACAAACATATTTCTTTTGCATATATCGTATAGGTCTATGTGATGAAGCTACGTACAAATTGAGAATTTAGAAAACGAGCAAAACAGATGAAAATCTGTAAAGTGCGAAAAACTAATCGCGCAAAAATGACTACTTTAACAGTATGTGATATAAGGTTGAATGGCATGGCAGCTCAACATGGAATATTATTATAGCCTTCCATATCTATCGCAAAGTATAAAACCCGCATATCTGGATGAGCCTGTCTGATATGATACAAATAATTCATGGCAATAAATTACGTCTCAATTTATCCCATCGATATCAATCAGGTTAGCGCATTTCCATTTTTATCGCATTCTAAACCCCCTGCCGCGTTCCGTCTGTTGATCGTACGTTTACATGGCCGCACTCATTGTGGTGTGTTCAACCATCCACGTGTGATTAAGTATCGCGATTACCTCGGGGCTTGAGTGCATGCACGGGCCAATAATGTCGCCTTACATCATTCAACTTTGCGACGGGCATATAAGATGAGAGCATTCGGTCGCTCTTTCGAGTATGTTGCCATGACGATGAAGGCAGAAGCTAAAAATACTGATCACTTCTGTATCTTTGCATCAAATCTTTTTATAGTTGTGCAGACATCTACTCCAGATAACGCATGGCACACACAGGTTTTCCATACGTATTGTAGGTCACCAAGCGAGCTAATAGTGGAAAGCTAATTGCCAACTCCTCAAGATGAAATCGTGTGAACGAAAAAGTATATATGCATTGCCATGGTAACTCTACTTGTCTGCATCTCTCGCTCTCTGAGGATGTGATTTGTGATCGAGATGGCCTGATTTTGGAGGAGGAATATTTATCCCTGATTAAATTTACAAGACGATCCCTGTTAGGAGTGATGAATGTTGTAAATAAATGTGAATTGCGCATCAACATGTACAGGTCAAAGGTGAAACAGGCATGTGCATTGTTTATATAAGGTCTCCACAATTACAATTCTTGTCTATAAGAATATAACCATTGAAATCTTTTTAAGGATTTAAAGGGTTATATTCTTATAAAATAGACCTAGCTAAGCTGGTTGTTTATAAATCAGACATTTTATGAACAAATGTGAATGACTCAATTTCATATATGCAGGTTTTTTGCACGAAACTACAATCAAGGACAATTGGTGTTGGAACAATGCACTCGTTTCCGTGATAATATTCCACATTTTGTGAGCATTGTTCAAGCGCTGTTCTTGTAATAAACTCTTCTGTAGGGCTTGAACTATTCGCTACCTTATATCACTCCCCACCCCCACCAATCAATGTTGAGGGTCCTAACAATCGTGGTGATAAAATGGTTCTGAGCAACATTGGATAGGGGGGCTTGGGGAATGATTTCAAAGAGTTCCACTAAAGTGTACCAACAGTTATTTCTTGGATTGTAGTGTTCCTTGCAGAGAATTGTCAAACAAATTGCTATGTAACTTTGTCATATACAAATCTGATCAATGTTAATGACTTTTAACAGAAAGTCATGATTATTCAATAGAAATTGAACAGTGGTGGCACCAATCAAACAAACAATTTTTTGGGCTAACAGGGGGTAAGAAAACTATGTGGGGGGAAGAGCAAAAATGGGAAGTGGGGGAAAAAGATGCTCATGAAACGCGCACAAATGTTGGATTTTAATATCGAATTTGCTTAGTGAAATTAGCTTAATTTCAATTTGGTCTGAAATTAATCCAAATTTAAGTTACTTTTGGGTAATTTTTACCATAAAATAATTATTTTTTGATTGTTTGGGGGAAATGGGATAGGTTTTGAGTTGACTGGGGGGGGGGCAAGGAACCCTGTGGTGTCGCTACTGAATTTGAATGAAAGAAACCAATGACATTACAATGAATGATCTTTATAGTAATTGTTTAATTAGTCTCCTTATCCAAGGGCTTGCACTAACACACCATATATATTATACCACACAAAAGACAGGATCCTATCTCGTCCATATTAAAATGCTTTTTATTATGGTTTTATTATGACATGTAATTATCCATAAAAGCGTGTGGCAGATGGAAAAACATGTCTGCTGTGATAGTCCAATCACAATAGCATCATATAACCACACATTCTCTACCCATTTATCCAATTGAAAGTGTGTGTAAAATAAAACCGATGACTATTATTACATGTACAAACAGTTTCGGTTCAAAATTTTATGTCATACATTATTTAATATCTGTTCGGTTGCAGAGCAATACAGTGCGTAAATTTATGCAAGATTATGTACATTCTTCAGGTCAGCTGTATTAATATTCTCAAAATATCGAGATTGTAAGTTAAATAGGATTGAATTGTGTGGTGGGCTTTTTACGATAGGTATTCATAGGTAAACATTTTAACAGGGTCGCTATTGGACATAATAGCGCTGACTTCATCGTCAGGAACAAATTATTATAAGCAAAACTTAACCCTGTGAGCACTACCTGCTTCCTTACAGTGTCTCTGATTGGCTCATTGCAGGATATAATGTGATATACCTCTGTGAGTAACCAATCACAAAAGTCCTTTATATCCCTTTATTAACCATACCACCATTCTTACTAAATTTATATCTCTAATTGGCTACATGTATGGTAACACTCTTTGTAACCATTCAAAATTGTACTTAGATGCCGATATATAGGCAGGTAGTGCTTAGGGAGTTATAGATTAATCACAAGCACAGGGTTTAATTCACATACAATCATGATAAGTCCGGTCTGGTTCAGGTTCTGCAAGCAAATCAGTGGTTCTGAGAAAAGAAGCAGAGGGAAAATTAGAAGATTCAATTAGTTTGGAGTTAAAATGTAATATTTAATAATCTGGCTATGCTTCTACAATGATCATTTAAATTTAAGAAACCAGATTTCAAAAGGAAAGCAAACGTAAAACCCTCCTTTTTATCTCTTTTATATAGTCATATCCATTATACCCTCTGGCTACCAAAATAACTAGACAAATGCACCCCCCTTCCCCAACCCCCATTGTCCCCTTTTCTCTTTCCTCAGCCATGTCATCAATATTTATGTAACTAAAAAATGCACCTTTAAATGGTGTTTTGAGAGCCTCCTGGTATAGAGAGATAGACCTATATTATGTTGAATGACAATACAATTACTCGTCTCTCGTTTCATTCTAATCGTACAAATGGACAGGATCGTATCTGTGGAATCTGTCAACGGTGCATTGGCTTAATGTAGCGCAGCAGAATTCAGGCTAGCTGTTATCGTGTAGGATTCTTCATGTACACATTTTTTTCCTGATCTACACTCATAGTTTATTTTTCCATTTCATGATAAGCAATGGTGTACTTTAGTGGTATACTACTGTTATCATGGTTATACAGGGAATAAATGGGTGGGTTATACCCTGTATTGGAACAAGGGTCTTAGAGGCCCAGAAGAAGATAAAGGTAGGCCTATATGTGAGCCTATAAACATGATGATTCTATAGTCACTCTCATTATGCTATCGGCTTCCCCCAACCCTGGTTTATATGTATTATAATGCATACAAATGAGTTTTATAGAAATGAGGATAGTGTTTATTATTCAAAATACTGGAAAAGCCAACATTTTCACGTAAAAATGTTTTCGCGCATTTTTACATCATAAATATTTCGCAATTTTTTTTCTTTTCGTGACGACCTTCTGGATGCACTGCAGGAATATTGAAAACAATATTTTTGAGTGATATAATATTCGCGGAATTTTTTTGTGCATGAAAGCGCAAAAATAAAACCACTGTAAAAAAATTCAGCTTTTACAGTACCCTGGAGACAGCTTCACAGTGTATTTTTGTCAATTTGTATTCAAATAATTTCATCCTTATAATAGATAAGACAAACAAAATTGTTGTGCTGCCCTCAATGTGCCAAAAATGTTGAGGTCGTGTTGGTCGGTCGGTTTTCTTTATTCATTTTCGTATTCATTTCTAGCAGAAAATAGTATATAATATTTTGACAATTCAGGTAAAAATTTTAATCTTAAAAAAAAGAAAGTGTGCCCTTAATTTGTTAGATTTTAGGGTTGGTCGCTGAGAGCAACACAACATTTTTTGGGTCTAAATACAAATTCATGATTGATCTAGCTGTTTGTTTTTAGATAATGTAGCATTTTATATCAAGTATTTATATTTTCGTAAGAATTGATGTTTTAAGCTTAAAAGATATTCATCAGGTTTAAAACACTTGGCGCATTGCTAGAATTCAATGAACAGGTTTAGGTGAATTTACCGTTATATAATGGGGGATTGTATGAAATGCCGGATGCTGAGGATTAAATACTGTACTTATTATTTTTATATTTGACCATTGTACAATTGTTTTTCAGTTTTAATCCAATATTTACCAAGAAAATTATCATTTTGATAAATATATCCATCTTTACAAAAATGAATTAGAAATCATTTTTTTGTTAGGAATTAATAGATTCATTTGAAAAACTGTAAAAGATTCTTTAATTGTCTATTTTGAATTGAGATAATTGTATACAGTATTTACCTACTCCTTTCCTTGAAGTTGAAAAAAGAGTGAACAAAAATATTTAAAAAATGGAGCTGCACAAAGCATTGAAACAACCCAGTTATTTAGCCAAACACTTTCCACACGGCTTTTGGTTTTACCGATATAAAAAACAGATTTTTCCAAAACCTTTCCCAACTTTCAAGGCCTATCTCAAGGATTACTGAATCATGTTTGTACTTATTTCAATGCATTTCTCGTAGCGATTCCAAATATGGTAATGAAATACAATAACGTTGACATTTTTAACACTTTTGTGAACATTTGGAATGTCGTCAGTATAGTATGGAAGAAAAAAAATCACCAAACAACTTTATAACTTGGCGTCTTGATTATCATTGTATTGATCGATCAAGGAAATTTAGAAAGTGAAATTTAGACAAATTGTCTAAGAAACACAAATCCGCACTTGAGATGGGATAAAGTTTCCTGCGCTGTGCTAAGTGCTTTTAATTAGAGCAGTAGGGACGCACCATTGGATATTCAGGGGGGGGGACGTTTTCAAAAATAATATCACCCTCCAAATGGGAAAGAGAAAAATCCTCACACAATTTAAAATAAATGAAACAAAAAAATGATATTCTAGACATTGTCATATATATAGTAGGGTCATTTAACTAACTGAGCATGGCTGTTTTATGCACTGAAAATCACCCATAAATATAAAAAAACCCAACAAAATTCAACCCTTCAACCCACGGAATGCCCTTCCCTCCCTAATATCTAGTGGTGCAACCCTCGTATGGGACAGCTAAGTATCGCCTTTGGTCAAGACCTCATCAACTGCCTGTTGTTTTTGTAAACAGATAATTTGACCATTATTAATGGTCAATATGATAGATAGCCTGTGGTCATCGTTGTGGTCACTTAATATAGGGCGCTGAGCTGATTTGGTAGACGTACGCGATAATTTCGAGGAAACTGTATTTAATGAACCATCATTTTTTGTGGCAATGAACTTTGTGACTTTCTGATGTAAAATGGTACTATAAGTAGCCTATAAGTAGATATATTTGAATGTGTACATTTTGTGTTTTCTGTCAATTTGAAACAATGTAGATTTATGGTAGGTACTTTGAACAGACCACCTACATATTATACACTCAAAATATATTTATTTGTATTTATGATGCACAAAATTTCTTTTGAATTGATGTATAGTGCGAAATTCATGAACATCGATTTAGCTCAAAAATATGCGCTATAGCAGTAGTTTAATAAAAGACCCATTTTTATATAGGTAAGGTTTGTAAAATGAGTATTCAAAAAGCACCGATTGATGGATACTCATCAAATTTGCCTCGACTGGAAATACAGAATGCCTGTTGGAATGTCTCCTGAATCTGGAAAAACCTAGTATAGTAAGTCTGTTGAATGCAAATTTGAGAAAGGAAAACTGTTCCCATATTTTTTTTCTTTATGAACATTACATACGGTACATCGCTAGACAATAAATCTAATGATATTTGCTATTTGCTTTGATGTTGGCAGGTTTTGATAAAAATCAAGACTTTTATTACTAAAATTCTTAGGAAATTTAAACAAATAAAAGCCTGTGGCAATGGCTTGCATTTGAAAGTCACTGTGGTTTTTTTAACATCCACCTTTTTTTCGAGCGCCATATTTTGAGCGCCATAACAGTTAAGTAAAATAGAAAATGCTAGTCAATCATGCAATCAAGCAATCAAACAATCAAGCAATCAAGCAATCAAGCAATCAATTAGATAAAGGGTATGTTTTAACAAACCAGAGAAATACTTGACCCTCTACTAGCCCGCCATCTTCCTACATATGTCAAAAGCTGATATGGAACCTGACCAAACATATACTTTACTAAAGCATACTATCATACTCCTACTAAGTGCCATAATTATAATCCGCTGGATGACCAATGATGCATATTATATAATTATATTCGCACATTCAATAATTATCCGTCTAATAATAAACACAAAATCATGCACTGTGAAACTAAATTTCACGCATAACCTGCATCAATTACCATCATGTACATTGTATAGCATATTGGTTACTGTGTTAAACAAAGATATGGATCCGGGTGGCCTTGTTACATAAAGCTAAGCTTAATGTAACGTTAACGATAGCTCTCGTAAAAGTAAGGATTATTGACTCAGAAGGGTTTATGTATTGTATTGTTTTAAGGTTATTCAGACTAGGTCATGATCGGATTTCAGAAGGTCCTCAAAGGCACCTTTTCCAAAGAATTTGTTTTCGCGGCCAGAAAGCGAGGGGAAAAAGGCCCCCCATGCCCTTTCAATGATATTTTCCCTGAAACCATCAATTTGTGTCAACAATATTTTTAGATATCAATATTGGTATAGCTGTTTAGAATTGAATATTTGTCAATATTTTCGACACCTGCCAACATGCAGACTAAACAAAGGCCAGTGAATTTATTTAATTAATACATCAACACAATTGTTGCCAGTTGGTGGTCGGGTTCCCACATAATATGACACAATATTAGGTAAAGTCATTAGCTGTAGACAATTCAATATATGAATCATAAGTTGCGTACTAACATTAACAGGGATTTAAAACATAGCATTTCCATTTGGCAACATATCTAAACATTTCAACTCTCTACAACAATTTGACGTAATCCATCGCTCAATTTTATCCTGTAAAAAAACACCCCTTTTTGAAGACAGTATATTGTTTGAATTGTCAAACATTAACCATACGAAAGTCTTTGAAAGTGTTTGGGAAATAATTCCCAATTTGTAATAATTAAGCACATAGAACATTTTTTTTGTCGCATACATTTTCTAATTTGTTAACAATGCAATCAAATTTCTAAAACAAATGAGAGTGATCTGCACTGTCTTTCATTGCCAAGTGTGCATGTCCCAGCTGCATCATGGCTCAGTGCACACCCAATAGGCTTTAATGATTTAATTTGATACAAAATATTGGTGTATGCCTTGGGCAAGGGTGTACTATGTTTAGAATAAATAATATCAAAATAATATGATACTTATTACTTTGATTAAAACTGTAAAAGTGGTAATTTTTGCACGATTAATTTTTGTGCTCTGCCGATTTTCGTGTTTCTGAATTCACGATTTGTAGCTTCATCACATAGACCTATGCACGCAAGAATATATTTGCATGTTACTTTTTGGGAGCGAAAAGCGTGGAAATAAATGTAGCACGAAAAGTTCCACTTTTACAATACAGTATGCGAAAAGGTGCATTTGGAAGGGAATCATTCTGAAAACATTACATTTGTTTTACAGGGCAGAAGGAACCGCTCATTTAAAATTATTAAAAACAAATTTAAAATTATTAAAACAAATTGTGGTGAAGGATTTATTTTTGAACTACCCTACCTCTTGAGTCCTGGTTGGGTAGAGTTCAAACCCTCTACACACAAAATATTTAATGAGTCAGTGTGACTCAGATAAATGAGTCTTTAGTTTGTCTCTGTAGTGACACATTAGCCTTCTAACCGAGTCATTTGACACAATGGTATTGAGTAATCTGACACAGTTGCAGTGAATTAATTGACTTGCATAAAATTGAACTGTGTCAGAAGACTCAGTTAGAAGTATATAATGAGTCAATTTCATGCCCAAAATGCGTCATAATTAGACTCAACTTAAAATATGCAGGTCATTTGACTCACTTGATTGTAGCTGAGTAAGTGGTCTCATTTTCTTAGTCGTAATTCAGTATCTTTTAACAATGTTCAATCCACCAAACCTATAGAAATAATTGACGGATGTTTTTGTGATCTTATTTACAACGTCCAACTTGTAATTTATGATTTAGAGAATAATTACTGCGTAACAACTGTTTTCGCGAATTTGTTGTGAAATAAGAGGTTGATGTTATGGTCTGAGGAATTGTCCCGAAGGGGCGCAGCCCCTGAGGGACAATTCCGAATGACCATAACAGCAACCGAGTATTTCAAAACAAATTCGCGAAAACAGTTGTTAAGCAGTCATTATTCTCATTCATTACTGAAAAAGATGCATATTTATCCAAATCGTTGATTTGTACCGATAAAATCTCGCTAATAATTAATTAGTTGTTTTGTTTATTTTGTCCACCCCTGCCCTTCTTAGTTATTGAAACAGTCCGAGTCGGGTCATCCCCTCATTCAACCAATCAGAAATAAGCTTTAATCGTGTTTCCTCATAATTCAATGAATATTCAGTTTAGGGGCGTGAGGCGTTTATTTGATTGGTCGGTCAGTGAGCAAAACAATGGAACACTTTGGCGCAGTACTTTCGGGCAATTATTAGTAACCTGCGCTCGGCGTGCGCGTTCTCATCTAACGATTCATTTTATTGGAGCGCACTTGATACGCAGCTATCGCGATTATTCATGAAGTAATGAAATCATGATAGTACACAACATGCTAACTAAGCATTGATGTGTAACTGGCAGTGATACTGTATTAACTTTCCACAGTTGCCAAATTCGGCAGACAGCACATTTGTCGTCTGGTTGTCGAACAATGAAAAGTATCTATTATTAAAATTGGAAGCTTACATTACAAGTTTGATGTTGTAAATAAGATCACAAAAACATCCGTCACTATTTCTATAGGTTTGGTGGATTGAACATTGTTAAAAGATACTGAATTACGACTAAGAAAATGAGACCACTTACTCACCTACAACCCGCTCTCCCACTTCGCTTCGAGAAATTGGTAAAAAACATGCGTGACCTGCAGCCTCGCTTTCGACTTCGTTGACTCATTTCGGAAATGCTCCCGAGTCAAAAGTCATAATCGACTCATCTTGCCATCTATTTAGAATCAACTTACTCATTCTGAAATGAGTCATTGTGTTCTTGACTCGTTGTCGTCAGTTTAATGAATCAATGATGACTCAGTTCTTTAAAAAAATGAGTCAGATACCCAAAGACTCATGCCAAAACACCTAAAATGAATCACCTGACTCAGAAATTATTTTGTGTGTAGTGAAAAATGTCTTTGATTTTTATTTGGAATGCAAAATTGGCTTGTTTATTTTATTGTTGAGGATTGAGTGACAATCAATATGATCAAAAGAAACTTCTAATATCATACCTTTAAAATATTTTATTTCTACTACTAAGACTTGTTCCACTGGTCTTGTAATTTGTTATAAGCATCATGTATGTCCTCGTGAAATGTTTCTATCAGTATCACTGAAGATTATTTATTATAGGGTCATTAATTCGCAGTTAGTGATTGACCCTCCCCGGTTTATCTGTTATAATGCGTGTTTGACGAGTTGGCACACGGTTATAAAATTAACCGACAATTTGGAACGATCTCAAAGTGACAGATTGGGAATAGGATCAAATGTGATATATAAACTGCTTGACATTTTGCTGCGTGCTTTAACACTTTCCATGCGGCTATTAGTTTTACCATACAAAACAGATTTTTCAGAAACCTTTCCCAATTTTAAAAGTCTATCTCAAGGATTACTGACTCAATACTAGGCATGTTTGTACTTATGTCAATGCATTTCTCATGATGATTCTAAATATGGTAATGAAATTAAATAATTTTGACATTTTTCAAACATTTTGTGAAATTTTGTAATGTCGTCTGCAGCCGCCTGCCGCGTGGAAAGTGTTAACTTTAGGAAGTCTGTCTTGGAGAGGTGAACGTTATTATTGGTTGGGCTGTATTTTTTGATTGATATTTATATTTAAAATACAAACATTTTGTAAATAAGGACATTTTACTTTCTATTGATACATAGGTCAAGACTACAACCGTTTGGTTTTCATACCCTCATGCTTGGCAATGGAAATATAGAGTAATTGTTTAAAAGATCGGATAAAAAACAAGTTGAGTATGAACAAATTGAATGTGTTCAAAAATTTTAGCTTACATGAGGTAGTCAATCATTGAAACATAAGTGCATCATATCACAGACGACAGGTTAGAATTTACAGCTGATGTTGTTTGTTTGTTTCTATGTACGTGATCATGAATTTACCCTTTGATAAATCTTCAAGGCAACGCTTCTAGAGTAAAGGATTGTGTTGTGTTGTGTGTGGATTAGCATGGTGGTAACGATGCAAGTCAGTGTGGATTTTATAGATTTGGACCTATTTCTACCTGGTAAGTCTATAAAAGTACTTTTCTAGAGAAAAAAACCCCTTTTTTTAATATAGATACACGAAACTACTAGAGTGCTCAATGCGATGCAGAGGGAAATATAAGTTAAACCATTTGGAACGGTAGTTGCTACTCAGAGTTTCACGCTTATGCGATCATAGTACAGACAACTTAGGCTTTTTAAAATTTAATGGAACTCAATTTTGAATTGGCTCTTGTCCGCAATATCAGAACATTCTCCCACAAGTAGGCCCCCGGGGGTTGGGGGGTACTCGCCTAAGACGGTATACGGGAGTGTGTGGCTCTAATGGGTAGCTTTTTTGGCACAAAATCCCTAAACATGGGGTATGATTTTGTGCTCGAAATCCCTAATAATGGGGTGACTTTTTACAAATGGGTCTATTTTCGCGAATTTTTTGTATATTTTCACTAAAAATTGCAAAAATTAATTTGCGATAATTTGGTCTAAAATGAAGCAAACCCCCTGGGGGGGGGGGGGGGTACTCGAAAAATGGGTACAGATTTTCCCAAAATCACCCCTTAAAATGGGTAGAGGTTTTGAATCTCCAGCGGCACACCCCCGCCCAAACCCAATCCGAGTACGCCCCCCCCCCCGGGAGTAGGCCTCTATATAACTAAGCAAGACTATTGATGCAAGTCAGTCTTTTTAAAATTTAGATAAATAAATTCTGCATAAGCTCTTGTCTGCAAAATCAGAACATACTCCCACAAGTGGGCCCTCTATAGAACTAAGCAAAACTCGAGAAACTCAAAATAATACTATTTTGCTTACTGAGATTTATTGCTCAATAGAGGGCTCACTCTGAACTTGTATAGACAGCCACCTTGGGATGTTGTCTGAAGATTAACATTTAGGGAGCATCACACCAAATCAACGCACAATTTCTGTAATCCTGTAATAGTTGGGGAAAAGAACAAAGATAAGCTTGAAAATGTGAGGTTTTGGCGGCAATTTTATTCTCTGGGAATGGTATTTTTGTTTTAAAGAGATACGCAGTAGTGTTGAAGATTTTTTCATTTACATATAATTTACTTCAGAATTCAAGATCAACATTAAAAATGGCCATTATTGTTGTTTCTTCTCACAAAAACAATGTTGGAATATCATCGCTATTTATTTTCTTAAAAACGCCCTCAATGTAATATAGTTTATTTTTCATGCTTGATGCTATTTAAAACGGCTTTTGATGTTTTTAAAGGAAAACAATTATATTGCCCAAAAAAATACTACTTATAAGTAATAAATGACTTAAATTGTTTCTTTTTCTTCCATTAAAAGCATATTATTAAATTTTGTATTGTAATTTTGGCTTAAACCGAAAAGAAAAAAATCTGATTCTTAAGAAACAAATATTTTAACAATATATATCGGAACACTATTGACCTCTGATGATTCATCCTTAATGGCATGAATATTGAAATACGTTGATAATGATATTGCCACATGGTTTGACAGGAAAATTGCCGATTGCACTTGATTGATTGATTGGCGTATATTTATACACTTACACTACTTATTTGCGATAAGAGTGACAGGATTGAATAAAACAACAGATTTACTGATATATATTAGGTGCACATGTTCAACCGTGTCCATATTTGATCGAAATATCACATAATAAAAATAAAATAAAGAACAACATTTATAAATAGGCCTATTTCGAATATTCAGCAAGACTAGGATTCGAACCTCTGCCAATGCAAATGCTTTGAAGAGAAGGCACCAACCCTTAGGGGAATATGGGGCAACTGGACCGAAATGAAGGATTTTGTAATTGTATGGGCATACTGCTTTCTTTTGAACAATACGACTTTTGTTGATACTTGACATATATCTTTACCTTCTACAATCCAAAACATTTGGAACTTTCGGATATTTACACATGTGATTTTTCTCCATATCTTTGAAGCTAGCTCCTTGAGTGACTGATAGAAAATTCACAGATAGTATGGGCGATATATGAAGATGGGTTTAGATCATGTTTAATGTACTTTATATGATTGACAGATATGCAACAGTAAATATATACATGCAGTACAGTCGTCTTAAGATACTAGGTGCATATTGCATTTGATGGGTGCTATATTGTAGTGTGCTTAGGGACTTTCCGAAATATGATTAAAACCATAGGTTGTGGTTGAAATGACCGTAAAATGGCGCATATTGCTAATTTGGGACATTGGTGGTTTGGATTTCCGATCAATATTATCATTTAAAGAATGCTTCAACTTAAATCATTATCACGGGTATTCATTTGGTAGAGTTATTAGTTCATGAATTTGCAAATAACAAAGTACACCATTTCTTATTTATCTAAAGACACTCGTCTACTTGTAGGACCCGAACGCCGTAATATTTGCGAATTCAAAGATACTCACTGGCTACAGAAATCTGTGTAATGGCTAAAAACAAAAATGCAGTTTTTCCTTTTTTTCTGAAATGTATTGGAGTTATTGATTATTATGACAAATGGTGGTATGTTTTAAAACATTTTGGCGTAAAATGTATTACGTCACAGGCGTGTTTTAATAACGTTTCATCTCGCCAAAGTGCTACGTCATTTGTTGGGGTAAGTGGTCTGAAGGGGTGTGGGGCAACTGGACCGCCTGCAAAAACTTAATCAAAATTGTAAAATTCATTTTGAAAATGAGTTGTTAGTGTCAATAAAACATGACTCGGTATTGAAATGTGAATAGAATATGAAATAATTCACATTCTTTCAAGTTCTTAGACATTTTGGGGCATTTCGGGTCTAATACCACTATTTCTGATATTGAAGGATTACAATATGACATGAAATTGCTTTAGAATGGTTTAAAACCTCGGTATTATGAATTACATCTTTATTATATTTTGAATGGTGTCTGTAAAGGTATTTGCTATGACGAAATATCATGATTTATGTATTTTATCCACTGCTTTTTGTGTATATCAACCGTTGGGTCATCATTGTCATATTGACTAACTTCCCCTGTAACATGAAAAGCTGGCTAAATATCAAGATGGTTTATCATAAGTACTAAATGATGATTATATGAAGTAAATAAAATCATTAAAGAAAGGGGTATATTTAGACAAATGTATGGGGCGTCTGAATATCACAACCATGTAACCATTTAACTAGGTTCATACCGTTTTATCTAATAAACGTGCAGTCGAAAATTGCGCTTGCTTTGTACACCATTAGTAGTACTGCGTTTTACACGTTATCCACGAAAACTGTATAAAACATGGGTTTCATGAGACCTGTATCATTTTTACACGTTAAATAATATGGAAATGAGTTTGTAAAGAAAATACTGCTTAGTTACCGTGTTGTCAATCAATGATTTCTGTGTATTCTAACCGTTGGAACATATAGGACCAGTTGCCCCAACGATGGGGTAACTGGACCGTGCCAAGTAAAGTTTTTAGTTAGTGGTAATTGGCCTTTTGTTTGGATATTTTTTAACATTGATTATATGTTATATGTAAACAGTTACATGGGTGATATTTTCATAGCAATTCCATAAATATTTACACGAGCTTTAAGCTTTTATATCATGAAATATGCTTAACCGGTCCAGTTGCCCCATCCTCCCCTAATGCCTTTTGATTTCTTTGTTCTATATTGTACTCGTTTCGTGATTTCATAATGTGACCTTTACAAATGCATTGTGGGATTTTGCCGGAAGACAATCATACGAGATGATTATTTGAATCAAGAACAAATTTTGCGTAACGCTGTTTAGAGCGTAATGCTGTCCGAGCTGGGGATAGAATATTTTGAATGAACGTTTTATTGCATAAAGAAGGCTGATTTGAAAATGGTCATAGGTGACACGTATGCCATAAATGTCACCGGAGGATAGAAAAGGTGTCTTGAAATATGGCCTTTTTACACATTCAATGGGGAAATTATTTAGTGTGGTGCTCCTCTCTTTAGTAATTGTCATTTGATAGTGTGAGCTTTTGAGTCAGCTATACCTATAATTACTTAAGTTGCCTTTGCTAAACATCTAATGGCCCATTCTATAGTTTCTAAGAGCATAATACCTGTCTGGTTTAGGTGATTTCACATTGTAGTTGTTTGCCATCAATAAATGGAGGCAATAGCAAAATAAATGGAGGCAATAGCAAAATAAATGGATATTCTTTTTTTTTAATTGCAGATATTTTCCAAGCATAACATGACAAATCCAGGATTCACCTACACATACCTTTGGCTTTTATTCACTTGCACAGGAGGTATAATTTATATACATTTCAGGGATTCATCTCTGCAAAAGTTCAGCCATAAGATGGCTGTTTTGTTGACAAAACGTCAAGGGCTCTCTTTACTCTTTTAATAGGAGCGTGTTTCTGCTGGGGCACTGCAAAAAGTAAACGCTAATAAACGCTAAGTTTCAATCGGTCAGTTTTTAATCCCCCCTGTTTCTACTCGCAAAAAGTAACCGCTTAGTTTATCGATCCTAGTCGATGGGCCACGACGTTTGACCTTTTGTAATACCAATGCCATCGTACCTGAAAAAGATTGCTTCACAATAATGTGTATAACCCAGCGTGACGCAGTTCATGGCGCAAACCGCTAAGAATCGCCTTTCTGTTTCTATTGGGTTTATTGCCGATTCTTGCCGGTTCTAAACCTGGTTTGTGAAGGTTTTGGGATTACCAAAAATACAGATTCTTAGCGGGTTCTGCCTGTTTCTACTGGGCAAACTTACCTTATATTAGCGGTTTCTTCCCCAGCAGAAACACACTATAGGTGTTTTCCTCTATTGGCACCACCACTGGACTGCTTATCGGAGGCGATCATTCAGTGTTTGAACTCGCCTGTTACACACTGTTTACTGCCACACTAGCGGCATTATTATATAAAACAAGGATATGTTATGGAGATTACTTCGATTACAATAGTTACACAGCTAGTACAACAAAGTTAAGAGGTTTATAAAGAGATAATGGCTTTGTTATTACTTCGGTATGTGTTTATTGTTATCCCGATTGTTATTATCTACATTCCTTCAAGATATAGTAACATTCCAATGCAGTACCAGCACAAAACATAGTATTCGTTATATTTACCTGCATGGAGGGGAAGTGTTTGAAAAAGTTGACCCTTATTTTACCAGGGACCTGTAATATGTGCCCTTATTTCAGAAGAAAATTGACCAATTGATAATTACAATCTACCAGAGAGTGGTTTCAAAAGGGGGTAACATTCATATCCACCAAGTATACACCCGGATGTGTGTGTGGGGAGTGTGGGGTGGGGGGGGGGGGGGGGGGGGGGGGGGTGGTGGTGAGACATCTTTAAATTCTGATTTTTGTAAATGGCTAATCTGTTGTCCCTGATGTACAGTACTTGCATGTCTATCCTTGTGGTGATAGGCTTATGTAACAACAGGTATTAAATACGCTTCCTGTACATTCCCTTTGTTGCATAATCTCCATAACCCTAAATAAACCCATGCCATTGTACTTGGAACAAATATGAATGGAAATATTTTATTGTTCTTCATACAAAAATATTGTGTGAAATGGCTTAGGCTATGTGTGTGAAAACTATTTATGAATATAAATATTTTTTTGCTTTCATAATGACTTGAATTCATTGACCTACAAAATTTCAGGTACAAAATTGAATTTGTGAGTTAAAAAATTGTGAGTTGTATTTTCCATATCTTGTTGAACTAGCGACTGAAATAGCAGGACTGAAATATGGGGTGACTGCTGGTTCAACCAGTGACAGTTAAAACTGTCACCGGTTCAACTCATAAAATGATACTAAACTTAAAACCAGTATCAGACGGTATTATTAGTTATCCTCTGTTTGATAACGCAATACGGGAAGATACCTATGGTTGGGTGCCATATCACATGAGGCCGGAGGCCGAATGTGATATGGCACCCAACCATAGGTATCGACCGTATTGCGTTATCAAACAGGGGATAACGAATTTATCACTTGGGAAAAACGCAATATATTGGGTATTGCGTAGTAGCTTCTGATTGGATAAATCAAGTTTTTAGATTGATCCATTATCATTTGAGGGGTTAAAACCATAAGATTTGTTAGGGGTTGGCATTTGTCGATGGGTACACATGTGGTTATTGGTGTTGGGGTATGGAAGGGCGGAAGGTGATGGAGAATTGACAAATATGATATTTTGGTGGTTCCCAGTGTCATTTTGGTTGTTCCCAGAGTCTCAAACGCTAGGAATCACCAAGATGTCACTGGGAACCATCAAAAAATGCTATTATGTCAACCAACCCCCTTTTTATTCACCACACCCCACCCTCCATATATATTTATCAAACAACTCGGAACCTAAAACACTGGGAACCACCCAAATTGGCCATTTTGACAATCTATCCCCTCCTCATTCACCACATTCCAGCCCAATCCAACAAATATATTTATTGAGCACTTACTTAACTTGGAACCCAAAACACTGGGAACCACCAAACAACACTGGGAACCGCCTAAAAAGACATGTTGTCAACACATCCCTTCCTTATTCACTATACACTCCAGCACAACCCCCAAAATATATTTATTGAGCACTTAAACATCCCGGAACCCAAAACACTGGGAACCCCCAACATGACACTGGGAACCATTAAAAAAGGCCATTTTGTCAACTCACCCCCTTCCTTATTCACCACACCCCAGCCCAACCCCCTAAACATATTTATTGAGCACTAAAAACATATCGGAACCCAAAACACTGAGAACCACCAAAATGACAACTGGAACCACCAAAAAGACAGGTCAACCCCCACATCCCCTACCCCCCCTTTCCCTCGCACCCATGATAAACCAACACCTACAGCCACCCTATCCATCACCACCAACCCCTAAAAATGATAATGGATCAACCCAAATCTCTATCTAACCAATCAGAGCTGTCATTCAACCAACAACGCAATACCAAATATATTGCGTTGTTGGAACAGCTGATTACAACGTAATACCAGGGGCGTAACAGAGGTTGGTTGTCAGGGGGGGCACAGCCCAAAAAATTCCTGGTAAGAATAATTCCGTCCCGGAATTTTTCGTAAAAGGTTGCCCCAAATTTTTTCCCAGTCAGTCAACTCGTGAATTTCACGTAAGTGGGGTGGGGGGGGGGGGGGGGGGGGGGGGGCGGTCAAAAAAATTTGCACGGTCACAAAATTTCGCACGGTCAGAAAATTGCTTTTTGTACTGCGTAATTTTCTTTCTTTCTTTCTTTCCCTTTCTTCTTTTCTTTCTTTCTCCTTTTTTTCTCCTTTTCCCTTTTCTTTTTCCTTCCTTTTTCCTTTCTCTCTCTCTTTTCTTTCCCTTTTCCCCTTCTTTTCCTCTTTTCCCTTCCCCTATTTTTCCTGGTGGGTAGGTTTGAATTTCCTGCTGAGCACCTTCAGGGGGGGCACTGTGCCCCCCCTGCCCCCCCGGCTGTTACGCCACTGCGTAATACGCTTATATATTGCCTGGTTGCTAAATGGCTATGCACCAATCAGATTACAGCATTTGTATCTATTCATAGCTACTAAGTGATAAAAAGTGAAACATCACTTGTAGAGTACACACCACTAATAAATTCCCCATTGCTTACTGTGTAAAATGGACCATGATTATTCACCATTTTCTCGCTTATAAAGCAACTGGTTGCTTCAACTTTGGATTCTGTGGGAAGATCATGGTCTTGGCTTTCCTGTAAACAACAAACAAATATAAGGTCAAGGCAAAATTTTCAAGATATGCGCCGTCAAAGATACACATGTTTGTAGATTGCCCAGGCCTAGCTAGGTCTAAGCAATTCTAATCAATTATCTGAAGTCTCTAAAATGACTAAAAAATCATAAAAAAATGGTCAAAGAAGAAAATTTGCACTGATATTGTTTGATAATCTTCATTTAATAATCATCCGATCAAAAGTTTGGCCAACAACACTATTTTTGAAGCATTTTTATATATTTCACTTAGAGGAGTGTCATCCCAACCAATTCAACAGGCCTTTCGTGGACTCTTCCATTATTTATTTAGTGGTGTGAATCCAATAAAGCAAGACTTGTTATTCAGGAAACCCATAATTTTACTATGTATTTGACAGATTATTCTAGTCCCATAAATTTACCAAAAATGGCTTTGAAAAGATGTCCATGTACCAGAGGGTGAAAAATGGGACCCTATTTGGCGGCACATCCTCATAACCTCATCTTCTATTAAGAACCCATGGGTACCACACCTGAAGTATGTGGACTATAACTTGAATGTTTGGTTCTGTCTTCAGACCCACTAGAGAAATGTAACTCCTATTTTGGATTAAGACTTTGTTGGTATGGTGCAACTTCATCATGTAGAATAAAAAGGCAAGGCCAAAAAAGAAAATAATTGGGTCGAAATTGGGTCACCCCTTGAAGATCCCCATTCAAAAGTTGATGTTTCAAAGCAAAATTAATGTTCTCATTTTGCTTACCAATTTTAAATGTGGCATATTTTCCAAAGTGTTGAAAACTCTTAATTTGAAACTCGGTTCATTTCTACTCCGAAATAAACCTGTCATGTGACCTATTACCATGTAACTTTCTCTGCAGGTATTTATATTATAGTATTGTTATTTACCTAGTGGCAATATACTCACCGAAGCGTCACAAATTCGTGGTCAGGTATTGAAATAGTCGGTACTTTATTGGTTTGACTTATTGCATGTTTTGTTCCTGTCAAAGTTACATGTGGTGCGCCATATTGTGTGTTCCGCGCCATAGTGTGTGTTTCGGGACTTTAAACATTGGATTAGGTTTATAAGGCAACGCTTATACCAGTTAGGGGATTGTGTTGTGGAATAGCATGGTGGTTATGATGCAAGTCAGTGTGGATTATATAGATTTGGACCTATTTCTACCTGGTAAGTCTACGAGGAAAAAATGACAAAATTGGGGGGAAAGGGAGGGTGAGGGTAACTAGTCATGCTACAACGTATATGGTGGCTCTGATTTACGCATGTAGTGCAAAGTGTTAACGATGCAAGTCTGTGGAGACATTTCAACCCAAAGGTTTTAACCTGTTGAGTAAGTTTATCCTTGCTTAGTTTAGCCGGGGAAAAGGTTATGGGGGTCACAATTTAATTGTTTGCATTGCTTTTTGATGTTCATGTCTTTCGATATGCACTTTGTTTCGTTGTTCGTATATCATGTACAATAAAAGTAAAAATGAGCCGAGTTTAAAGGTCAGTGTTATAGTTTTACCCTGTAATGGCTTCTGTTCAGTACAAAATAGAAATAAGGAGTTAAACATTTGATGAAACCCGTATTTGTATGATGTTGGGAGCTAATTTCTGCGACGCTTAGAATGAGGAGGATTGCCTTGATAAGTGAAATCAATCCAAAGACACTGGAGGCACCAAGAGGAATGCCTGTGAAATTATGAGGTTCCACTCAAAATTTGAAGTGATAAATTGATTAGAACTGAAACCATTTAAAACCAGGATGGTAGGAGGAACTAACAGAGACATCTGCAATAGGGTCAGGATGGAACTACTGTATAGATCAGGCTTTCTCAACTAGATATACTGATGCGCCACATTTTAGTAACCAACTTGTTGAAGCTCCTCTTGGTCATATTTTTTAGAATTTACAATGGCAAAATTCCCCGGATAACATTAATTTCTCAAAATATTTTAACATATGTAGGCAGCATATTAACTAATATTACTGTTTTGAGGGCACATACGCGCGTAGCGCGAGAAAATTTGCTGTATTTATACAGCTGACTGTCATATGCCTATGGAATTTGGCTATATCATGATATGATTTATTTTTTTAAAACAAATTTTAACCCCTCTCGCGCCACTTAGGATGCCTTGATGCGCCACAAGGGGCGTGCGCGCCACCATTTCAGAATGCCTGGTATAGATGGTAATTTGTGCGAATTTCGCGAGTAGACATGAAAACGCGAAAATGTAAACGCACAGAAATATTCTTTTGCAATAGAGTTACATTATAATTAAAGGTAGATGACCCGATTTTCCTGATTGCTGGCCCGATTTTCAACTTGATGTTTTCTATTTTACATGAAAGGTCATCCTTAAAATTGTTGCATTCCAAAGTTTGAGTTGCATAACTCCAATGGTTCTATTTTTAGAAGGGCAAGGTCAAAAGACATGTGCCCATTGAGTAGTACACAGACTGGTTGGTGGTTAACCACCTTTGGCAGTAATTCACCACATTTTAGCCTATAATTTCCAAATGAAACATTTCTGGCCCCTAATATTTTACAGACATAATGAGAAAAATATGGGGATTCTTCTGATACCAAAATACCTTGATGTGAAAAAAAAATCATAGCCCCAAAAAAGTGATCGGGTCATATACCTTTAATGTAGAAACCACAACATTTAAGTGTTGTACATTTTCCAAAAACTATAAAATCGTGCCAATATCTGCACGCAAAAATTACCACTTAGGGCCTATACAGTATTAAAAATTGTGGTCTTTGCCATTTAAATTTATACATGGAAAATAAATAAACTTGTTTGTATTCCAATACAGGTCCGAGTGTGTTACTATTTTACCATTGGAATTATGGTTTAAACAAACTAACAAACAAGCAAATAAAAAAACCAAAAAACCAAAAACAGCAGACTTATAAACAAACAAACAAATATACAGAAAATGAATGAAAAAATCAGACTAATAAACACACACGTACCAAAACAAACAAACAAACAAAAATATTACTAGTGCAATGTGCCACGAGGAAAAGCACCCTTTAAAAAAATCAGGAATTTGGTGGAATTCTTTGAATAACTTCCATTCCAAATTCTTCAAAGAATGTCTGCCAAGCGGTAATGATTGTTGTGTCGTTCATTATATATTATGTAAAAACTCTGGTAGTCATGGTAACCTTTTTTCTCAGCTCTAAATTGCATTAAATGAAATTGTTCTCGCTAACAAATGCCCAATAATAGTATTCTGTGCAGTTTAATGAGGTGATTGCGCTTATTGTGGGGTTTCTGGTTGAGTAAACAAGATTTTTGTGGCATGACATTCCTTACATGATTCGATGAATGAATAAAAATGAGTGGATCCAACTAGTTTTTATTTTGCCAAGGTCAACTTTGTATTGATGTTTTTGTCCAAAATTATGGCATAACCCACAAGTAAAAGCGTCTTTTATTTGGTAACAGCATTTTTGCCCATTACTTTCAGTGGTAAATAAAACGTGCCCAAAATAGCAAACCAAAATACCAGGTTAAGTTAGAAATTGTGTGTTGAGTAGGCCTACCAAACCTAGAATATAGAACTCTTTCAGTCTTTTGTGATATTATTGTGACAAATTGTATTATCAAATAATCGTTTGATCGAAATTCAATAAATTTTACTCCAAAATGCTTCAAGGGGGACAAAATGGAAAAATTGTACTTTAGGGCCCAGATTCTGGACTGTACTAAGTATCGTCCGATACTGGAACACCCAGTGTCGTTTGATACTGGTACAAAGTCAGTGTTCCAGTATTGTGCCAGTATTGTGTGATACTGGAACATAATTTGGTATTCCAGACAGATACTGGAACAGTAAACTCGTACCAGTATCGAGCGATTCTGGCAATTTTTATGTTCCAGTATTGAACGATACTATCCCAGTATCTGGGACCTAAAGTACACTTTTTCCGACAAAATTTGTACTGACATGACCAAATAATATTGCCATTTTGTTGGCAGCATGGCGTGTAAAATTGTATTGACCTTGAGCACAATACAATGTGAATTTTTCTGAATAAAAGAGGGAACCTTTTATATATCAATTTAATTCATATGGTATAATTTTGATAATAATACAGATAAGAATGCCAAAAGCTGGATGAAGAAGGGACTAAACATATGATGTCCTTGAATAGCAGACAACAGTCATAATTTTGGCTATTTTGGTATCTATTATTGCTTTTAATAATGTGATGATAAATTTCTAATAAACATATAGAAACTTTGTACAAATGGATATTTCCATACAATATTTCAATTATCATCAGAATGGCTTGTGTCTGGTGCGTACAATTGACAGCTGTATCCCCCGGGAGGGGTACTCACGTATGTAAGCCATACGGGGACGTGCCGCTCCAGTGGGTCGTTTTTTCATGAGACATCCTTAGCAATGGGTTGGCTTTTCAACTGAAAAATCCTTAGACATGGGTCCTGTTTTTCTATTTTCGCAAACAAAAATTTGCCAAAATTAGGTCTATTTTCGCGAAAATTTGGTCTAAAATGAAGCAAAACCCCTAAAAATCACCCTTAGAAATGGGTAGGGGTTTTGAATCTCCAGCGGCACACCCCTGACCAAACCAAATCCGAGTATCCCCCGCCCCCCCCCCCCCCCCGGGCTGTATCCAGGTGCATAATTGGCCGGGGGGGGGGGGGGTGGTATTCGGATATTTTGTTGGTAGGGATATGCCACAAGCAAAATGAAAATTGACCCAAACATTTACCAATTTTTTGGGGAAAATGGACCTATATGTTTACCGGAGACCCATAATTTTCCTATATATTTTACAGCTTTTGCTCAAATTTCTGTGAAAAACAGTAAAATTAAGGATTTTAGAACCATAAGTTTACCAAAAATGGCAATGGAAAGGGGTCATTCATTTACCAGACGGGCGAAAAATGGGACCCTATTTGGCGGCTCATCCCGTAACCTCACATCCACTAAGTACCACCCCCGGTGTAATTGGGCGGGGAAATCACATCATTACTGCCTGCTTAATTTGCATAATACACATGGTCTCAGGCCATCAGCGAGGATTCTGTTGGAACTTTTATATCTGTGCATTGTATTGTATATCAGTTTGATGTGAATATAAAATGTCAATGTGTTTTTATTGAAGGATGACATTTAATTGATCAACCTGCAAAATGTTACAGTATATTTTGAAAAACCACCCTCACACCAGTTAGGAAATATACATATGATTTTTTTCCCTTCAGAACATTAATAACAGTGAACCTATGATATTTTGTAAAATCTTTTTTCTGACATACAAGAATTTTAGTTCTATTTGAAAACATTTGATTGGTATTGTGTAGTATTTAAAAGTATTCTTTTCTGAACACGGTTCTGAATCACTGTATCTGTAGTCATCTGGGTGTGAACAGAGAGGGGGAAGAGAGCCCTCTATAGTCAAATCAATTGGTGGTTTGTGCAGACACTTGTAAAAGTAAATACTGCCCCCATTTGATAACAATCTTAGAGGTGTAAGCAATTTCCTCGCTGAGACACTGTGATAAAGTGCTGTTTGAAATATCTCATCATTTGTTTGAAATATCTCATCATCATGTCCATGGAGGTGTGTTGTATCCAACATCGATTTCATCCATCCACGAAGGCCTTGTGTACATATTATATTTCTAATACAAAAGCATAAGCTATTATAGGGGGAGGGGGATGGGTATCCAGATACTTTTTGGTAGGGATGTCCCGCCAGCAAAATGAAAATTAAACCAAATATTTACCAATTTTGGGGGGAAATGGACCCATATGTTTACCAGAGACCCATAATTTTCCTACATATTTGACAGATATAGCTAAAATTTCTGTGAAAAACAGGAAATGTAAGGATATTAGACCCATACATTTACCAAAAATGGCTATAAAAATGGGTCATTCATTTACTAGACGGGTGAAAAATGGATATGGCGGCACATCCCTGTGACCTCCGATCCACTTTAGTGCCCCCCCCCCCCCGAAAACTATACTGAATTTGAAGAGTTTTACCAAACATGTTGTATCCATTTTCCACAATTTGAGATATTGACAAACTCAGAAATAGATTTTCATTAGGATTTTCCTTTTACTTAAAAAAGGGGACACAAATCTAGCTAAAGTTGGGTTCAATTTATTTACCAAAAATCTCATGTCCATGTAATTTCCAACTCTTAGTGGTTATTAGTTATAATAAATACTCAGTTAAAGAGATGTTATAAAGGATGATAGCCTTTAACTGTAGCAAAAATCTGTTGGAATTATTTTTGTCTTTTTTATGTCACTTCGATAACTCTTCCCTTCTAAAAAGACATGCAGGGATATATGACAACAAACACTTTTAGAGTTAAATATAGCGCATAATGTTGCCTCTAACATCAACAGAGCTCTTGACACAAACAGTGACAAGAACGTACATCTGCTTGTGAAAGCATTTATTTTCCCTAAAAAGATTTGATCGATTATCTTGAAACTCTCCTTTCAAATATAGCTCCGATCTGGCACTTGTTGGATTGTAATGTATAGAATCTATATGTAGCCTTTGTACACGCAATATCCGACACATCCGGTCACAGTTGTGCCCGGCAGACACTTTTCATCCTCTTAACCCTGTGAGTGCACTGCCAGTAGAGTGATCGTCAGTCTTAAACCAGTTTTGATTGGTTACCAAAAGGGCATGTTACTGCATGAGCCAATCAAAAACATTTAGAGAAGTTGCTATAGGAGTTCACCTAAAAGTGCCAAGAGATCTAGAACTGCTTACATGATTGGCTGATCAGATGATAATATCATGTAAGAAACCAATCAGGTACTCTGTAATATAAAGACTCAACAGGGAGGGAAGTATTTAGAGAGTTAATCAGTGTCAGAGTTCTTTGATGCATCTTCCTTCAATTGATGTTGAAGTTTAAATTGGATGCGATTTGATAAGGAATCGACCAATAAATGCACTGTCACTCGCAAAGTACAGTATGCTCTATAAATTGGTTAAGCATTATATTTATTACCGCAGAATAGGGATACTTTGACCCACATTTCTTACATTTTGATTGTTATTCATTGCTTGGTAGATAATTTTTGTTGGTATACTAGACTAGTTGAAAGCATATAACTTGGTTCTCAAACGATTTGTTTGTTTTGAAAATTTAAGTGTTTCTAGATACTTTACCAACTTAAAAATGTCATTATAACACTGTCAAATAAACTTTTTATTTTTTGGTGCACCAAAGTCTCCCTTCAAAGGTCACTCAAAGTATCCCCATTCGACAGTACCATTTTTTGTTTTGACTTACTTAGGGGTCGTCCATAATTTTCGCCATTTTCAGTTACGTACAAAGCGTACGTAAGAGGGGGGAGGGGTCGAAATATACCCCAACCGTACGTAACTTAAATGGCGATCTTGAGAGGCAGGATTTTTTTTTTAAAGTACAAAATAAAATAAAGTTTCGCCATTTATTGCGTACGTAACTCGAGGGGGGAGGGGGGTAAAAAGTTACGTACGCTCTGTACGTAAGTGAAAATGGCGATAATTTTGGACGACCCCTTAATGCATAAAGCTTTAAATTGAAAATATTTAAAAAAAGATACATTAAGCATTTCAACCAACAGTCAATTTTTTTAGGGGGAGGGCGAGGTTCATTCAGCTACCGTTCGCCAATATGCGTCACTACATCAAACATCCCCAAGCAATTGAATGTGAAATTTTAGAATTAATTATTACCAGCACAAACAGTCACAAAACGAAATTAAACCACTGGCACTTTTGACATATTGACCTAGTTATTAATTCAACATCCAAACCAAAATATGGGTTTTTGTTATTTCCTGATTGACGAGTTAAGCTGTCACTGTAAAAATAAATCAAAAGAGCCGAATGGACAGTCTATGCTGGTTTTTCAAGTGAATCACGCAATATTCTTTCTGTTTAGCTTATTACGAATGCTATTGCATTGTCGTTTTGTTTAATTGTCAGTTAACAGCCTGTGAGCTGTAAATAGCCATGATTGTGATTAATAAGTGGGATATGAAAACTAGTACAGTACAGCTCGCATTAGAATGTGCAAAGGGATGCATTGACAGTGCAATGATAGTGCGATGACATTGCACTGACATTACACTACTGACATTGCAATGACATTACACTACTGACATTGCAATTGCACTGACAATGCAATGACATTGCAATGATGGCCGTTGACATTGTACATTCTAATCCAAGCTGTATGTAAGGTACATTAGGCTAAATTTAAAAAAATCATTTGTCTCAAAGCTCCCGCGCGCGTTAGTTTATTGATGCGCATTAGAAAAACAAAAATCTTAAAAAAGAAGGGAAAAAATTCCCAAAAATCCCAAAATTTCACAGATTTTTCAGATTTTCATTGATCACATCATTTTAAATACAAAAAGTCACTTTTACAAGGATTTCAATATTTTATATTTAAAAAAAAAAAAAAAAAAATTTTAAAAACAAAACGCATTCCGCCTTAGGTTTTGAAAAACTGAAGAGCTTTGAGACAAAAGATTTTTTTAATTTAGCCTTATAACAGATCAGTTTATAAGCTTTTTTGAACAATGGCAGATACAAAAGGAGAGGGCAGTATTTAACACTTTCCATGCGGCTATTGGTTTTACCATACAAAACAGATTTGTCAGAAACCCTTTCCAACTATCACGGTGTATCTCAAGGATTACAGAACCAATACTAAGCATTTTTGTACTTATTTCAATGCATTTCTCATGGTGATGTCAAATATGATAGGCCCCCTTAAATGAAATTCAATGATGTTGACTTTTTTAAAAATTTTGTGCAGAGTTTGAATGTCGTCTGCAGATGCCTGCCGCATGGAAAGTGTTAAGTTGAGTTTAGAATAGGTGAGGGCATATTTCACTTTGGGTATTAAAGCCTGGCAAATACAAAAGATTGAGCAGTCAGATGTGAAGAACTTGCCATACCTCAAAAATGGCTTAATCAACATAAATCAGGGGTAGAAGGGGGAACAAGTCACACCTACAAAGTGTTCAAATATAATTTCCTAACATATTCATCCCTTGTTTAAACAGTGACCTGAGTCAGTCAGGCCTATATAACAAGGTTTTTGGCCCCCTTAGACGAAAACCCCCTTAGACGAAAACCCCCCTGTTTTATGGGCAAATGGACCTCTAAGGTAGAGTCAGACAGTTTGGTGCCAAAAAATTCAAAACTTTTCATCAACAAATTCAAAATGTTTCACAAAATTTTCAACAGCTTAAAGGGAAGCGGTCATGGTGAGGATTCTAACCAAAATTGAACAGTGCGCAGCGACTATTTGAATCTAAACAAGTTGGACATTGGCGCAGTCTGTAATTGTTATACGTATGTTTACATGCAAGCGGTATTGTGTGCGACTCTACAACAATCTCTTAACCCGATATGAACGGCGTGCTCAATCAACCATCCTTCATTTGATTGAACGCATTTTCTATCGTATGATGTAAGTGATGTATTAGTTATGAGCTAAGGTTTAGCTGGTACAAAATCGTCGTCAGCGGTTTTCTTTTCCTCACCATGCGCTATTCCCTTTAAACAAAAACAAAAAACATATTGCTAAAAGTGTTTTTGTTTTTTTAAATCGAGAAAAAAATTGGGTTGGTCGGGCCTGTAGAACAGTTTTTTTGTGTGTCGTCTTATAAATGTTCTGTATGATAAATAAGAGGTTTTAACTTTGCCTCATATAATTATTTCATGCCTCGAACACATAATTCCAGCATCACGATACCGCTATAATTATTCTGTATCATTTCTTGAATTTATACCCACACAATACTTAACGTCATCCGTATTGGGCTATACAGGAAATAAAGCTTTTATAGACGCCCCGATAATAAGCAGGACAATATAACGCTTTATAAAGCTAAATGCTGACGGCTATATTGAAATACCATAATGAAACTATGTGATCGTCGAGCTGTATGCTTCCTCTCGGCGAATGAATTAACCCTAATCAGGTAAACGGCTTAACGGCTGATAAAATGTTGCCACATTTTTTATAATACGTAATTCAAATGGTTAATATATCCCACAATGCGCTGTGGGATATGGTGTCCAACATTCAACTCCCAGTTATTAACCAAAACCCCCAACCGAAACACCAACTAAATCACCGGGAATAGACCCGGGGACCCTCTGCACATTGGCCCGTTGTCCCACTTGCTAAGCCATGACCTCAGTTTCTTGTTCGTGCAGTATATTGCGCTTATTATAAAGGTTGGCCCGGATTGACGTCACATGTCGTTGACATCCAACAATATGAAATGGGCATATTTCAGATTGAACCATTACCAAAATGGCCAAAATATAGCCCTTTTTTACCTCCTTGAAATAGTACCATCAGAATATTTACCCATGGGATTCCTCTGCATACTCATGTTATCATATTTAAAAACACAATGAAAGTTTTCACATGTTTATCACAGTTGCAAGTCCGGAAAATCGGGCGAAACATTTGTGATTTTTGGAAATGTTGCTAAACAACAGTCGCTTACATGGCCTCACGCGATCACTAGGAACGATCTTGTGTATGATTGAGTAGAGCGTACAAACTGATGTGTTAAAACGTTTTGCTTTGTTGTCAACGGCAAATGACCCGGATGTAAAAAAATACCTGGATGACTGGGGCGACCTATAGGCTTGGTTTATTACGTAATCGAAAACCGTCCGGACATGCGCTTGGAGATAGGCCTAGAAAAGTATTTTTTAGCATTTGGGGTGTGGGGGGGGGGGGGGGGAGTGGTAATTGGGTCCTTATGGAAGGAAACACTTAATTTTATTCATAGTTTATCTGATGACACAAAGTTTGCAAAACATCGTGGAATGCAATGCACTGTGGGATATAAATATATTAAAAAGTCATGTCAAACAAACACTGCCACAATGTTGTCTTTAATAAATAATTTGAAACATTCATTATACAGGTGCAGTAATGAAATCACCAAAATATTATTGCTGAGGATATGGATCTTTTGCTCAGAATTCCTAATTGTGAGGTTTTTTCGTTTGTTCATATTGTATGGTAGTAACAAATAGTTTTGTAAAGCTTATATCCGTCTGCAATAGTGTGATCACCTTTCGCTGTTTGGCATTTCTTCACACATGTGTCATAGTTGCTTCAGGGGATGAAATTAAATGTTAGATCGCTGCATCACCAAGCATGAAATCTAAATGGTTTATAGCTGCCTCTGTTAACCGTTACAGATATTTCTTATAAATGCTTGGATTTTACCACATGGCAGCTATGGTTGAATACAACCACCAGATAGACATATTAACCAGGACCGTATCTGACCCATATGTTCTGTACTGAAGCTCTCTTTTTATGAGAATTTTATTTTTGTGTAATTTGCCAGTGAAAATGTTACCACCAATATTGCAAACTATTATTTATTAACATAATGTACAGTACCTACCAATGGATGCAAAATTAACAAATTTGCGCAAATTTGATTATCTTTACACAAAATCCACTTTTCAACAAATAAAAAGTTCACTTTCTTTTACCACATTATCACCCCGTAACACGGTTGTGAAAGTTAATTTTTTTACTCTATAAACACACCGAATAGACCAATAGAATGCTGGATGTATGCACAATCAAATCAGTTTTTTTTTAAAAATCAGACATGTTTTACAGTACAGGGCAATGCTATCTTCAGTAGATAGCAACTTTCTTGGTTATTCGTTTTTTATCTCTCAGCATGCAAAAGTAATCCAAGTGAACGCCCACGATTATGGCTACATGCACACGGTTTTGGCCCCATGCATGTGATGTACAGTGCGCTTCTTGCCTTCATGCCCTCCTGTGTCCTTCTGTATTCATGCGCTGCTGTAATGAGGCTTCGCCAATTTTGAACTGATCAAACTATAGAAGATATCATATCACAATTTTGCACCATACTTTGACAATTCTATCACAAGGTGAGGGAGGGGGAGGGGAGGGGGGATTTAAATTGCGTTGTGATACAGGAATGCCCCCTCCCTCTGGGAATCCAAATGATGTGCCCCAAATACACCACAGAAGCATCTGGTTTGGAATAACAGCCAGATACATCTCAAAAAGACAAGACATATAAAACCCCACCCACATGCCCTTGGCATTCACATGAGGAGGTGCGTAGTACGTGCTGGCACAAGATCCAACCATCCTTGTGTCTGATTGCATTATCAACTCGCTACACAGCATCCTATCATAGGGATATTAGTGTGTTGTCTGTAGACGCAGCCAGGTAGAAGACAGTTTGTGCACTGCTGTGGCCTTATTAAGCACGAAGAGAAAGAAATAGGATATCTAGATGCTCAATACACGGGTATTAAGCAGTACGATAAAGTGTAAGATTAAAAAAACGGTATCAATGATTATTTTGAAAATGTTAACATGATTATGAATCCAATTTGAAAATTGGATCTTGATATAATTGTAATTTGAAAATGATATCATGATATGATTATAATTTGAAAAGTGGATCGTGGTAATAGTTATGATTTAAAACAGGTATAGTGTTTTGTAGGTATGTGTATCACAGTGGATAGTGCACTAGACTCACAATAGAAAGGTAGTGTCAATGATAAGGGATGCACCATTAGATTCTCAGGGAGGACATGGACAGAGAAAAAAACAATATTTATCCAGGCAGAAACAAAAATTGGACCCACTGTTGAGGAAAGAACCCTCTGCACCAACTCGATATAAAGGAATACATTAAACAATAAGAAGACAAAAAATCCCACTTTGCCACCACACCCCAAACAATCTGCCCGACCTAAATTCCATGCCCCCCCCCCCCTGAAAATCTAATGGTGTGTCCCTTAGGTGATTAATGTTGTGGTTTGGAAATCAAAGTGGTTAGAATAGAACCCTTTTTGGAGCTGATGTCCGAGGGGTGACCATTGGAAAGAATATTATCCCTAACCCCCCTGAGTGCTAAAAAATGCTAATCCAAAGTCCCTCTCCAAACGCATGCGCCGTCGGTTTTCGATGACGTAGTCAACCGAGCCTATATAATGAGCGCGGTATACTGCGCGAATGTGTAGCTGAGGGCCGTGGCTTAGTGGTTGGAAGGTGGGGCTTGAGAACGGAGGGTCCCCGGATCGAATCCCGGCAGGTTTCCGGAGATTTAGTTGGTGTTTTTTCCTCAAAAATTGTGATCCCGGTCAAAAATCCTAAACCGGGGTTAGGGTTATGGTAACCTTTTTTTTTTCTTTTTCTTTTTTTGTGTGTTCTATTAAGATATGGTGATTATTTGATAAAGACCCCCACCCTGATGTTTCCATTGATGTCCTTTTTTTGACCACCCTTAATGTATGATGATTATTTACTTGTATATTTTAAACTAACCAAACCCTGTTCTCTCTCTCTCTCTCCATTCTCTTCTATTCCATGTATTGCTGCTGTGCTGTGTGTGGGCCAATCATACAGGTAAGACTTCATTTATATTTCAAAATAAGTCATAAAATAGTCACATAATACCCGTTCGCAACTTGAAACAATAAATCGATCATAAGTCCATAGCTAGGAAGGGATTTCCCCATCATATTACCTTTCCCTATAAAACTTTCCCATTTTATTAAAGTGTATTTGTTGAATACGATTGCTCATCTAATTGTAAAGAATCTGTCCAAATCGCAAACTTTGAATTAAAAAAAAACATGTGGACAAAACAGTGGAATATTATCGAGAAAAAAAAGTCTATCATGTTTCTAGTTAATGTGAATTGAGGCGGGGGTAAAAGCACTGTAGGCGCTTACGAGTCGGGGTGCACACAATCCATATGACCCACAGGCCTATAATTCCCATGGATGGGAGTTGTAAAGTTGTTGCACTTAAAGGTGTATGTTCCGATTACTTAAGATTTTTTTCACATTCAACATATTTTGATATCAAAAGAAAACCCATGGTTTTCTCATTATTTCTGTAAAATCTTAGGTACAAGATATGTGATGCGATCTGTGAAAACCCGTCGGAATGTAATGTAAAATGTAAACTAGGGATTATGGGTAAAATGTTTTAAAAAAGTTTATTTTTTTATTTTTTAAAGATTCTTTTAGAAAATGTATTTCCAATACTTTGTGTCATCATCTTCAAAAACTTTTTTTGTAGTGATCGTAGAAAAATGATTGAAACAGTTCTGTAATCAGCACAGTTTCAGCTTTCTTATGATATAAATATCTCCAATATGAAAAATCCCACCGTGTGGCGGGTTTTCAGATCGCATCACATATTTTCCATTTAGACGTAATAGGCCAAAATGCAGTGAATTACGGCTATTTTAAATTATTCTGAAACAAAATTTCACATCCCTACCAAAATATATAGTAGACACGGGGCAGTCTCTACATTAGTTCCATTGGTCAAAGAGCAGTCCTTTGGAGGTTCTATTACAGCCAAATTTATAAAGGTAGGCCAGTGGCAACCTATGTGTGGAGCTCTTTTCAGAGCCACCATCTCTGTTCAGTGGAAAGCGGGAATCAATCTGAACGGCTCTTTTCAGAGCCACCAATTATTTTACAAGTAGGAAAAGGCACCTACTCTCAAATCATCAAGCAAGGGGCAGCCCAAATGATGATAACAATAGAGCAGTGCATGGAAATCTCTATGTTTGCTTAATATTATAATAATTTGGTACTGAAGAAGTCAGAGCTAATCCTGATGAAAGCTTGACAGATTAAAACTTGTCCGACAACGAACCCGTTAAACTTTTAACTTATGTTATGAACACCCGTAGTAAAAGCTTATCTCACAATTTAAAATTGAAATATCACACGTTTTATGCCACACATAGATAAGGCAGCTCCATGTTTATTTATTATTTAACTATTCATTATGAAACACACATACCCACACCATCATTATTTAATATATTTATTATATTTATGACAATGAATAGAAAGAAGTGACCTACTTCACAAATATGTGATGTGATCTGTGAAAACCCGTCGGATGTCGCAAAATGTGAAATAGGGATTATGGGTAAAATAATAAAAATAAAAATAATAAAAAATAAAAACTTTTTTTTAAAATGTTTATATTTTGTTTAGAAAATTAATTTCTAATACTTTGTGTCATCACCTTTTATGAAATTTCACCTTCAAAAACTTACTTAAGGCTGGTGTCAACCCTGTTTGGCGCCAAATTATCAAGCACTGTAACTTTTAAATTATAAATGTGATGTACATAAAAGTATACATTTTTTGTAATGAAATGAGTCAGAGAATCCATTTTTGGTATCAAATTTTACTAAAATTAGTGTTTTTTACATTTTTGCCCAAAAATCACCTTTTTGGCGCCAAAAATTTTCAGACAACCTAACAATATCAGTTTTTGATTAAAAATTCCAAAATTTCACCAAAATCATCTAAAGTCAATTATCTAGGAGCGAATTTTTTTTTTTGGCTTAAAATTTGTTCGTTTTGAAAATATTGACCAAAAAGTGCCAAAAATGAGATTTTTGAGATAAAAAACATTTTTTTGGCACTTTTTGGTCAATATTTTCAAAATAAACAAATTTTAGGCCCAAAAAAAAAATTCGCTCCTAGATAATTGACTTTAGATGATTTTGGTGAAATTTTGGAATTTTTAATCAAAAACTGATATTGTTAGGTTGTCTGAAAATTTTTGACGCCAAAAAGGGGATTTTTGGGCAAAAAATGTAAAAATCACTAATTTTAGTAAAATTGTATACAAAAAATGGATTCTCTGACTCATTTCATTACAAAAAAGTATACTTTTATGTACATCACATTTATAATTTAAAAGTTACAGTGCTTGATAAATTTGGCGCCAAACAGGGTTGACACCAACCTTAAGTCACTTTTCTAAGTAGCCTCATAATATTATTCTATTGAACTATGTATCTTTTATGGCATGATTTCTTGTTTTGTAGCGTTTTATGACATCACAATCATCATTCACTCATAACTTTTGTTGTAGTGATCGTAGAAAAATGATCGAAACAGTTCTGTAATCAGCACAAATTCAGCTTTATTATGATATAAATATCTCAAATTTGAAAAATCCCGACATGTGGCGGGTTTTCACAGATCGCATCACATATACATATCAGGCACCCAATAACAAATGTACACACTAATAATGACAGGGTCAAAATTGACTGTGTTTTTGCTGCAGCAGAGATACCGGGTAAAATCGTCTTTTCTGTAGAAAATGTTGACAATTGTTGTGTGGTTGAATTAGGCTCTGAAACTGTTGTTACTCCCTATATCTTGTGATAT
Organism: Ophiura sarsii; assembly: GCA_035610835.1. NCBI lineage: Eukaryota > Metazoa > Echinodermata > Ophiuroidea > Amphilepidida > Ophiuridae > Ophiura > Ophiura sarsii. Next base: position 44,519,366 of record CM069448.1, read on the forward strand.
CCACTTTACTTGCACTGGTTAAAGGTCAATCTTCACCTCGTTGTTTTAAGTGTGTATGTGAATATTTTCTGTACAAGTGATGGTATTAATACTTTCCATACGGCTATTAGTTTTTACCATTATACAAAACAGATTTGTTTCAGAAACCTTTTCCATCTTTTAAAGTCGTTCGCAAGAATTACTTAACCAATACTAGGCATGTGTGTATTTATTTAAATTAAATAATGTGGACATTTTCAAAATGTTTTGTTCAATTTTGGAACTGTCGTCTGCAGACACTTACTGCGTTGAAAGTGTTAATTATGTCATTGGGGGCATTCAATAAAATCTGAATACTTAGATTTTAGCATGTGTTTGAAACATAGGGAACAAATTGCCAGCTGTTGGAAATCATGCCATATTAAACCCTGAATGAAAATGGATAGGATAAAATCACTATCTACTGAAGATAGCAGAAGCATGTCCTTTTGCTGATTCAATGAAAGTACTTATCTACTAAAGTTACCTTTTATGTTATTGATAAAGTATCTGTGATTTCTATGAAGATAGCAGTAGCATGTCTTATTGTATTTAAAATGAAAGTACTATCTACTGAAGATAGCAGTACCATGACCTGTTGTTACATTACAGAGGATAGCATCTGTTCTGTTAATAAACAAAAGTGCTTTCTGCTGAAGATAGCAGTACCATGCATGACCTGTTGTTAAGACAATTGCCATTTACTAAAGATACATGTAGCATTGGCCTGTTCCTAGTGTTATCTACTGAAGATAGCAGTACCATGACCTGTTGTTAAGACAAATTGCCATTTACTAAAGATAGCATTGGCCTGTTCTTGTTGAATAACAAACAACAAGTGCTTTCTACTGGAGATAGCAGTACCATGACCTGTTGTTAAGACAATTGCCATTTACTAAAGATAGCATTGGCCTGTTTTCTTATAGATAAACAAAAGTGCTTTCTACTAAAGATAGCAGTATCATGACCTGTTGTTAAGACAAATTGCCATTTACTAAAGATAGTATTGGCCTGTTTTCTTGTTGATAAACAAAAGTGCTTTATACTGAAGATAGCAGTACCATGACCTGTTGTTACGACAAAAGCAGGTTACCTTTGTGTAAATGAAATCACCGATGACCGATCATAGATTTCGAAGTTTTAAAAGAATCAAATAATAATAAAATACATTTATTAAGCGCTTAAAAAGTTAAAACATAAGTCACCAAGCGCTTTACATAGTATAAGCACACACAAAATCCAGAAAATTCATATCAAAGATACGACATAATATGAAGTTAAACTTTCGATCTCAACACAAGAAATAATTACCTGGGATTTTCAGGTGTTACTACACCTTTCATCAGCAGACTAATGACTCGACTTGACCTTTTGGAGGTGTGACGTCAGAATCGGGTCATAGACTCTTGGTAATTTGTACCTGCCCCCGTCTTTGTTGAGTGATGGTTGGTTGGCTCTGATGTAAATAGCCTCCTTGACACCTCTCTCAAACCAACGAGGATCCCTATCCAAGATCTTGACTTTGTCTAAGTCAACGCTGTGTCCTGGTGACTCAATATGGATGTGTTGGGATACCTCGGACGAGGTGGAACTAGGACGCCTGTGCTCTAGAAACCGTGTCTTTAATGAGCGTTCGGTTTCTCCGATGTATGATTCGGAGCACAGACCCCGGGTAGTCTGACCCTGACAAGGGATCATGTACACTGGGCCTACAGTGTCCTTCTTCTCAGTTTTGTCTTTTGGAGAGACCAGAAGTTGGCTTAGTGTGCGCGTGGGTTTGAAGTATGCGTGTATCCTGTAGTTTCCGAAAATCCTGCGGAGAGCCTCTGATGTGCCCTTGATATAAGGCAACACTACGTGTCCTTTTGTCTGTTTCTCACTGTCTTTAGTTTTCGGTTTGACCTTACCCTTAGGTTTGTGAACTTGGTCAAATGCCCACTTCGGGTACCCACACTTGGTCAATGCTTTATCGACATGCTGCTTCTCTGTTGTGATGTCAACCTGGTCAGTGATGACAGTATCAGCTCTGTGGTGTAGCGTTTGAATAACGCCCAATTTGTGCTGGACAGGGTGATTTGACGAGAAGTTCAAATATTGATCTGTGTGGGTTGGCTTCCGGTAAATCCTTACATCAAAGATACGACATATTTAGATTAGGCAGATAAAAAGTTTAAAAAGTTAAAAAAGTACAAACCACCAGGGTTTTTGATAAAAACAATTGTACAACACAAAGCATAACAATATTTCAGTTTAACCTGTATAGCAAGTCCGAAAAAGATGCGCTTTTAGACGGGATTTGAAAACTGAAACAGTTTCGGCATGTCAAATTTCACTCGGGAGACGATGCCACTCGGTTGCTGCTGCCACAATGAAAGATCTACATAGCAGCGTAGAACTTTGTTGACGGAGGAAGAACTTCAAGCAAGTTTTTAGAAGAAGATCTGAAGGACCGCTTTGGAACATACTGGTTGACAAGATCACTGATAAACACGGGTGCCATGCCATTTAAAGCCTTGTATGTGAGGAGCAAGTTTCTATATAGTCTATAGAGTGCTCTGTACTCAATTGGAAGCCAATGGAATTGGGGAAGAAACGGAGTTATATGCTCACGCCTGGGCACACATAAAATGAGACGGGCGGCGGTATTTTGAACACGTTGAATCTTCGTGAGCTCACATTGCGGCAATTCAAACAACAGAGAATTGTTTGAATCAAGCCTAGATGTTACAAAGGCGTGAACAAGTATTTCAGTGGTACTGATATCTAGATACTGGCAGATCTGTCCGATTTTTCTAATTGCGAATAAGGCAGATTTGCAGACAAATAAGACATCACAAACTGGTAATCAATCATTTAACACTTTCCACATGGCAGGCGTCTCTGCAGACGACATTCCAAAATCTTACAAAATGTTTCAAAAATGTCAACATTATTGAATTTCATTACCAAATTAGGAATCACCATGAGAGAAATGCATTGAAATAAGTATACACATGCCTAGTATTGGTTCAGTAATCGTTGAGATAGACTTTGAAAATTGTGAAAGGTTTCTGAAAAAATCTGTTTGGTGTATGGTAGAAATAATAGCCGCGTGGAAAGTGTTAACGCTTTCCACGCGGCTGCTATTTTACCAAATACAAAACAGATTTTTCAGAAACCTTTCCCAACTTTCAAGGTCTATTTCAAGGATTATTGACCCGATATTAGGCATGTTTGTACTTATGTCAAAGCATTTCTCATGGTGATACCAAATATGGTAATGAAATACAATAATTTTGACATTTTTTAAACATTTTGACAACATTTGGAATGTCGTCTGCAGCTGCCTGCCGCAAGTGTTAAGGTTCAATTCTTGGCTATTTGTGAAAAGCCGTTTGTGACAAGCAAACATTCTTTTGGTTGATATTCATTTGCACTTGAATATTCTTTTCACCGATTTCTATAAAGAAATATGTTGGTTAGGCCCGTACAACAGGGTTTCTTTTTTTCGTCGCCTTATCTCAACTCATACACCCTGTACAATACAACATTCAGCACTCCAAAATTAGCATTCTATACCACGTTATGCAATCATGTATGCTCTAGGCTGGTCCTGAGACTCGTTAACACATACCAATCATGCACCTTCCGTCTCACAGGATATAGGTTATATTTGCAGACGAGGAAGGAACATTGGGCTATTCCAATTGAAACACATACACCCCCTGTGGAAGACATGACCTTAATCTCCCACAGAGGGAGTGTAGATGTCAAATGGAGTCATCCATGCATGTAGCCACCTTTTGAAATTCACTATCCATGTGGGGAAGATTAAGGTAATGTCTTCCATAGGAGGTGTATGGATTTAAGATATTGTCGGCAGGGAAACAGCTACACTGTATCTGCATATAGGTAGCGTTAATTGAGGGCCTACCAAGAGGGAACAAGAGTTTTTGTTCAATATTGTTGTCATAATGTGCATTCATTTAGCTTGATCCCAGTAGAGAAATTGTTGAATATTTGGTTAGCATCCATTGAAATATTATCATAGTAAGGAAGAAAAAAATAGATTTGTATCAGAAGAAACATGAAAAAAGGCTAGTGCGAAATGCGATTTGTCCCCCTTTTGTAGTAAAAAAGACTATGTGGAATGTGGTATTTTTAAAATTTTGTTTAAACATGAGACGGGCTCTGTGAAGCAAGAAAATGAAGCTATATGGTATTTCACAATGTGAAATTAAAATATGAAGAAGCATAGCCTATTAGAAGCACTATTGTCAGTTGTATTTGAGTTTAATACTGTTTTAATATTGGAAAAAAACATTCCACACAGTTGGCTCATACCATAATTTTCAAAAGTTACAAGAAAAAAAGATAAGTAAAAAGTTATGCGGTGAAATGTGAATTGTCAAAGCTACTCGCGCGCAGTGTTCTGAGACAAACTTGTTTTTATTTCGCCTAATATTCATCTTATTTGATATTTAGTTCAGTTTTCATGAAGGTATATTATGGTTCAATAATCATCATATATATTATGGTTCAATATATATATTTGAGAACCAATTGATGAGACATTTATGGAAATGTGTGTGTTATTATATACAATCACCTATGACTATACAGACATGGTTTATGGCGTATAATACAAGCAGACACATGAACTCGCTTTTGATTAATTTAGGGTATCAAATATCATACCCAGAAACCTCCCCCAGTACATGGATGTATATAGGATATTGAACTTGGCCTATGTAATTGAGAATGCATATGAGCTATGACAAAGCATAGGTCATTGCACTGTGAATTTTGAAGTCAGATTGATTTGGGTGACATGGATGAACATTTCAACCCATCTTAAAGCCATAGGAAAATATGTTTTCAATAAGATTTTGAAATTGAAATTTGTTTTTAAACCATAGTTCGAATCGCTAATCAACCATCCATGCCCCGGGTTCAAAAATAAGAATGAACGGTGTTAAAATCTTAAGCAGTTGTTTACTTGTTAGCATTGCATACGGCTATTAGTTTTACCGTACAGTATAATACAAAACAGATTTTTCAGAAATCTTTCCCAACTTTCAAAATCGATCTCAAGAATTACTGAGCCAATACTAGGCATGTTTGTACTTACTTCAATGCATTTCTCATGGTGATTCCAAATATGGCAATGAAATTCAATAATTTGGACAATTTTTAAATATTTTGTGAACTTTTGGAATGTCTTGCTGTGTGGAAAGTGTTAAGCAGTAGCTTACAAATTAAGTTTAATTATCTACATTATAAAACAAGCAAATGGTTTACACTAACAATTACAGTTCACTCTCAAACCTTTATCTTGAGACGATTAGGGCTTGTATCACTAGTAATCTTTCAGTTACATGAATACATGTGCAACAAAGTCAGTGAGTCTTCAATGTGCGCTATTTGGACAAACGCAAGTGTTTACACATACAATTCACTATGCGCCGTGTTGCGCCAAGCTAGCGTTTTGTGCGCTTTCTGAATTAATTCAATATTGTAAGGAGGCTTGTCAATTTCAAACTGACTGAAATATAGCAAATATTTATTACTATTCCAAGATGTATTACTATGCCTTTAATATTCCAAGATTTATTACTATGCCTTTAATATTCCAAATACTCTCTATCTCTCTATTCTTGTACACATAACAGACCAATATCATCTACTTCTTGTAGATCTTCTATTTACAAACTCCATTTGCCCCTGATATAATACGACTCTATGCAGTGATTTCTTGATTGAATCGGCAGACTGCGGCGCGTAAACCGATACACACTTGTGGGACAAACGAAACTAGATATACATTGACCATGAAGGGTTTTCTTTTTATAACAGAAATAAGAGACATACAAGATGAAATTAGCCTTGAGTTGGGAGGAGAAAGATGAGATATGAAATGAGATGTGTGCCAGTAGCTGTTTCGCAGAATATCAATGGAAATTAATTTTAACACTTTCCACGCTGCAGGCATCTGCAGACGACTTTCCAAAACATCACAAAATGTTTCAAAAATGTCAAAATTATTGAACTTCATTACCATATTTGGAATCACCATGAAGAATGCATTGAAATAAGTACAAACATGCATAGTATTGGTCCTGTAATCCTTGAGATGGACCTTGAAAGTTGGGAAAAGGGGATTTCTTTTTATAACCGAAATAAGCGACTAGACAAGATGAAATTAGCATTTAGTTGGAAGGAGAAAGATGAGATATGAAATGAGATGTGTGCCAGTAGCTGTATCGCAGAATATCAATGGAAATTAATTTTAACACTTTCCACGCGGCAGGCGTCTGCAGACGACGTTCCAAAACCTCACAAAATGTTTCAAAAATGTCAAAATTATTGAACTTCATTACCATATTTGGAATCACCACGAGGAATGCATTGAAATAAGTACAAACATGCCTAGTATTGGTCCTGTAATCCTTGAGATAGACCTTGAAAGTTGGGAAAGGTTTCTGAAAAATCTGTTTTGTATAATATGGTAAAACTAAAAGCCGCGTGAAAAGTGTTAAGAGTACTTAACTTGATGCAAGAGAACAAAATTAGGATTATTTGCGTGTGTTTGATAAGATGTGATTATATAATATTTTAAAAAGACCCAGCTAGAGGTGCTTCAATGTAAACCCAGCATGCAGTAGAAAAGCAATGTACACTGAGATAATTCAACACATGATTTGCATTGAAATGTACAGAAATATCATGGTCCATTACAGGAACTAATCATGGAGACTTTTCATATCTGTATCAATATATGAATTAGGATTCTATTTCTCAATACAATGGTACCAAACAAGTGGAAATGTCTCCATGATTAGTTCCTCTAATTGACCATGATGTTTCTGTACATTTCAATGAAAATCAGGTGTTGAACTGTCTCCATTATCACGTGTACAGTGCTTTTCTACTGTATGCTGGGATTACATTGAAGCAACCTCTGAGACCCAGCATAGTTTAATGAAAGGTTGAACGGGTTCACTGTCGGACAAGTTTAAAACTGTCAAGCTTTCGTCAGGATTAGCTCTGACTTCTTTAGGACCAAATTATTATAATATTAAGCAAAACATAGAGATTGCCAATTCTCTATCATTATCATCATTTTGATTGCCCCTTGCCCAATGATTTCAGAGAAGGTGCCCCTTTCCTACTTGTGAAAGATTGGTGGCGCTGAAAAGAGCTTTTCAGATGGGCTGCCCCTTGTCCACTGAACAAAGATGGTGGCTCTGAAAAGAGCCCTAAACGTAAATAGTCGCTAGCCTACTATAAATGTGGCTGTAATAGAACTTATTCCAAAGGACTGCTCCTTGGATGGAAGTAACGTAGACTGCCTCTTGTCTACTACAGACTACAAAATGTCTATTGCACATTAATGCGGTCACTGATCTGTAAAGATCGTTTAATGATATAAACAATTTTTTGACCTAACCTTTTATAAAGAGATGTCACTTTCGTTTTTTCATGAATTAAATAAATAATATTTATCAGTTTATTAATACAATTCTTTTCATGACGTAAAATGGATACTTAACCTTTTTTTTTTTCTCTACTGAAGTGGCTATGTATTAAAAATACAATATTTGCACAATTATATGTGCAAACAACTTATTATTAGACATCTTCTGCTACTCTCGCATGCATAGATTAAAGAATTGGGACACTCATGACCCAACTCCATAAACTAACTTCCCCACTTTAGAACAAGCCACCCTGGGATATTTATGCACAATATCTGCTCATTCGTGTAGCAAGATGCATAGACTTGTTATAATGTTTATTCATGCTGGGAGCGCAATATCATTCCTGGAGCGCAATATCATTCCAATTTGGGGATTGGAAGGAAAAGTGCAATGGGATGCTGTGAAGCCAACATTGATACACAAGATTAAAACTACATTTAGGTTGGTACGCATAACTCATGTATATAGGTATACAGGTATGTGCCACGCAAATGGGTTCCTTTTTTGCAAGGAAAAGTCTAAACATGGGTCCTATATCGTCCGGGATAAAACTGCAAACATGGGTCTTTACACTGAACATGTAAATAGTAGCTCCCTTCTATTTCCATGCACTGAAAACAGAGTATTTTTATAATATGTTGTTATGCCAGGGCCTAGTTAGTAGCAACATTAAAAGCTGTGCTGTGCAGAAGAGCTATCTTCAGTAGATAGCAACGCAAGTAGTTTTTCAAACTAAAAGCATCGGGTTCATGTGTTAATAAACACATAACAAGGTACTAGGTTAGTGTAGCTGCATTGAAGGCTGTCCTGTCTGCATTGCGGTGATTTAGTGTTATCTTCAGTAGATAGCAACAACTGTGATTTTTTGGAGTGAAAGCATTGGGGTTATGTGTTATATTTATTTTGTTTTGTGTAATGAACTTTCAAATCACGAATTTAAAAACAAGCGAAATGGCTGTAAGACGGCAAAGCGCGAACATTTAATGGCACAAAAATTCCCACTTTTACAGTAACCGCCGTGCATGTATATTGTTGTTGACCTCTTTTACATGTAATGAGATCATGAGCTGTTGTTCTGTAAAGTATTTATAATTGGATTGAGGTTGCTACAATGAAATATTAATAAGCACTTTGAGTCGTCTCATGGTGTTGAAATCACATAGAAATACACGGTTATATGTTGAATACAAGCAAGAGCGCAATCATAGGGGTGATGGCTTAACACTTTCCATGCGGCATGCGGCTGCAGACGACACTTGCAAAATTTCACAAAATGTTCAAAAATGTCAACATTATTGAATTTCATCACCATATTTGGAATCACCATGACAAATGCATTAGAATAAGTACAAACATGCCTAGTATGGGTTCAGTAATTCTTGAGATAGACTTTGAAAATTGGGAAAGGTTTCTAACAAATCTGTTTGTTGTTTTATGGTAAAACTAAAAGCCGCGTATGTTATGAAATGGTATGGGTTCTATTGGCTTATGATTGCTGGAATGTTATCATTCAGCATAAACCACCCCCTTACCTCGTATAATCAATGTTGAGTGGACGTACATGGAATACAAAACCGAGGGAGCACTTTCTGTAATGTAAAATTATAGAGATGTGCCGGTAAAATGGTTCGGCTTTCTGCACGATCGCTTACCATGTCTATATATATTAGAAATAAATCTCTATGTATGGTTAGCTTTTCTGATTTGTTAATATGTATGGAACCTAAAATACCCTTTTCAGACAAAATTACACCTATATGGTTGAAGAGTTCAAGATCACCAAGAACTCATATTCTTTAAAACCAAATTCAAGTATATTTAATCGGGTGTATATAATGTTATTATTTAATTTTAAGACATATATGGTCAAACATCAATAGACCTGTACATTTCTTTTTGCAATTAATAGCCAGTCAACATATCTATTTAAAAGTCATAGACAAGTCATACCTAGTCAGTCAATTTTATTTATATGAGACCTGCAGCTGTTGTCAATTGAAAAAGAAGAAAGAGTATGAAAACTACATGAAACATTATCTCGTACAATAAAACATCTATTTATCACTTATGTGATTTTGCTGTAAGACGGCACATAAACTACTAGCATTATGAGCAACCAGAAAGTAGTGTGTCTCTGGAGAGCGAAAAGTGATAATGAAAATTGATACTACACTGTCTGGACCCTTTGGTCTAGACCCTATAAAGAGGAAAATGAGAAATTTTGATTTTCAACACAGATGACTTTTTTGTGGGCTTGTGAATAAGAAGCAAATAACAAAACAGGTTTGTGATTCATTGGCTTTGTTACCCGTTAATAAACTGGAAAATAAAAACGATACACAGGTATTCTCTGGGGAGTTTTAGAAATCGGATAGGTTAAGCGCCATCTTGCCAGCCTAATACGCCGACTCATAGTTGAGCTACAGATCGGCATGATGACAGTGAATGTGCGTGCCCTGAGATTGATTGGGTTTAGTGTAGTATGTATTGCTTAGGGCTTAGGCGATGGAGAAAACCTCAATCCTGTTCTACCATGAAATATTATTGATACATATTGTGTCTCTGTGTGGAGTTACAGGGTTGATGATGTAATACTTTTGAAACAAAATGAGATATTACACAAATAAGATCTACCATTCCGCAAATGTAGGCCAGTTTGTATTGGGGTCTCATGGAGGATCAGGAGGGGAGATGCTACAGAGACCTATGATGGCCCATGGCTTACATTTCATAGGCCACACTGTAGGCTGACTTCTTCATCAAAATATCAAAATTTATGTAGTGTACCTAAACTTTCCACATGATCAACTGATATTTAGTATTTAGAAAAATCTACACTGCCTACTAATACATTTTGTTTTAGTATTTTTTTGTAACCACCTATCGGGAAAAAAATCATTATCACAACTGCTATCAGATATGGCATAAACAAGTGTAGAAAATTAGCTATCCGTAATCCCATCCTCCAAACTATCAAGGTTCAAGCAAATGTTTGGAAGTCTCAACAGTTGTTAATCAACCATTCCTTTCTAGGATATGTCCGCCCTATCGTTTTCAATGAACCTAAACTAAGTTATTTACGTAAGATCTTCTTTTCTACAATAATTATCTGCCCATAAAGATTTTACGACCCTTTTTTAAAGTTAAGTTTGTTTTGTGCCGTATGTAAGAATATGGACCCTAACAATTTTGTTGTTAATAAATATAAAAAAGATGCTGCTTTTTAAAATGTATCTGAATCTAATACAAGACATTGTATTCACAACTTTCCTTCAATTGATTACAGGATCAATATAAGGAAACCCCTAATCAGATTCAAAGTGGCCCCCTTCTTAAATGCAACTTCAAATATATATATTTAGACACATACAATCCTTTTTAGCTTGCCATTTACTGTAAGTGCTAGAGTCAGACCAATTACTTTTATTACTCGCTATGTTTGACTGCCTTCATTGCTACATTAAAACACTGCACATGAAATATATCCATCACAAGCTATTGCTCGTATACTCCTGAAGAAGAAAAAATCCCTCACCCAACCTCAGCATATTTTGCTGCAGCGAGACTTGGTATATGGCTGTCTCTGCTCGTAGCGTTATGAATGGGATATCAGTCCTATCCAGGCCATGACTTCCAAACTTACCTCCCCAAAAAAATGGTACAGCTATGGTGTAGGTGTCATTTGAAAGACTGTACAACCAGCTACATTTTGTGAATAAATCAGGTATTTCTATCACTGTTTGGCTGAGATATGTTTAACTATATTTTGAAAATCAAGGGTGTAAAATGTAAAAATCTGGAAACGCAACGCGAAGGGTGCATGGTGAGTTCAAAACACATGGCCGGCTATCACAAATTAGTCTACTGCAAAAACTTCTATTGTATGAGTTATATAGATTTATTCCATAAGTAGACTATTTTGTTGTTAGCTTTTTTCCAAAAAAATGAATTTTGTGATTTTCTCAAAATATCAACATTTTTGGTCAAAATTGATGCTAAATTTGGATTCTCTGATCCATTTCCTTTCCAAAAATGTATACTTTTATATGCATTTGATTAATAATTCAATAATTACAGCACTCACAAAATTCAAAAAATCAAATCAAAAGCTTACTGAGTCCCCCTTAACCTTATTTTTAACCCTACTTAATTTGGTGAATAGACACTTTCTCTGAATTTACTGGCACTTGTCTTCCCTGTGGTGGCCTCCATGTTTGTCAGGTCTGCTACTGGTGAAATGTTAGTTCTTCCGCACTGCCCAACCAATTTGCTGTCTGTTTCTGCTAATGGATCTGGTCAGTTTTAGGTAGTTGACCATAGAGGTGACCATTGACTTTGCGGTTGGTCATTACATTTGAGTTTTTTGAATTTAATGAAAGCTAAAGAAATTAAGGGCAATGGAGCGTAGCATATGTGTACATGTAGGCTATTGGGAATAACTCCTCGTCCCCCTATCTACCTCCCATCCCTTCCTCCACCCCTGGATGCAAATGAACTTCATATGTGACCCGTCACATCAAAATGGACATGTTAGAGGCCCAAGTCAAATCTGAGTTACTGGTATGACTTGAAAAAGCACATTTTAAGCTTTGAAATGACACCATGTTGGAGGTAATCAGACTTTGAAACCACAAGATATGATTTGAAGAAGCAATTTGTTTTCTATTATTTTCTTTATATTTCACCAAATATATTGGCCTCTATCGCAAAACAGTGTTGCCGGCAGCATGTCCTTTTTGACGCGACTGCTCACATATTTGGTATACATCCCATTATATAAGTAAACCAAGTATATGCAGCAGCATGTTCAGTTGATGGCATGATCAATTTATCCAATTGGATTAACCTAAAAACACTAAGCTTGGCGTAACGTTAACATCAATGTAAATTATGAATGATGTGTATGCGCAAGATAGTTTATATGATTGATAAGCTAATATTGCGTATTCATATAATGAGTAATAGTTTGCTCTAGATTCTGGATATAGAACAGTTGGATATCTACTCATGGGATGCAGAGATTTACAAGCAAATACAATTTGTGAAAAAATAGTATTCAAGCTATTTCTTTAAGTTACATCTTACAAATGCGTGCATAATTTTCTCATTTTGTGGTGTCATTTTAAAGTTAAACAGATAGCAATTATGCAGTATTAAGAGTCTGGCTTCAGTTAGGACCTTTCGACAAAAGGAATCCTTTTTTAAAATCTGATTTGCAAAGAGACTCCAAGATTTGTGATGCATAAAATTCGTCAACTTTCGGGTTTTTTATGTATATAACGAGCAAATGTGAACATTAGCCCAACGGACATTAACAAGGTTAATGAACTAACTGAGTGATTAGAAATCAAACTGGTAACTCTCTACAAAGAGCTCTGATGGGCTAATCAATTGGTTAACTGCAACTCGGAAAACATGCGTAATACAAAAAACGCAAATGGGCACACGCTTAGAAAAAATGGTTCTAAAGTTGTCCTGCCAGGAGAACCCTTAACGGTTCTTTAAAGAACCAAAGATAGTTCCCCAAGCATGATACAGAACCATTTTTGGTTGATACAGAACCTTTTTTGGTTCGATGAAGAACCTTTTGGGGTTCTTCAATTTTCAGGAACCTTTTTTGAAGGTTCTATAAGGAACCTCTCTCTTGAACCTTCAAAAAAGGTTCTTGAAAAAAAGGTTCTTGAAAATTGAAGAACCAAACAAGGTTCTTCGTAGAACCAAAAATGGTTCTGTATCAACCAAAAATGGTTCTGTATCATGTTTGGGGAACTATTTTTGGTTCTTTAAAGAACCTTTAAGGGTTTTCCTGGCAGGACAAAAAAGGTTCTTTAATTTCTTAGAGTGCAGGGGTTAAAAATGCCAATGAAAGTGACATAAGAATAAGATAAAAGCCCAAACATGTAAGGAATAAGGCAAGTAAAGTAAACTTTAAATTACAATATTTAATTGTGTGGTAAATATGATAAACATGACTGTTGTATCGTCACATGCTGGCAGCAGATATCAATGTTCCAGGATGTGCTGTCTATTTAAGATAGCACGATATCAGCTGTAGATACCAACATATCTAGATTTACTGTAGAGATATGGCATTATTTGGGATAATTTAGAAATTGCTATCTACTGTAGATAGCAACTTGATCATGAAACTTTGTTCATTTTTGTTTGAATTTTTGCCTGGAAGAACTGTCACTGCTGGAAGAGAGCACAGGAAACAACTAAAGTGAATTGTAATGGGTCCATTGTTTTTTTAAAAAATGCTCAAATGTCAAGGTTTATTTTGATTTTCATGGAAGCAAATTTGTACCCAAAATATTTGAGTATCCCATTCCCCCCAGGAATCACCACTGCTGTTTTGTAAGATAGGCCTATTTATAATTTAAATCTGGTACATGTATTGACTGTGAAAGCTATTAGTAATTCATTAGCTATAGCAGAATAGGGACAATGGATCAAAGAATACCGCCAGACGGGATGCGATACTACTTGAGTGTCAAGACTCCATTATCAGTCTATACTGTTAATGTATGGGAATAGTCAGATAAATATATCTGAAGTGTCTGGTATACTGCAAGGTGTACATGGATCTGTGATACATCTGTGCAGTTAAGTCATAATCATGCACTGCATGATTTGTGCATGAAATTGGCAGGGAATCAAATAATTATGAATGAACCTTTAAGGTATTTGGTCATTGATGCTAAAATAAGAAAGACAGATCATCGGCTGAATGCATGAGGAAGTAATTGTGTGCTAAACATCTTATTTCTTTCTTAAAGGTATAACTACTCTGATTTCAGACCTATACCATAGTTTAAAATAAGTGCATTTACCTGTATTTTCAATATTAATAGAAAACTAAATTTTACCCAAAATGGCACTTACAAACCTCTTGCATTCAGTCAACAAGATTGGGGTGTGCCACGGGTGGGAGGGTTAAAGGCTACCCTAACCCTTGACAGTTACATGACAGTTTGGAAAAGACAAAATGGCAAGTATAAAAAAATATAGGAATGCGCATAATGGAATTACCCCAGAGTGTGGGCCGTTTCCATGTGGGGTATCAATTTGGTGCTCATGATGTAAAGTAAATAGGTATGTAAAAAACAGAATGAATGTCTGTGTAGAGGAAATTGACTGATTTCAGGTTACCGAAACGAGTCTGTGGATCACATTACACGATAAACAATGCATGTGCATCAAGACTTGATAAGGATACACCCATAGGTTCTTCATTGTTTCAGTTAACACTTTCCACATGGCAGGCGTCTGCAGACGACATTCCAAAATTTCACAAAATGTTTCAAAAATGTCAAAATTATTGAATTTCAATACCATATTTGAAATCACCATGAGAAATACATTGAAATAAGTACAAACATGCCTAGTATTGGTTCAGTAATCCTTGAGATAGACTTTGAAATTTGGGAAAAGTTTCTGAAAAATCTGTTTTGTATTTGGTCAAACCAATTGCATGGAAAGTGTTAATGGGTCATCCTTTAAGGAATTCTTAAGTAAAAGATGTATATATAACAAATATCTTTCACAATATATTTCACAACCGTTTCATGATAAGTTGGCCAAGTTGGACATCATGCATCGATTCAGTTGAATGTAGTATCCCGGCCGGGTGCGATTCCCCTTTGTAGTCCATTGCGCATGGCAACATGGATAACCTCTATTTGAGGGCACTAGCAACTTTGGCCCATGGGTCCTTCATTACACCACTGCTTTAAAGTTAACTCAGCTCCGCAATTCTACTTTTAAAAGCTTCAAATTAAAGGCATATTATGTGATCTTTTCCAGAGATCGCCCTCTATTCATGATTTTTTTTAGAAAGTAGATTTTCTTGCAGATTTACATTTCTGATCATAAATCGTACATACATTCCAAGTTACAGAGCGATACGATTCCTAATTACCTCAAAATCATGGTTTTAGAGTGAATTTAGAGTGAAAATATAAACTGTTGTGTTAACCCGACAGTTTATTTTCACTCTAAAACCATGATTTTGAAGTAATTAAGAATCGTATCGCCCTGTAACTTGGAATATATGTACGCTTTATGATCAAAAATGTAAATCTGCAAGAAAATCTGCTTTCAGGTGTTTTTTTCGATGTTGAGGGCGTTCCCGGGAAAGATCACATAATATACCTTTAAAGAAAGACTGGTGGTAAGGACAGTATTCTCAAGGAACTTTGATTATTTATGGACAGTTTACAGATGAGCACAGGTGGAAGTAATTGAAATCTTGAATAAAATAAATATCAGGCGATGAATAATGCCAACTGTCTTGAATTCATCTTCCATTTTGATTAGTTTTACTATTCGTTTGCTCAACCATCGTCCGTCTCTGTGGAAGCAACCGTCCTGTCCCACGTTAGACTGTTTTAAGATGATTAGTGGATGCCACGTCCACGCTTACATTAATCACTGCTATATGTTACAGAGGGATAACAGTCTGGGCGAGAGTACACTTGATATTTTCTGGTTAGAGTATGCAATGCTGGTTTTCAAAACAATTGGATCTTGGCAATTGCAAGGAAAAAAGGATTAGCCCTCCTCGTAGGGCCACTAAAACCAGCCTATCCAGGGAAATAATATACTAAGATAGAATATAGAAACACTGAGTCAGCCATCCTTCCAGCTGAGCCAAAATCTCCATGGGGCGGTTCTCGGGTTGATAGCGGTTCTCGGATTGGGAGCAGTTTTCTAGCTTTAGATATGGTAGTCCTAAAGGTAGGACTACCCCAGAACTGAATTATTAATCCATATTTATGTGTTGTTGCGAGCTAACTTTTATTCATTTTTTAAATCATGGCTATTGAAAGCAAGGAGTGATTGCAAAATCCAACATTTCATGGAAATTATACTAGACTTTAAACAAGTCCACCACAAAATGTAGTGCAACTACACTGTTTAAGCAAGATTTGTATCTAGTCTAAAGAGTCGCATTCAGCAGATGCGCACAAAAGAAAACCTAGCATCTCAAAATAGTTCATGTTTCTAGAGAATGTCAGCTAACTTTCATCAAACAGATGCAAAAAGGGTTGGTTCTATATAGGTTTTAGGCATTTGACTGTCACTGTTAGTACAGATCATGTTAAAAGCCAGCGAGGAAAGGCCAGGATTACTACACTGCAACAAATTAGGCTAATTTCCTATTAGCTGTCTGACATCTCGGAGCGCTGTTTCTAGGAGGCTTGCTCCACCTTTTAACGTTTTATCTTGGAAGCTCTATTCCGGTGGTTTTTCAGATTAGAGGGCCCTGGGAGAGGATATTATACGGCTATTCCATTTAAAATACACCCCCTATTGAAGACATGACCTCAATCTTCTACACAGGGAGTGTAGATTTCAAATGGATTTACTAAATTATAAAGGTAACTCCATTTGAAATTCACCCTCCCTGTGGGACAGATTAAGGTAATGTCTTCTAGGGGGTGTATGGATTTCAAATGGAATAGCGGGTGGAATAGCCCATTTACAGAATTGTTAGCGGGAATGTTCCGTCTAATTATTTTAATGCAGAGCAGGCATCTAACCAGGAAAAAGAGATGCAGTGGTTATCCATTATGCCAGAATAACACATCGTAATTTAGAACTTTGAAAAATACCACCACTTCCAATTTCATTGGCTACTTTTTATGATCCATATACTATAATTGTTTTAATCCATAAATACAGGAAATTTGAAATTATTTCATAAAAAACCGACTTGTTAAAGGCGGTTTCTCCAAGCCATACTTATTTGAATATTTTTCATCACACGGTATTCTAATAATTAGAACTTTTGATGCAGAAAAAGTGACAAGAAAACCAATGCAACAATTATAATATGTGTATCTAAACAGGCCTTAACACTTTCCACGCGACAGGCGTCTGCAGACGATAGTTCCAAAATTTTAAAAAAATATCAAAACCATTGAATGTCATTACAATATCTAGAATCAGCATGAGAAATGAATTAAAATGAGTACAAACATGCCTAGTATTGGTTCAGTAACCCTTGAGATAGACCTTGAAAGTTTCTGAAAAGGTTTCTGAAAAATTGTATTGTATATGGTAAAACCAATAGCCGCGTGGAAAGTGTTAAAGTCAATAAGATTTGGTGTTAAAACTGGAGACAGCCAGACTATTATTCCCCCTGAATTACAAACGTAACATCAAAGATATTTAGATGATTCAGCTTATTATCAGGCGGTGACTCTTCAAAAACGAATCCCGACAGTGGACCATAGTAGGTCATTAATTTGTGCTTAACACTGCGACATATGATAGATATTTATCGCATTAGTGACCGGTTAATTTACTTTTGAAAAACTAACATGCTAATCAACAACAGTTTTTCATTTGTGATTGGCGTCACAAAAGCAAAAGCCGGCCAATAATTAAAAATTGAAATACTAGTAGAAATAATTAAGCATGATTCATGAATCATCCTTGCTTACACATGGGTGTTCTGGATTTTCATGTCGCTCCTGATGAGCATCTGGAATTATTTTCAAATTATCGTCAGTCAACCTCTTCTCCTTAAAATAATATTTTTCTTAATTTGATCATTAAACTGAAAAATAGAGATGATGCCTGTAAAACTCATCCTTTATTCTCCAGGGATTGTATTAGACTGTATCCTTCATGTCTTTACACACGGCCCCTACGAGGGTGATCAAAATGTGAAGACTGAAAAAAGTACAGTTCCATAAGTGTGCGTTGATAAACTCGCTTGTGTGCGCTGTTTTTCCCACTTTGAACAGGTTTAGAACAGATTGCTTTTAAATGGTTATACATTGGAATGTTTACTTTATACATGCTGAAGGGCCGGATGGAGATATGAGGTTTTGACACAACAGGGACGATATAGGTCCTACCTAATACCCCGAAATCTACTGTAAAATTTGAAATTTTAGATTTTCACGCTTTTCACGATAAAATCAGCAAGCTCGAAAATAAAAACACGCCAATATACTTATTTTGTATGTAGGTCTATGTAAGGAAGCTAAAAATTGCAAAAATAAAAACAAGCGAAATCGTTCAAAATGTTCAAAACGCGAAAAATGACATGTGCAAAAAAATCCATTTCTACAGCCAGATATTGCTCATTGAACTTAGCCAGGAGAAAGAGGTTATTCACCTTAATTTATCTCACGCATATTGGTAACATTACTATTATTGTTGTGTGTATCATACATAATCATGAATCAGATCATATTTTTCCAGGTGTATAACAAATGATGGATTATTGTAGATCGAGATTATTATACTGTTAAAATAATTATTTTCCCGGTCTGCTGAATTTAATATTTCAAACATTGTTCAGGTTTCAATTTTGTTGCATTTTTTTTTGTCTTATTCATTTATGGGTATACTTATTTCTTTTACAGCTGAAGGCATTCAATCATTTCATTGGTGGCCTTATTCAGAAAAATGGCCAGTCTGTCTAATTTGAACAATAGAGGGCCGCTGCAATATCTAATGTTTCAAATAGTACCTATAACTCTGATAGCAATGCGTCTTATGTAGACCTAGTTTCCTAAAAAGTTATGTTGCTCTCATTTATGAGAAACACAACCTTGCAAATAAGTTAATTGCCTTTGTTCTACCCGCTAGCTTCTACTCCCTCAGTTGAAACAAAGTAATAAATTGAAAACAAAAAGAAGGGACAATCAGAGATATATCATCATTCAATTTTTGCGCGATTAAATGTTTGCTGATTTTCAGCTATTTCGCTTGTTTTTAAATTTGTGATTTGAAAGTTCATTACATAGACTTATACACAAAATAAATATTTTCATGTGTTTTTATTTTCGTGGTAGCTGCTTGAAGTGTGAAAAGTGCGAAAATTAATGCAGCGAAAAAAATTCCATTTGAAAGTAAGTCTCAATCTGTGAAGATGAAGATTTTTGTAATGATTTTGGCACCACCGTTACTACTCATCGTAAATATTTTCATTTCATCATTTTTTAAACCCACTAAATGCCCGACATAAGTTTATTGAGTGAAAACAGCCGCGTGGTGTACTCATGTGCATAAGCCATACGAAAATATGCATCAATACGAGGTAAATGTTTTGATGTTTTGTGATGAGGCTAGTGGCAGCGGCACTTTCATGTGGTATCCTATGACATTGATGTATTGGCCAATAGTGTATAGTACAGTGTGTGATTATTGGCCAATAGTGTATAGTATAGTGTGTGATTCATTGGCTAGGGTCTGCAGACCATGGAGCCATTAGATTCAAATTAGGATATAGAATGTATCATTTAATTGGGGTAAGGATTCAGTTTATTATAGGTTCTGGGATTTTGTTTACCTTCGCTTAAATCATATTTCGTTGTCGGCTGAATTCAAGAGGGTTGTAAGTGCATTTTTACCATTTTACAGGAGAAGCATTTTTGTGCTAACATTTCTTTTGTATTTTATTGTTTTTTAAAATCTGATTGTTTTCTTATGTTGAATGATGGCGCTAAATACACATTCGGTTGAAGCAACTTATGTGGCAAGTGGTGCTGATAATTTTGATGTGATCTACATCGAAATGACTAAATCGTGAAATTGTACATGATAGACGGCGAATTAAGATAAATGGTTTCAGATGGTACTCCGTAGTTAGTATTTGCCTAAGTATTACGTAGGTGCAAAAATCCTGATTTCCAGAAAGATTAAAGGCGCACTCCCATACACATCTCTCAGTGCCCCTTGTAATAGGATGGTAACTTTTGCTCAGATGAGGAAGGGGGTACTGACATTATACTGAAATTATATATTTACAGGGATGTACTGTGTGAGCCCCGAAAAGGATGATTTTAACATTTCAGTGAACTTTGCAAAACTCATTTCACTGCCATTTAAAAATGGCCAGTGTCACCATCATTACACATGGACTCAATAATTGTGTGTACGTACACCTTGAATGATATTCAACACATAGACAATTGATCAATGTAGCATTTGTCGGCTTTATGTGAATTGTCTTGTTGTTATCTCCATTCAAGGTCCAACTAAAACCTCCTCTTTCATCTTTCCTTCTATGGCACGCTTACCACTTGGATACATCCTTGCTCTTGATATAAACATACAGTAACCATGACAACGAAGGTTTGTACACACTTGACTTCCTAATAAAATGAGTGGAACATAATCAGTATCCCAGCAACATATTCAGTTCACCGGAATCAAAGTTTATATAGCTACCTGTAGTGATCAGTTATGATGATCATTCAGCCTGTGAGTCTGTTGCTATGTTGCATATAAGGGCACTTAAAAGACTAAACAAAGAAGTTCTGTCTCAGAAGCCCGCCCGCATTGGTATGTGAAATGAGCTACGGGGCGTAGGTCGATGCGCTGGGGGCTAAAAAACTTATTTGATTTTTTTTATAATTTTTTTTTTTAATTTTAATTTTTTTATCTTTAAAAAAATAAAATAAAAAAGTTCTCTGTAAGCTTGGATTAGCACAATGTTTCTGAGACAGACTTTCTTCTTTGTTTGGCAAAAAGGATCACTCTTTCATATTGCGTAGAAAGGGAAATTCCCATATTTAATTGATCCAGTAGTTGAATTTCAATGGATGGCTTGTGTCTCCAAACATATGCC